>CM047805.1:21006498-21332283 GCA_026214975.1 Gentiana macrophylla
ATTGGAATTAAAAAACCGGAAAATGAACAATGGAAAAGCAATAAGATGGTTCAAATCAATTCATTTGTTTTACACTCAAAAAAACAAAAACAAACAAACAAACAAACAAATGAACCATAGATAACCTTCAAATCTCACGAAGCATTCACCTCCATTCATCTTGATCGATCGCACATATTGTACCAATAGAGAAGTCCGACGAAAGCCCACTCACATGCAATTTGCATCTGTCATTGTCGATGAAAGTAATAGAATTAACAGAAGATAATTAACTTAACCTAAGGAAAATAACCGGAAATGAATACGTTACGATCATCTATTAGTAGATCAACCCATGAAAGCGTTTGGCGTTAAAATAGGTAGCTAATTTTGCCGGCCAGGGTGTGAGTTGGGAATCACGATAGCAATTTACTTATGGCGATAAAATAATAAGGTAAGTATTTGTGAATTGCCGCGCAGTGTCGCAAAGAAAGGTCACAATGATCAATATAACAACCAAGCACCAAAGATCATATAGTCGGAGTGAAGATTGGGATATGAAATGTTCTTGTCGAAGAACGACACCATATAAAAATTGACAATGAAACCAACGTCACGATTCAAAATTGGCGATATCATCGTTACACATCAAAATTGATTATCCTTCGTGGCACGATCAATACATTACCATGATAGCGTTTGTTAAAATCAGCCGATATCCGAACTCCGTCGTCATAAATCGATGACCACGTACATTTTCATGTTCTGAGCATACCGGTAGAGGAGGCGGCGAACAACAACGGTATGAAAGAAGGCATGGAGCAAGAACGGTGTGAGAGCGCTGATAAGAAACGGTTTGAGAGAGAAGAGCTAGGTTAAAAAAATTAGATAGTAATTGAGTGTGAAAAAAATCAATGGAAAATTAGGGATAATGACTGTGTCCCGAAATATTTATAAGTAACAGGCTGACTACATATTTTTATAGGAGAAGGACAAGCGCATAATTTTTATAGCGAGAAGGACAAGCAGTGAATCGAAAATCGGTGAATCTCCCGGTGAATCCCGAAATTAGTGAATTTGACGGTGAATCGAAAATTAGTGAATTTGACGATGAATTTTGAAAATTAGTGAATTTTGACGATTGAATTTAGGTCGGTGAATTTAAAAAGTGAATTTCGAACACAAGTGAATTTACGGCCGGTGAATAAATAGTTTTGTCCTTTATGCAAAAGTTTCAAAAAGCGTCATACTACTCAATTGATGAAATATTTACTGTCTAGCAACAACGGTATGAAAGAAGGCATGGAGCAAGAACGGTGTGAGGCGCGGCTGAGAAAACAGTTTGAGAGAGAAGAGCTAGGTTAAAAAAATTAGATAGTAATTGAGTGTGAAAAAATCAAAGCTGTTATCTTTCGGCTAAAAAAAAAAAAAAAAAAGCGCGTTATCTTTCGGTTCAATAGCGGTTTGGGTTCGAATTTACGGGTAATTGGGTTAAATTGACTCCTCTGTAAAAAAACAAAACAAAACAAAGCGCGTTATCTTTCGGGTCAATAGCGGTTTGGGTGAATTTTACGGGTAATTGGGTTAAATTGACTCTTACGTATATTATATATAGATATAGATACCAATTGGTGCCGAGTAAATGCACTACTTTATTTTCTTATTATTCAAGAGTGTGGACAATCTATCCAGAGACCACCTATAGATACCAATTGGTCTTTAGTAAATGCACTACTTTATTTTCTTATTATTCAAGAGTGTGGACAATCTATCAGACACCCCCTCTTTGTGTTGACAATCTGCCAACACTTGCATAATTTTTTCATTCAAGAGTGTAAGCAATCTGTTCCAACACCCTCAGTGTGGCAATCTCTCCTAGTACTTGCACAATTTTTTTAAAATATTGTTCCAATGAGGGTTCGATCATGTGACCTCACGGCTCACTATACCATGCTCGAGGATCAGCGATTACTATTCTTACTAAGCCTAATTAGTGTCAGTAAAGGCGCTACTTTATTTCTTTATTATTTAAGAGTGTGGCAATCTGTCCCAACAAAATATAAAATGTACTTTTATGGGTGGCGGCTTGAAAAGAAACTAGCTAGGGTGGCTTCGATTGTGGTAACATGAAGGTTTTGATCACCTTAAGAAAACAAATGGGGTGAAAGGCAAAAGATCAATGCCCACAGGAAAAATATATAAATTATCGCAAAGGACCGACCTTGTATTCTACCTACTACAAAAGTATTGAAAGATGATTGTTGAAGGTGGTGTTTAATGTATACTACGTGTATTTCTGTTACCAATCACGCAGTCCCGAAACGTCTCCCACTAATATTGTGAAATAATGTATTGTGGAATTTAGTAAGCGATTAATAAGATCAGGGGTATCTAAGAAAACAAAACTTAATTGGCTCATCATTTGGTTCTATCAAATATAATAATAATAATAACAACACTTTTTGTATAATAAAATCATTTCTACGTTTAAAATACTCCAAACCTTTTCGCAGGTTAATCAATTGTATTAAAATAACAGATAATATCACAGAGGGAGGTGAGAGAATGTCTAGGGAGAGAGAAAGTGAGTGGGTTAGAGTTAGGAACCGAAAACAAACACCTAGTGAGCATGGACTTAGGGGATTGGACTCAGGTATGGCTACGAAGAACAAAGATTCTTGGGCAAAATGGAAGGGTTTCGCTTGGTCTTTTTACTTCTGCAATTTTCCGGATAGCTGTGAGATTCTAGACCTCTGGAGGATGTTCATCAGAGTCGGTATTGTTGTTGATGTCTATCTCTCGAAGAGACGCAACAGCCTCGGTGATCGCTTTGGTTTTGTGAGATTCAAGAACAATACGAAGCCTGAGATTTTGGAAGCAAAGCTGAATGACATTTGGTTTGGTACTTACAGATTAAGGGCGAACCAGAGCAAATATGAGAAAGGCTCAGCGAAAATGAATCATTCCAATAGAGTTGGGGATGGTTTTGTGTCAAACATGGAAGGTAGAAAAGAAGACAGAGTAAAAACTGATGTGAGAGATGGAAAGAGTTTCAAAGATGCTGTCATTGGAGAAAAGTTGGAATCAAACAAGGTGTTCAGTACATGTGGTGATAAAGCAAGTTTGAAGCCTTTTGAAGGACTGGATGACAACTCTTCCGCCCTTAAGCTGGAGAGTAAGGAGCACGGATGGTTAACTAAATGTCTTGTGGGTGAGCTACGTAACGAATCTATTGTGGACTCTGTTTCTACTCTTTTGAAGAATGAAAATTTCCCTGAGGTTTCTGTGAAGCATCTGGGAGGGAGGAGAATGCTTTTGGAATGCAATTCAGGTGAAGACAAAAATAAGCTTCTTGATTCCTTTTCTTTGCTTAACCGTTGGTTTTCTTGGGTGAAGCCTTGGAGTAAGGAGTTTTCAGTGGTTGGGAGAGTAGCTAAACTCAAATGTTTTGGAATACCATTGCAAGCTTGGAACGAGGAAAACTTTCGTAAAATTGGAAGTCGTTGGGGAGAGGTCATTTGCGTTGATGAAAGAACGATTGATAAATCTGTTCTCCAGCTCAGCTTATTTTCGGTTTTCACTCTACAGTGGGAGCCCATCTCAGATTCCCTTAAGATCGAGGTTGATGGCATGAATTTTACTATCAAAGTTTGTGAAGATGAAGCCGCATGGGAAGATTTGAAGCATCTCAACTCTTTAAGGTTCAGTGATAAACTCAGTAGATATTCTTCATCTTACGAAGAATATGCTTCGATTCTGCCCGGTGGGTTGGGTTGAGGAGCATCACTCAATTTATTCCGATGAGAAAGCGGAACAAGGAGAGGAACGGTCGGAATCCGGCGGCGTGAGAGAGGCATTAATGGCTGCAGACTGCGTAGACAGGATAGGCTTGACTGATGAAAATATGCAGAAAGACCCTGACAAAGCTGTTTGTCAGGAAGAAAATTTTGAAATTTGCTTGTCGGGTTCATCAGTCAACGACAAATGTAAGGAGACATTCATTGGGCCGGGTCAAAGCTGTAGTGGGCCAATTTTAAACAAGGGGATTGAAGATTTAGACCCATTTAGTTTGGGCAGGCCCTTCTCTTGTCCTTGTGAGGCCTCAAAATTAGTGAGAGTCGGCTCATCTAATACTCTATTTCCTTCTACTTGAAAACCATGAAGAGAAAGTGTTGCTTCTCTTCAAAAACACAAAGAAAAATGTGTTGTGTCGGTAATTCTCTCCAAGAAAAAGCAAAAGGAATATAGAGCCCTCTCGAAATTATGAATCCACGAAAAAGGAGAACAAAAGGCGAGGAAAGCGAAAAGATTTTGAGATTCATCTCAGTAAAAACAAGTTGGTAGAAGCTGGCAAAGATAAAGGAAGAGATACTCAAATTCAAGACAATTCGGTTACAGACAGCGGCATCCGAAACAGATCGAGAATCGCCAAATTGGGTAAGAAAAATCGATGCTCAGACTTAATCGAGACTGTGGACAATGAAAGTGTCATCTTGCTCGGACAGGAATTGGGTGTCCAGTATAATCAAGAAGAAATTGGGAATGGGACGAAAGACTTATTAGTCTAATTCGTCTTTGGTGGTGTTGGAGTTTGGTGCTTTTGTTTTGATCATGAAGATTTTAGGGATAATGAGTTATTACGGGTGTTTTGGAAAATTTTTTTGGAAAAAAGGTTGTTTTGTCCTTTAGCGAAGTTTGACCCGTGATTTTCTCCCATTTCTTTCACAAATGTGCACGATCTTAAGGTCCTCAAATCCCCCTAAGGGGTGCCCCTTCCCAATTAGGGTTTAGTTTGGTTCAAAAAACACCAAAAACGGGAGAAAAAAATTCAAATTTTCTATAGACAACCTTTTTACACAACTTTTTAGTCAACACAACCTTTTTAACCAAACACCCCAAGATTTTATCTTTGAATGCAAGAGGTATTGGTAGCACCAGTAAAAGGAGATGGATAAAAGAGATGGTCATGAAAGAGAAGATTGATTTCTTGTCTATCCAAGAAACTAAGCGAGATAGCTTTCCTATTCATTTGGCTCAGAATATTTGGGGAGTAAACAATCTGGATTACCATTTCGCGGCCTCCTCTGGCTCTGGATCAGCGGGGGGTTTAGCTTGTATATGGGATAAATGTGTCTTCACAAAATCTAATAGTTGGGAGGAAGATGGATTCATTGGAGTGGCTGGATTGTGGGGAGGAATCAATAGTCCTATCAATAGATTCTTAGTGTCTCCTAATCTTTTGGATGCCTGGCTTAATATCTCCTTGGTGGCTCTAAATAGAGGTTTATCGGATCATTGTCCTTTAATGTTAAATAGCAGTAAAATGGATGGTGGCCCTATCCCTTTTAAATTTTTTGACTCTTGGATGGATCACAAAGAATTTGATTCAGTTGTTTTGCAAGCTTGGAATGAGTGCACCGTTAAAGGTAGGGCAGGCTTTAGACTTAAAGAAAAGCTAAAATCTGTTAAAGCTGCCCTTAAGAAATGGAGTAAAACTACCTTCAGCAACTTGAAAGAAGACTTGTTAAATGCCAGAAAGGAAGTTGATAAATATGATAAACTTGCATAAATTAAAACTCTCGACGATAGCGAAATTGAAGGAAGAGTTAAAGCTTTATCTTCTGCTTTAGAAAAAGATATTTCTTTGGAGAAAATGCTTAGGCAAAAATCGAGGGCTCGATGGATAAAGGAGGGTGATGACAATTGATGTATTATTTTTATATGATTAAATATACGTTATATTATTATGTTTTATAAACGAATTCTATATAAAATATATGAAATTATGGTATAAATAGTATGAAATGTTAATCTTTATAATTTAGAGTAGTTAGTAGTAATAATAATAAAAAGTTGTAATTTTGTACCGATTTTAGTAAATCGAAGTGTGTCGTGTCGATTTACGTGGGTATTTGTGATGTTTTATTGCGATTTATAAACCGAGACCCGAGAATCGACATATTGAAGTTTAACCATATCTCTGGAATGATTTAGAGAGTGCCACGAGCTTAAATGGTCAATTGAATAGCTTAAGTGGACAAGTGGCCAACCAATCTGGTTAAGTAATAATCAAGAAATGTCTTCGACAAGCGAATGGCTCATCAAAACGACATTTTGAGAAAAAGTGTTCTTCACGAAAGTTGTAGATTTTCCGAAAGCTTTCCAATGCAATTTAAATTATGAAGATTGGAGGTCTACAACTTAAGCGGTGATCAAGTGGCTAATCGATTTGGATTAAGAAAAATCCCGTAAAAGCTTCGGAGGAACACGAGGTTATCAAGAAGGCATTATCTGAAGAAGAGTCCTTCATGAAAGTTGTAGAGTTTCTCGAGACCTTAATTTTGGCATTTCGTTTGCAATTTTTGGAGGTCGAACTCGAGATATGAATTTTAGAAGTTTAATAATTATATATAAAAATATATATAATCACCGCTTTTATCTTGATGATAATCATGGAAGTGGGAGTAATCATTATACCGGCCCGGTCCGGCCAAGGGACTTTGGTCTATATAAAGAGCAGCATTTGCAATCGATCAGGGAGTACCAAAAATTATATATACATCTTATATATATATATATATATATATATATATCTCCTCTCTCTTTTCTTTTTAATTTTTAGTTGTAGTTGTAAATAAGGCCTTACGCCGTAATAATGTAGTTTTAGTATCGTTATAATGCTCGGGAAAATCTCGGAAGTCGGTTTCTTTGAAGAAGTTGTAATGTCCGGAAAATACGATTTTGAATCAATTTGCCCGTATTCGGGTAACTTTTTCTTAAGTATTTATGTTTGTTTTATATTTTTCGTTGTTATAATGTTTTTAGGCTAAATATAATCTTGGCCAAAACTATGTAATCGGTATTATTTCGATCTTTTCGTTAAGAAATGTTGTTAAGTTAAAATGATTAAAATTGAGTTAATTGAATCTTTTTCTATTTTAATCGTATTCGTATTGACATATTTAATCGATCGAGGAATTCATAATCTAATTATGAATTGACGCCTCGTAGTCGAGGATATGAGATAAAAGATAGAAAAACCGGAGGGTAAAATTGGGCGTGTGAACAACGTGATAACGGAATCCGATTTCCTACCAGGGTAAATTTGTTTTGGGAGAAATGAATTTTATTATAATTTGTACTGAGATCGTAATAATGTTAAATCATCGATTAATCGAAACTTAAACCGGAAAGTTAAATCGTCCGGCTTTGACAACCGGAGCCTTTAAAATAAAATTGACCGTTGAATGACGGAATGACTCCTTTTATCTAAAGGTAGATTTGTACTCGGGACCATTCGGAGAAAAACCGTAATGTGATTGTGGACCTTGGGTGATGCAATGGACATATGACAATTTCATACGCTCGTGTGAGGAGGAATTGTTTACCTCGAGGAGTGCACCGTTTCATTTACTCAATTGGACCTAAAATAAAAGGAGAGATCGAACACATTTCATTTAATTGGAAAGATCGTATAAACCAATTATATAAGTTTTGGTGATTTCTAAAATTATACTGTTTAGTATATTGGTACCTATATATTTATATCTATATATATACTTTGCAATTTATGTACATCTATATATATTTATATATCTATATATATTATATTAGAATAACTTTTAAATTACATTATTTATTTTATGTTGACTAGAATAGTAGTGATCTGTCTTATAAAATTGCGGTTTAGATCGAGTTAATAACGACTCTTTGGTGTTTAACCACACGTAAAAGAAATTACCAAGTTCCCTGAGGATTCGACACTCTGACTCACCATACTAGCACTACAGTTTGACCCGGTACACTGCCGGTTAGGATCGTTTAAACCAGGAAACGTCTGTCAGATTTCTGGCACTGTTTTCAGGGTTAGGTTTAGGTCTGTCAACAATTCAAAATTCTTTCATTGCCTAGTGAGAGGGCGGAATAATAGAAACAACATCTCCGGTATGGTGTTTAATGGTAAATGGTGTGAAGATCCTGGTGTTATTAAAAATGAGGCTGTCCGTTTTTTCAAAAACCAATTTCATGAATCTAACAAAAAAGACCCTCCTTCCACTCACAACTCTTTAAAAAATTGCCAAGTGACCTGAAGGAGTATCTTGAGAGATCATTCTCGCTTGATGAAGTGAAGAAAGCAGTATGGGGATGTGGAAGTAATAAGGCACCTGGTCCGGATGGCTTTACTTTTGGTTTCTTTAAGGCTAATTGGTCTCTACTTAAAGGCGATTTAATGGAATGTGTTCATGATTTTGTTGCTTGGGGAAGGATAGAAAAAGGCTGCAACTCCTCTTTTATTGCTCTGGTCCCCAAAAAGCCAATCCGGCGTCCTTTTCTCGACTCTGAGACCTATTAGTCTCATTGGATCCATTTATAAAATCATCTCTAAGTTGTTAGGTGAAAGACTTAAATGTGTGGTTCATTGCACGATTAGTGATTGCGGTCTGCTTACTTAAAAGGAAGACAAATATTGGATGGAGTTTTGATCACTAATGAGATGATAGATTATGTTAAAAGGAAGAAAATCAAATCCTTTCTCTTTAAAGTCGACTTTGCCAAAGCCTTTGCTTGATGAATTGGAATTTCTTGGACTCTATCATGATTCAAATGAACTTTGGGAAAAGTGGAGAAGTTGGATAAAGAATGTTTGTCATCGGCCAAAGTGTCAATTCTTATTAATGGCGGCCCCTCCTCGTAATTCGAATTGGAAAGAGGAATCAGACAAGGTGACCCCCTTTCACCTTTTTTTATTCCTTTTGGTTGCTGAATCTCTTAATGTTCTTGTACAAACCGCGGTTAATAAACAATTGTTGAAAGGAATTGTGATCGAAAAGCAATGAGTTAAGCGTCACTCATTTGCGATTTCTTTGATGATGCGATTTTCTTTGGTATTTGGGAAAAGACTAATTTCTTTGAACTTGGGTAGAATTCTAAAAATCTTTGCCGACATTTTCAGGTTGAATATAAATTTTGGAAAGAGTAGACTTTTGGGCTGAATGTTTCGACTTTGATTTGGCTCTTGGGACTCTGAGATCTCAAGTGTCACAATGGTATATTTCCATTCACTTATCTTGGCTTACCTGTTGGGATGAATATGAAAAAAAAGGCAGCTTGGCAACCTATTTTGGACAAAATTAATAACAAACTAGCAGGTTGGAAAGCTCGTCTACTCTCAATTGGAGGAAGATTGACTTTGCTTAAAGCGGTGCTTGGTAGTCTACCGGTGTTCTTTCTCTATATTTTCCATGCTCCCTAGATGTGTCATTGATACCATTGAGAGATTACGTGCTCGTTTCTTTTGGGGAGGGGGGATTGAGAGAAAATTAGCTTGGATCTCTTGGAATCAAATTTTGAAACACAAAAACTTTGGAGGCTTGGGGGTTGGGGGTATTAGGGAACAAAATTTGGCTTTGCTTGGGAAGTGGTGGTGGCGTTTTAAGTCTGAGGAGGGAGCCCTTTGGAGAAAAGTGGTGGTAGCTTTGCATGGTGAAAATGGAGGGTTCGGTGAGAGAGGGAGTAGGATGGTTAAAGGGAAAGTGTGGAGAGCCATTGTCTGTGTTGGGGGGGTTCCATTATTTACGTCGCATGTGAAGAAAATCGGGAATGGGGCGGATACCAAATTTTGGGAGGACAACTGGGTGGGGCAAGGGTGTCTTAGAAATATGTTTCTAAAGCTATTTTAAACTAGTACATTCATAAAGATGCAATGGTGAGGATGTGGGACTTTTGGAGGAGGTTCTTGGAGGTGGAGATGTGATTGGGTGAGGAGCCGAGAGGAGGGAACTTGGGGAGATCGATAACCTTTACTCTTTATTATCTTGTTTTTCCATCACTACAGTACCAAAGATGTGCATTCTTGGAACATGTCTACTTGGGCTATTTTTCGGTTTCCAAACTGAAACACACAATTCTTGGTTCCAATGCATTTGGTAGCATTTACGACAACATTAGTTGGAATAAGTCTCTTCCTTGAAAGTCAACATCTTCTTTCGGAGAGCATCTACAAGCAGACTTCCTACCAAATCCAATTTACTAAGAAGAGGTGTAAGTCTACCATGTTACAAGTGTACTTTTGCCAGACGGTTGATGAAGAAGGTTTCCACGTCCTACTTAGTGCCCTCTTTCTCAAGGAGTTTTGGAGCATGGTTCTCAATTGGTGTAAATTCTCGGGTATACTTCGGTCTATGGAATGATCTCGCTCTCTAAAAATGAATCACTGCGCGGAATCGCTCGAGATAACATGATTTGGGATGCTATAAGAAAAGTGACATTATGGATGCTTTGGTTAAAAGAAATGATCTGGTTTTAACAATAAGAATTTCGATGTTCTTGGTGTGTTTGCGGATATTCGATCGAGATGCTTGAATGGGTTTTAGTCGATGCTTTAAATTCAACTGAGGAGTGGACCAAATGGAAACTTGATCCTTTTACTGCTACTTCTTCATAGTTTGCGGTCTTGTTTCTAGTTTTGGGACTGTTTTTGTTATTTCGATTGGTCTTGTTGTACTCTCGAACTTCTTCTTGTGAATATTTTTCTAATAATAAAATATTTCTTTTTGTTCAAAAAAAAAAATTGTATTAAAATAACATATATCACTATATATATCTTAATATTGGAAAAAAATATCTAGACATTTGTTTAGAAATTCTTATAAAATCTCTTATAAACAATGAGAGCGAAAATCGAGGCGTTACAGGGCTCCTCCAACAAGTTTCTTTTCAAGTATGAGATTCTCCGAAACATCGAAGAGATAAAAATAGGTCTTACCTTCTCATTTTCTTGAAACAAATTACTAAAATATCTAATTGCTTCCTCTTTAACTAAGACGGGATTTTCAATTCATTTACCATTCAAAACCATCCCAGAAATTCTGTTTTACTTTTCCTCCCTCTGATACAGCAATGGAAGAACTTGGAGTTGCCGTCTCCTTCCCTTATCCATTTAGTTTTCGCCTTCTGCTTCAACATGTTTTGAAATTTCCTATCATTCTCATATAATCTTTTGATCGCTTGTACCCTTTCCAGGCAGTTGGCAAGCCACGCATTTTCCGTCTCTTTTAGCTTCAAAATAGGAAGCAAAGCACCATCTTCATTACTAGCAGGCATCACAGGGAGACTATTTGAAACATCCTTCTCACACACATAAGTTTCCACCTTTCTGTTAATCACCACAACTGAAAATAATTTTTCTTCCACAATCCCATCATTAGAACTCACCTGATTTCTCTTCCTGTACAAGGGAGATTTAGGCGCATCTTTCTTAGAGGCAGCATTTCTGTTGTATTTGTTTCTATTGGTCCTGAGCCTATAAGATCCGAACCAGAGATTGTTGAGCTCTGTTTCCAGTTTGCTAACGTCACAGTCCACCTTGAATCGAACAAACCCAAAATCTGCCTCCTTTTTTCGTTAGTTTTTTTGAAAGGTATACATCGATCCACAATTTTTCCCAATTCAAAAGCCCTCCAAAGGTCTGAAGCTTCGCAACTAAAGGGGATCGAAGTTGCAGAAGAAAAAGGAAACGGAGAAGTTATCCCAGTTGTTAGCTCGATTTTCGCTCCTAGGACGTGCCTCTGCAACTTTAGATCTCTCCTTGCCATACTCCTTAGATCCCTGATACACACTTCTAACCATAGAACTCTCAGTCTCAGCCTCGCCCACTCTTTATTTAGTTGAGTGTTTTTCATGAGCTTGTATAGGTGGATGTCGGAAGATCAAAGTAATTGGTTGAATTTTTTTAGAAAACTCAGCACCGATGATTTTGACTTACTGACCATGGTTGGAAAATGAGCTTTTGGAAAGGAAGGTATGAATCATCTATATGTCAACCTTAATTTCTTCCACAGCTGACGAGATTGGTGTTGTTACCCATCGCAATTTGTTACTCATCCACCTTCATCCTTTGACTTTGGATTTCTCTGATGTGTCATATGGTGTGCTTAGATTTGGTTTTGGTGACATGTTGAATATGCCTTCAATTTTGCTCTCATGATTGATGTTGTTTGCTAGGATCTTAGCCTTGATCTTTATATGATGAAACCGATTGTTCTCGTTATTTATAGACTAATGGATTCATGGGCACTTTGAGGGGGCCAAAGCCATATGGCCCCAGCCCCAGAAAATCAATGAATTTAAGGGTCCCACAAAATTCGACCTAATATTATATATATATATGTATTTATATGAACAAGGAATGTGTTACCTTAATCGTCAGTACTCTAGTATGCTAGACATGATACTCGGTTTCAAATCTTGCCTGCTACAATAATTTTGTTTTTCTAAACTAGGACTAGGAGTCAAAAATCAGGTTTTTTTCATTCCAAACCCATGACTATCTCATGCAGCTTTTTTGTTTTATTTTTTTTATATATTTTTGGTTACTGTTTTTTTCGAAGGACGAGGGCCTAATTTTTTTTTTTTTGGCCCTGAGCCTAAATCTGGACAGGGACGCCCATGGATGAATTGGTAAGTGTTTGCTCTTTGCCCCTACCACGAGTCTTTTCTTCTTCGTTTTGAGGTTTAGCGCAATGTGGTTTATACTATTCGTTTAGGTTAAGTTCATAAATGAATATGTATTACTGATTTTTTTTTTTTGTTATCAAATCATCCTCCTAAATCTTGATAGGATCAAAGATTATTAGAGGAAATGACATAACTTTGTGTATATAGTTCTGTACACAAAAAGGTAAAGTGTGTAGTGTTTTAGAGTAATAATTCAATTCAAATATATGATACTTTTCTTGCTGCAATGTTTTTGTCTGTTGTCGTAATGTGAGAATTGATAATTTTTGTTTTTCATTCCTTTTTAGATCATAATACTTTCTCTTAATTCTTTCACTAATAATAAGATGGTGTGAAGGGTGATTGCATTTCGTTCTTTCTTTTGTAGTTCATCTCTTAGTGGTATATATTGATGCTTTCCTTTTTAATTAAACGTTTTATCTTGCCTTGTTGGTGCTTTGTAGATCTTTCAGAAGTTTGAATGTTGTAGCTATGAATTTTGTGTTTATGTTGTGGTGTATTCATGGTGTCTGCATTGAATGAAATTCGGCAAGCGACTAATAAATCCATGCTTTTCATGAATCATTTGCTTGACAACTAATGGCGTCTATTTTGATTTCTTTTGGCCCATGTTGTATTTGATTTGTTCGGTGGGTATTCCTAACAATCTAATATTACAAAATCTTACATTTCGGTTTCAATCATAACAAATTTCATTTAACATATATATGACTCAGCCAGAGGGTTTTCACGTTCCTAGCAATGAGGGTATGTTTGCAAGTTGAAGAAGTCCTATTATGGACTTAAGAAGGCCTCAACGCAGTGGTACTAAAAGTTTCACAGCTACATGATTCGGTTGGGCTATAGCAGGTGAAATACCCTACTCCCGACCCCAAGGTCCACTGGGGTCATTCTAGGAGAGGCTGCGAAACTCTCGCCACGACTTCAATAACAAGATTAGAAATTTCAAAATAATTTACTATTTACAAATGATTTACAAATAATTCATTAATTAATTTCATTACAATATTACCACAGATAAAATATTACAATTGTCCACTAATTAAAATTTACACGCGACATGTTCAAAATGCAGTCCATGTCATCACTATCATCCTCGACCCTTTACTTGATTTTATTTATAGAAAAAGAACAAAACAAAACAAAGAAACAAAGAAACAAAGAAAACAAGTAAATCGACTAAAAAACGCTAACATATACCCCTTTCCATTTTGAATTAGCTAGAAAGACTCTCATTAATACGGATGGAAACAAAAGCCGATGAAAGGCATCGTGTCGGTTTTGGTGAATTGATCTCTAAAGCGATAAATAATCTGGTGGAACTAATCTAAATCAAAGGCGAGAATGATGGTCAATTTCGGTATAAGTATATTTAGTTACTGTGAAAGTCGGTTTTATGAAGTGCCACTGAGTTTCTTGAAGTCGGCCTGGCCGATTTATGGTCTCACGAGTATAGTTGAGTTGTACATCCGAGCGATTGATTACAACTTTGGGAGAGTCCGTTTTAGGCCGAGTTTAAATCACGGTGGATAACAATTGGGTAGGATCCACATCCCGAAGTATTTATGACAATTTCGACAAAGATCTTATGGCGATTAGGGTTTGGGACTTGTGTCAGAAATACCAATGATGTAATCAATGCAAATGTGTGTCTTTCAAGAGTGTATCTTTCACTTTGTGAGGAATACCTTGTAATTCTATGCATAATAAAATATCTCATTTTCTATCCGTGGAGTAGTCGGCATAATGCCAGAAACCACGTTAAATCACTGTGTTCTCTTTGATTCTGTTTTTTATCAATTACGCCATACTTTGTGTTTGCATTGTTATCTGTTTTATCTTTCTTAAACTTCAAGTCTCTTGTTTGTGTGTTCTAACAAACTGGTATCAGTGCGTCAAGTTCAAGATTCAGAGGAGAGTTTCAGGTGAACTGAGTTGATCTTCACCAAGACCGGTGGCCAATGCAAGGATTTGTGATCAAAGGTTTGTTCTTTAACAAGAAGGATGTCAGCAATGAACATAAAGATTGATAAATTTATAGGGAGGAACAGTTTTAGTTTATGGCAGATCAAGATGCGGGCCTTGTTAAATCAACAAGGATTGTGGACTCTTTTATCTGATAGAGGGGATGCCAGTTCTGTAGATTATGCCAGTCTAGAGGAGAAAGCACATTCAACCCTCATGTTGTGCTTATCAGATGATGTTTTCACAGAAGTTGCTGAGGAAGACACCGCTGCCAAGTTATGGTTGAAGCTTGAAAGCCTGTATATGACTAAGTCATTGACCAACAAATTGCTGCTGATGCAGAGGCTGTTTAGCCTGAGGATGCATGAGGGGACTCAGTTGAGAGATCATCTTGATCAGTTGACCACAATATTACTTGATCTCAGGAATATTGATGTAAAGATTGAGGATGAAGATGCAGCACTGATTTTGTTAGTATCACTGATAGAAAAATACTTAACGCTTCTTTCACCGGCAGAGTATCGGGTCAACGGGAGTATAGTGGTCACAAGGTCGAATCCACAGGGAGTAATGTCTAAGTACCAAAGTTGACGTAGAACTTAGTTCAGATCAAAATAATGGTGGAGGATATTATACTAATGCAGAAATAAAGATTATACTAACGAGTTTACTTCTAAATATTAAAGAGTATAGCCGAACTAAAGATTATACTAACGGACTACTTTTACCCCTTAAGAAGGACTTGGCGAGGGCGTGTCTTAACTGACCTACCTATACTATGTAGTTTAACGACCTCCACTGGTGCCAACTCCTAATTCTAGTGATTAGACTGAACAACTCGATCTGACCACCCTATGTGAAGCTAACCGACTCTTCCTTTAGAAAACCGATTTTTCCTAACATGATTAAGTTCTAGAGTTGCTCGAACAACGATGACAAACCTTTGTATTGGAAACGACCTACAACTAGGCCGAATCTACGCAACGATCCTAAAACCCCTTTTCCCACATCTCACCACAAAATGCATCTATAAGTTCGATGTGTGTGACAGTGAACTAGGTGAGCAAACTAATTCAAAGATGTTATAATAAGTTTTAGGACGTGGATTAATTGTTTAAACATTCAATTACGCACTACACAAATCCCAATATCATCCTCCTTTAGGGTTTTCACTCGTTTTCACATAATTCGACTACACATAGAATTAGCTACTCATGATTATGCTAATAATCGAAATAAGAATTGAAATCATGCTAGAAATAATAAAAGAGAAAGTATTCATTACCATATAATTGAGGCAAAATCTGATCTGAAAAAGTATGAAGAAATAATCCACCAAAAGTCGAATCTTTGGAACTTGAAACGTAAATCTAAGCTATAAAAAATGTTTAGAATCAAAGGATGTTATCTATGGAATCAAATGATCAAAGGATGATTAACCTACACTAAAACCGCACCAAAATCGCCTTAAATATGTCTAAATTCGGCTTAATATGTCAAGGGGCTGAACGAGCTGCGTATTTATAGTGTAGGTCTGATTTTTTCTGCTGTCGGTAGCAAACACCCGTTTACCTCTTGTCAAACGCCTGTTTGCCTGGAAATCTGATTCTTGATTAGGGTTTCTCCTTCCATGAACGAGCATCTGGCCTGCCTTGAACAATAGTTTGTCTTGTATGAGCTTTCTTGATTCGGTCTGAACCCATCCAAACGCTAGTTTGAGGGTGATTTGGACTCTCGTCCGTCTGAAAATCTAACTTTCAGTATCAAGTGCTGATTCTTTGAACGCCCGTTTGAACTCTCCAAATGCCAGTTTGGCATGAGCTTGATTCTAACGCCAGTTTGGTTAGAGCAAACGCCGGTTTGCCTTGATTTCACTCCAAACTTGATTTTCCTTCACTTTTATGCTCTCTTTGTGCCACGACCATGTTTCTCAATCCAAAACATTGCCTTCCGGGTCCTCGAGTCACCTAAGTCCTGCAATAATATGTACGAACAAACACCATATGTAATTCCACAAGACAAAAGCGTTATACGCACGGGAGTTAAACTGTCACATCGATTGTAAACTCCGCCTTTTTAGCGATATTTATCTCTTTTCCGAGCGCTTTTGTCTTGCGGAATTACACGTCGTGTTTGTTCGTACATATTATTGCAGGACTTAGGTGACTCGAGGACCCGGAAGGCAATTTTTTGGATTGAGAAACATGGTCGTGGCACAAAGGTAGCATAAAAGTGAAGAAAATCAAGTTTGAGGAAATCAAGGCAAATCTGGCGCTTAGCTTTACCTAAAGCGGCGTTGCTCTAATCAAACTGGCGTTTGAATCAAGCTCATGCCAAACTGGCATTTGGAGAGTTCAAACGGGCGTTCACAGAATCAACACTTGATACTAAAAGTTAGATTTTCAGATGGATGAGAGTCCAAATCACCCCAAACTAGCGTTTGGATGGGTTCAGCCCGAATCAAGAAACCTCATAAAAGACAAACTAGCGTTCAAGGCAGGCCAGACACTCGTTCATAGAAGGAGAAACCCTAATCAAGAATCAGATTTCCAGGAAAATGGGCGTTTGACATGAGGCAAACGGGCGTTCGCGACCGACAGCAGAAAAAATCAGATCTACACTATAAATACGCAGCTCGTTCAGCCCCTTGGCATATTCTACCGACTTTAGACATATTTAGGGCGATTTTGGTGCGGTTTTAGTGTAGGTTGATCATCCTTTGATCCTTTGATTCCATAGATAACATCCTTTGATTCCAAACATTTTTTATAGCTTAGATTTACGTTCAAGTTCCAAAGATTCGACTTTTGGTGGATTATTTCTTCATACATTTTGATCGATTTTGCCTCAATTATATGGTAATGAATACTTTCTCTTTTATTATTTCTAGCATGATTTCAACTCTTATTTTGTTTATTAGCATAATCATGAGTATCTAATTCCCTGTGTAGTCGAATTATGTGAACGCGAGCGAAAACCCTAAAGGAGGATGAGATTGGGATTTGTTTAGTGCATAATTGAATGTTTAAACGATTAATCCACGTTCTAAAACTTATTATAACATCTTTGAATTAGTTTGATCACCTAGTTCATTGTCACACATATCGAACTTATAGATGTATTTTGCGGTGAGATGTGAGAAAAAGGGTTTTAGGATCGTTGCATAGATTTGGCCTAGTTGTTAGGTCCATTCCTAATCTGAGAGGTTTGTCATCGTTGTTCGAGCAAATCTAGAACTTAATCATGTTTAGAAAAATCGGTTTTCTAAAGGAGAGTCGACTAGCTTCATATAGGTGGTTAGATCGAGTTGTTGATCTAATCACTAGAATTAGGAGTTGGCATCCATGGAGGTCGTTAAACTACATGGGATAGGTATGTCGGCTAAGACACGCTCCCTATCAAGTCCTTCCTAAGGGGGTAAAAGTAGCTCATGGGATCATAGTTCGGCTATATACTTTAATATTTGAAGTAAACTCGTTAGTATAATCTTTATTTACGCATTAGTATAATATCTCCACCATTATTTTGATCGAACTAAGTTCTACGTCGACTTTGGTACATAGACATTACTCCCTGTGGATTCGACCTTATGACCACTATACTCCCGTTGACCCGATACTCTGTCGGTGAAAGTTAGCGGTTAAGTATTTTGCTATCAATCACTACCAGCTTCCTATGAGAACTTTGTGCAGTCCTTCATAGTTGGGAAGGATACAATTTCTTTAGAGGATGTAAGGTCATCTTTTCATGCCCTGAGAGTGAGACAAAGGCGGCAGGGACAGACTAATAAAGTTCTTTGGACTAGTAGTCGATGGCAATGATGGGAAAGAGCATGGTCAGTCTAGGAAGAAAAATTCCAGAAAAAAAGGTCCAAAGGCCTAAATCCACAGATGTTTACAATTATTGTAAAGAGCATGGACATTGAAAGTCCAATTGTCCAAAGAGAAATAAATAGCAGGAGAACAGTTCTGGCACATCTGTAGTGGCAGACTGAGCATGATTTAGAAGAGTACATGGTTCTAGTGGCAGGAGAGTCAGCACATCAAACTGATGTGTGGATTCTGGACTATGGAGCATCCTTTCATATTTGCCCTCGTAGAGAGTGAGCAGATAGATGGTGGTCATATATCTATGGAAAATAGCAAGGTCTGCAAGGTAGACGGAATTAGATCAGTTCAGTTAAGGACATAGGATGAAAGATTCTATAAAATGAGTTAAGTTAGACATGTTCCAAAAATGACCAAAAACTTTGTATATCTCAGTTCTTTAGATAGTAGGGGATTCAGTTTTAAGGGGGAAAGTGGCATGCTGAGTATCTATAAAAACTCGTTGAGGTTCTCAAGGAGTCAAGCAAGGGATTCTCGTATATATTACAAGGGTCAATTGTTCTTTGGTTACGATGTTGTGGCATCTCTTTGAGATTCATCAATCACAGCTTACAAAACTGTGTCATATGAGACTGGGTCACATGGGTGAAAGGGGGATACAGGTTCTTTCTCAGAAAGATCTTCTTAGGGAATGTAAGGTCAAGCATCTGGACTTTTGTGAGCATTGTGTGTTTGGGAAGCTTCATAGGAGCAAGTTCTCAAAAGGGGTACACAACACAAAGTCATCACTTGATTACATTCATTCTGATTGTTGGGGGCCATCAAAGGTGGAGTCATTGGGTGGTCATAGATATATTGTGTCATTCATAGATGACTATTCAAGGATTACTTGGGTGGTCTTGATGAAACAGAAAAGTGAGGCATTTAAGAACTTCATGCAATGGAAGGCTCTAGTTGAGAATAAGTTGGGGAAGAAGATCAAAAGGCTTCGTACAGATAATGGTCTGAAATTCTGCTGGACTGAGTTTGCTACATTTTGCAAAATTGAGGGTATTGCCAGACATCGTACAGTTAGGAATACACCTCAGCAAAATGGTGTAGCTGAGAGAATGAATCAAACTCAAAACACAGTTGAGATGTGGTTAGGCAACCCTACAGATTATTCAGTTCTAAGGGTATTTGGAAGCACAGTTTACTATCATGTTGTGGTGGATTTTTTTGTAAACGAAACAAAAAGACAAGTGATAAAAATCCGGTTAGTCGCTCCAAGTGCAAAGCTTGTAGTAAAGCGATTATTCCGGGTCGATCCCACGAGGAACGTGAGGTTGAATGCGTTTTTAAGTTTAGGCTAAAAGTGTCACAAAACTAATAATTTAGGTTTATCAAATAATGGGGAGAAAAGGCAGACGAACAAGGATCCACAATTCAAGATAACCACAAAGGCTCCTAATTCCCTACGCATGCAAATCAACTAAGGCCAAGATTAACCTATACTAAGCGCAAATTACTAATATCTTAGATAATTTGTTTATCAACTTTATCAAAGATTGATTCTTCAAGCACGATAGGCATAAATTCTTTCTCGAACCTATTATCTAGGTTAACAATTTGATAACTTTCGTGTCTAGGCAAATTGATTAATCTGATTACTATTGCGGTGATCTAGGTATCATTCAACTATCATCAAACGAACATCACAGGCTTTATCTATCGATGTCAAGCACAAAATAAACGCAATATAAATCTAACCTTTGTCGAAATACAACGAGAAAAATAAGAAAACCGTAACGCCTCTTGAATTGCTTCACCCGTTCATCCAACCCAAGAGTTTAGCTACTCATATTAACCTTGAAATCAAAAGATTGTTTTGATTGCATTCGAAAACCAAAGAGAAAGACAAGCTATCTTTGTTTATTTATGAAAGTCATTGTAGGTCGCCTCGATGATGTTTTTAGGGTTTAATACAAGCTGCTATATATAGATGAACTAAGGCGGCTAGGTCAAAACTAAGTCGGTTGTGCTTGATCGTGGTCGGACGCCCGTCTGGTCTTTCCCGACGCCGTCCGTCCTACTACAATGAACTTCGAATCGGGCTGAGCTTTCCTCAAACGCCCGTCCATCCCAGCGTCCACCCTGCGTCCAAACTTGCTGAATGTAAAATACCCTCCTGGACGCTCGTTCAATGTCTCAAACGCCCGTCCACTGGACGGAACCTGGACGCCAGTCCAATATGACTGAATTTCGATTTCTTGATCTTTATCTCTTTTTCTCCATCTTTATCTTGATTTAGCTCGAATTATATCAACATTGATCATCAATTTAGCCTCCAACATGTATCTACATCACATCAAAAACACCGCAAAGCGTAACATAATTCCAATAACCATAAAATCATAATTAAAACATACAAATCCACCAACTTTGCGATTAACTCATTAAAAATGTCATTCGCTCAATATTCCATTTAAACACGTGATTTCCATGCGATTAATACGAATGTCGGGGAAAACATTATAAAATATAACGTTATAAAGCACGTAAATTCACCCTTAACAACTCCCCCACACTTAAACTTTGCTCGTCCCGAGCAAAACAAAACAAGATAAAGGCTCGGAAAGAATATAGACATCTCAACACATATACCACAGATTCAAATAAATTAGATGTTCACCCACGTGAGTGTGTGCATAGCCATAACAAACTTCCACTAAATCCAAACTTGAAGAACTCAAAGCAAAACTAGCTAATACCCCCTCGTAGAATAGCAATAAATGACACTCATAAGATGCACCCTACAAACGTGACATATCCCGAAAAGAATGATCGAATGAATCTAGGGCCTTTCTGAAATACTCAGAGGATAACCCCTACAACATATCCATCGGTTTATACTGGGGATAAGATTAACGAAAACTAAGCCTTATATACATTTCATAACACTTCATTAGTTGATTTAACTCTTTCACTTCAAACACACATTAGGATAAGCTTTTGCCCTCATAGCAGAATAGGACATTTCGAGATAATACCCTACCTTACTCCAATCATAAGGCAGCTTTTCCTAACCTGCCGTGAGCTTTTAGTCATCATAGTGGTATAGGACTTACGTGGTAAACCCTACCGCACTCCAAATCATTGACTAGCTTTACACACACACCCTTAGATTCATTTAACTTTTTCAACTTCTCGTTAACAACATTAGTTACGTGTTACTTATCACATTCAAACTTCTAGATATTCACGATTATCTCATACTTGGAACTAAATACAAACTACCATAAATCTTAAGTGTACGTCACGTAGCACTAAGCACATGACTTATAAGAAAATCAAAACTACTAGTCCAAAACGGGTATAGCTTTATGTAAATGACTCATCATTCACTATGGCACGTGAAAAATAAATCTTGGTGAAACAACTAACTCACTAAAAATATGGTATACAGCATCAATGACTATAACAAACCGAACAAAAACGTGTATTGCCTACTCGGGACAAAACAAAATTTTTGAAAATTTAGCTCATTTTAGCATAGAAATAACATCATATAAGCAAATGTGTAGATACATACCGACTAATCCCCTCCCCCACACTTAAAAGTTCAACATGCCCTCATGTTGTGCAGAACGAAAAATAAAAGAACACTTAGCTGATTGCAACCGGTACACGAATCGTCGGTCAGACCGGAGCCTAGGTAGTAACACAATGTAGCCCGGAAAAACTGCTAAAATAGACCTGCCCAACTTGGAAAAACATGGAAACATCTCGGGGAAAACGGGGGGGGTACCACAGAATGAAGAAAGAGATATCAAAAGCAAGATAAACCAAAAGCGTAAGCATTCAATCCATCCAGGGAAGTGCACGAATGACAGAAAAGAAAGTATGGGTGCCTTATGGCGTACATGATTCATTCAAAATAAATAGTAGTAGCAAAATCAAAATACAACGAACTAGAGAAGTAAAAATGTCAATACAACCATAAAAATAGACAAATAAGATCAAGGTTGGTCCGGCGGCGCAGAATCAGCAGCTGGAGGGTGAGAGGAGGGTCCAGAAGGTGGTGCCGCAGTCCCGTCTACCGAGGCAGGCTGATCCTCGTCGGACGACTCAGACTCGTGAATAACATCTGCGATAGCCTGCTCAATCTCATCCGAGAAGACGAACTCCATATCACTCTCCCTGAAGATCTGCATATCCCTCGGCTGTTTGCCCTCCACAAGGCACTTGAGCACATACATCATGTTCTTCTGCAAGCGTGGATATCGCACATCCAATCCCGGATCTTGCTGGCCATACTTAATCTCATACGGACCGAGGGGATAAAGCCGGAAGTGAGGATGCTCGAGTGCCGAGGATGAACCAAGCTCCTGCGGTGCCCCCGACTCTGGCTGACCCGAAGGCTTGCCCTTCTCTCTCTGTATAGGCCTCGGATTTTTCGGCTTGTGGTCGGCTCCATACTCAGGCACACCGGCATCTATACACAAACTATGGATAAGGTGAGGGACGATCAAGCACCGTGTATAAACCTTCTGATTGATAGATATCTCGTCATACAAAGCTTGTCCCACATCCACATTCAAGCCAAATGTCAATGCATATAACATGCCTAGGTCACCAATATGAAAGTGTGTCAGTTGTTCTTCGGCAACAATCGACTCGAATAAGCGACGACATCGACCTTCCAATCCTCCGTCCAGGTCGTGGTAACCAACTCCTTCCGTCGCCTCCGGCCTTAACGTCCATGCCACATCCGGGCAAACTTCGCAACCGCAACTCCTCCCAGGGATCACCCGCCTAAACTCGCGCTATGTAAAATCTCCTCCTTGTAATCCCTACCTCAAAAACGCCAACCCATATTTTGCATTGATCACCTCCGGCGTAAACGGAACTGGGACTCGAACCACAACTACCTTCGTTTCCAAGTCGGTTTCGAACAATTGGCATAAAACTCCCGAACCAAGGAACTATTGACCGGGTAGTTGGAATCGTCATCAAAGCGTCCCATTTCCGATCCCTTAACACACTTGACAAACCCGGGATCAACCTTTGCCTCCAAAATGGCCCCTTTCTATCAACATTGTTCTCGAGAAATAGTGTGTTTATACGCATCGTGAGCTCTGTGGTTCACGAATCTTCGAGGCAAGGGCATAGGGGTATGGTCTTTGCTCTCTTTCTAGGTGGATCAGCCTAGGTTCAACCGGCACATCTTCCCGTGTAGCTTCTACAACCTCCTCAACCCTAGACGAGGCTTGGCCTTTTCGAGCTCTACAGGCATCCGTGCTAAAGGAACATCGTCGTCCGTCTCGTAGTCCGAGGTAGGTTCATCGCTAAGGTTGCCCTAGTTTGGGTGGCTCAGGGGTTGCTCCCGAATACTTACACCTTGGTTAGGATTAACCGCGGTAGGATCAAACTCTTTCCTCTTCTTCCCCCGCTCCCGGCCACTTCCTTACCATGCCGCTTCACGATCGCTTTCTTATGAACCATATTCAAGCCTAGTCTACACCAAACAATCCCAATACGCACAAAAGACACCCGCTTAACATCCAAATCGGGATTTCAAATCAACCAAACCACAATCACAACCATCCATGATCAATAACCAACCCATTCATCATCAACAACATCAACCAAACAAGAGCCAAGAATCAAAAACGAAAGAAGGAAAACAAATAAGATGATATTCATAAACGAGCCGACCCAAAGATCGAACTCAGAAAAGCGTGAACAAAATCGAGAAAAGTTATTACTAACTTACCGGGTAAGATGAGTAGATCTTGATTGAGATGAAGATTAGTCCAAACAAGTCCAAATGACCTCCCAAAATCGGATTTTTCCTCTTAAAAGTCGGACCACAATGGTGCCGATTCTCCAAAAATATAGCGTGTTGGGAGTTTTGGTTATGAAAATCGAAGAGAGGGTATCAAAAGCGGTCTATAGCACTTAGAATCGCTCAAAATGGTGTAGAATGGAGGAATTTAGGGCAAAAGGAGGAAGAGCAACCGCTTTTAGCGCTTGAATATTCGAAAAGTGAAGGTTCATTCGCAGAAAGGGTATATATAGGCAGTGGTGCGGACGCTGTCTCAACTCAGTGGACGGGCGCCCACGGGAAATCAGATGAATCGACGGGCGCCCGCTTTAGTAGACGCCGTCTCGAGATTTTAAATCACATACTGTGATTGGAGGAGATTATCGGACGAAAGCGCCCAAGCCTAGTGAACGTTCGTCTAAAGTTTAGTCATGCCGGACGGGCGCCCATACCGTGTACGGGCGCCCAACAAGGCTTAAATGCAAAAATCATACAATTCCATACAACTCAAATTCAAAAGTGCTTTTCTTATTAACTTAATTGAGATTTTAAAAATACAACTATAAATCAACGAAGTACCATCAAAACAAAAATAGATAAGTAACGGTGGGTTGCCTCCCACCCAGCGCTTTCATTTTACGTCGGGGCTCGACGGAGGTAAAACTAACTAAGAGGTCACTGGTCTGCGTAGATCTCGTCCCAGTCCACTATGCGAATGAGACGTCGAAGCATGTCGATAGCCGGAGGAAAATCGAACTCATCCTGCAAACACCAATCCTCCCCGCCTACCTCAAAGACTCTCGAAATGCTCTCACCAGCAGCAGCACCAGTGCCAAACCACAAAGATAGGATCATTAAGTATCTTGTACGGACGCCTTATGGTCTCCTGCAACTCCTCGGTCGTGAAAAATCGCCGCCCCGAACAAGGTGGAACAATGATAACGTATGTGATGGTCTTAACACGAGTACTAATATCAAAATCTACATGAAGAATTATAGTGCCTCCTGGTCCATCATCATCTTGTGATCGGCGGGATCCGACTAATGAGTGGAAACTCCTCGTAGGCGAACTCCGTAAAGATCCATAACTAGAAAGCAACTCATGATGAGATAGAAACATAAAAGCTTAGTAAAACTAACTAAAATAACATACGAAAGCAAAAAGAACTAAGAAAAACTAAAACAAGATTGGATATCTAGGATGCCTCCTAGTGGCGCTTTTGGTTTATGTCGTTAGCTCGACATTCAATTCAGGTCTAACCCGGTCGGGCCACTTTGGCTTTTTGCCGGTCATCTCAAAGAATGTAATTCTTAACAAAATTAAGTCTACAAAAACAAAGGTCTGCACTCTGGATTCGCCCCAACCATTTTTTCCAGGCCTGCCTGATCTTCTGTCTGACTGGGGATCTCTTCCGTACTTTATGCTTCTTCAAATCCACTTCCTTCCAATATTGTTCCATGTCCCAGCTTCCGGCAAAACTTCAAGCTGGTGATTCAGTACTATCATCAGAGAATAGGTCTGGGGAGAACTCATCGCAGATCATCGACTCTCAAGCGATACAACTTAACAAATCAAGGAATTTAACTACCTCGGGTGATTCCTTCGGTTGGCCAATGTAGTGTTTGCATCGTTGACCATTGACCTTGAAAGGCTGATCACCAATCCCCTTAAGTTCCAAAACGCCGCTAGGAAAGACAGACAGGACCTCAAATGGACCGGACCAACGCGTCCTTAGCTTTCCCGGGAAAAGATGCACTGGAATTGTATAACAATACCTTTGCATGAAACTCCCTTTTATTGATCTCTTTTATCATGAAGGAATTTCATCCTTTCCTTGCTTATCCGTGAACTCTCATAAGCTTGGAGCCTGAACTCGTCTAATTCATGTATCTGCTGGAACCTACGTTCTCCGCAAGCTTGGCAGTCGAAGTTTAGGAACTTAGTTGCCCAATAAGCTCTATGCTCTAATTCTACTGGCAAATGACAGGGCTTTCCATAAACCATTTGGTATGGTGATGTACCCATAGGTTTTTGTATGCGGTCCTGTAAGCCCACAAGACATCATCCGCCTTCGACTCAATCCTTTCGATGGGAGTTGACCGCTTTCTCGAGGATTTTCTTTATACTGATTATTACGCTCAACTTGCCCACTGGTCATAGGGTGATATGGTGTGCCACTCTTATGCTTAACACCATACTTAGCTAACAAAGCTATCCAGGGGTTTATTAATGAAGTGCGAACCTTCGCCGATCGAGCTCTAGGGCAGCCAAACCTCGTGAAAATGTTCCTCTTCAGAAATTTCATTACCGTTTTATGATCATTTAGTGGAGTCGCGACAGCTTCTACCCATTTAGATACGTAGTCTACACAGACTAGAATGTATTTATTTCCGCATGAAGATGGAAATGGTCCCATAAAGTCTATGCCCCATACGTCAAACACTTCACATTCCAATATGGGTTGAAGCGGCATATCATACCGCCTGGTCAAAGTACCGGTTCTCTGGCACCTATCGCAGCTTTTGCAGAAGGCTTCCGTATCTTTAAAAATTCTGGGCCAGTAAAAACCACATTGAAAAATTTTGGCAACGGTTTTCCACGGATTGAAATGGCCACCAGTGGGACCACTGTGACATTGCTCAATAATATCCCGTTGCTCGGATTCAGGGACACACCGGCGAAGCAACCCATCTTTGCAGATCTTGAACATATATGGTTCCTACCAGACATAGTACTTTAGATCAGAGAAGAACTTCTTCTTCTCCTGGTAAGAGAATTCAGGGTTCAGATAGCCAGAGTGAAGATAATTAACAAACGAAGCATACCAGGGAGGATCGGGAGTGTGGACATCCATGTTCATAACGCCTCGAAGGGTAATAAAGATCAATGTCCGGGAGTCTTCCTCGCCCATCGGCAAAACTCTCGAAATATGGTCCGCTACGGTGTTTTCACTACCCGTATGTCCTTGATGTGAACATCGAATTCTTGTAGTGTAAGAATCCATCTCAAAGAGCCTCGGTTTAGCATCCTTCTTGTTCATCAAATAACGCAGAGCCGCATGATCATCCATACAATCACCTTGGCACCAAGCAAATAGTCATGAACTTATCCATGGAAAACACAAGCGCTAACAGTTCCTTTTCCGTAGTGGTGTAATTTGCTTGGGCTGGATTCAAGGTATGACTTATGTAGGAAATAGGTTGGAACTTACCATTAATCCTTTGCCCCAATACAAGACACCCACAGCGTAGTTGGAGGCATCACACATTAGTTCAAATGGCATGTTCCAATCCGGAGAGATCAGGATAGGGGCAGAGGTCAAACGCTGTTTAAGCTCTTTGAAGGCAACTTGACAGTCATTATCGAAATTGAAGGTGACGTCATCTTTCAGTAAAGTTGATAAAGGTTTCGATATTTTTGAAAAATCTTTTATAAATCTCCTGTAGAAACCCACATGACCAAGGAAACTTCTTACTTCCTTCGTGTTTCTGGGGTAATTCATCTTTTCAATAGTTTCTACCTTAGCTTTATCAACCTCTATGCCTTTAGCGGAGATCTTGTGACCTAAAACAATCCCTTCGGTTACCATAAGATGGCACTTCTCCCAATTGAGAATCAAGTTCTTCTCCACACACCTTTGCAGTGCTTTGTCTAGATTTTCAAGACAGTCCGTGAACGATGTGCCAAACACCGAGAAGTCGTCCATGAATACCTCCATGCATTTCTCTATAAGTCCATCAAAGATAGCCAACATACATCTTTGAAATGTAGCTGGTGCATTACAAAGTCCAAAGGGCATTCGCTATAAGCGAAAGTAACCATAGGGGCAGGTGAAGGTTGTTTTCTCTTGATCTCATCGGGTCAATAGGGATTTGGAAATAACTCGAATAACCGCCCGTAAAACAAAGAGAAAGCATGCCCCGCCAAACGCTCCAACATTTGGTCTATGAAAGGGAGAGGAAATGGTCTTTTAAGGTCACCTCGCTCACTTCCTATAGTCTATACTGAGACTCTGCACCGATGACTAACTCGACAAACTACCTCTTCACCTTTGTCATTCTTTTCAATGGTAATACCTCCCTTTAGTACTACTACCGAGTGGGGACACCCAATCGCTATCACTATCGCATAAATGATCCCCATATCCAACGACTTAATGATCTCTTTCTTCACCACTTCCTCTGCATGTGTGGTTTAAACGCTCTCTGCGGTTGTCTTATACTCTTTGCACCTTCTTCGGTTCTAATCTTATGCATACAGACGCCCGGAGATATTCCTCTTATATCACTACACCGCCAACCGAAGGCTTTCGATTTTCTTTAGAACGCCAATTAACTCAAACTTCTTCGTCTGACAAAGGTGTAGAGGAGATAATCGAGGTAAGTGCTTACCTTCTCTTAAGAAGATATACTTTAGATGCCGAGGTAGAGGTTTTAGAACAAGGTCCTCGGGAGGTTCCTCTAAACCTGGTTTTGGCTTCTCCTCGTTTTAGATCTTCCTCACCGATAGGGTCAAAAACTCTTGCCTCAAGCAAATCGACTTCTTTACGAGGGAAAGAGTTCTTCGCAGAGAACCGTGTGTCCTCTTCAACAAGCTCTTCTCCATAAGCACCCTCTAGCTCGCCCAGAGTGTAGTCTGTGAAATCGTCTGACGCCTCAATCACAAAACCCGAGGATTTTTGAAGGTGCTCGAGAGCTTTAACTACATCAGTAGCGCACTTCCTCGTCTCCAACACGTAAGGTGACAAATCCTCGCATCACAATCTATAGTGGCTCTAGTGATAGAGATGGAAAGGTCGTCCCAGGAGGAGGGGGTATCTTCTTCTTTAGTGTCCAAGACGTACCAATCCACAGAAATGTAAATTTGTCTACTTGGACCGAGAAGGTCTCTAAGCACTCCTTCGGCTCTCTTGTAAGATCTATCGCAAGTTGGATACTTATGGGGTAGGCTCCAATAGTTGGTCAAGGTGTAGTCTCTTGCATGTGAAAGAGACATCAAAGCGATGGATGCTCCTAAATCACACAGAGAATTTGGAAAGCTTAAATCCTTGATTTTCAGAGTTAAGACAAATTTTCCGGGATCATTTGCGCTTTTCAGAATTCCTCCGTCGGCAATAGCGGAGCATTCCTCTCCCAATTTTTTTCTCCATTTCACCCAACTTCTTCTTTTGAAGAAACAACATCCTTCACAAACTTGGCGTACTAAGGCATTTCAACCAATACCTCGGATAAAGGCAAATTTACTTGGGTGTTTTTTAATAGGTTGAGTACCTTCTTGTACTTTTTGTCTTGAGATAAGGAAATGTTTTGCTTTCTTGGCGGAAATGGGAGCTTATTCAGCCCTCTTCGGAGAATACTTTCCTGGCGAGGAAGCTCTTATAGCTTTGTCCTCAAGATCCTTCCACCTCACTATCTTTTCGTGCTTTTTACTCGTCGAGGATCACCCGCCTGAGTGACTTTCTCCGGTTCATCATCTTGGTTTTCAATCACCCGAGATCTCTTTCTGCTTCAATCTCATTTTCATCTTTCTCTTTATCCAGGTCAGGAAACTGCAGATTCTTCCCCTCCTACCGAATCAAGGGTAGGAGGGTTTACTCGTTTCCCTGGTTCTGTCTGTAACCAGGGTGTTGTTGCAATTGTGTACCGGACCTCGATTCATAGCATTTGACTCCTCTTGTCCATAGGGGTAATGGGTGCGAGCTCGGCATGCTGGTTTGTTCTTGCTTCACTTGGGCTGCATGATCACTTTTAGGGTTTTTCTCGTAAAACTAGGTAGCCGACCTTGAGGTCCGGCAACTAATTGTTCACCTAGAATCCTAACTGTCTTTCTAAGTTCTTCATCGCCCTCTCTGTTTTTCATACTCGCCTTTGTAAGGCAAAGTACCATAAGTTGAGGAGTCCTGATTAGGGGCGGTTTGGCTTTGTGAGTTTTGATTAGTGGGCCAAAGTTGGATTTGTTTTTGGTTGAGAATTTGAACTTTGACTCGAGTTGGGGTTACGGTAGTAGGCATTGCGAGAGGTATTCTCGTCCCCAATTTTGAGTGCGGTTTTGGTCATAACCTTGATAATTTCTATTCGTTGTAGTTTTGACCTTGAGAGTTATTCTCGGTTTGAAAATCTCTGGTTTTGCCGGCCGAAGAATTGTTTCTCTCATGTCCACCATTCAAGGGCATGTTGCGGAAATGTGACCTCTAAGCCCACAGTGTATAGCAGTTCACGTAATCATATCGCCTCGTTTGTTGGGCAAAGATTGGCTTGAAAGCCGGGGTAGGAGTGTATTGACAATGGTCACCGATGTGACCATCGATAACAATTATCACACGAGAATACTTGTGCATTCTGCTGGAGAGAGAGAGGGCTGATTTTGATTTTTAGTCATGGTCAAAGCGAAAGTTGAGCTGCAGGTTTGTAATCATTTGACCATGATTCTCGGTTGTTGACTTCTTCGATTTTAGTACAATGCAGGACCGTTGGTGATTGATACGTAGTGCATAGTTATACCTAGCTATATCTTCAAATAACTCCCACCACTTGCTTTTGTGGGGTTTCTTCAAGAAGACTCTCCAGGATGATGAGTTGACCATCCCTTTAGTGGACTCATTTAGACCATCAAGAAAGTATGGACCTTCTCTGCAAATCCATTCCATGATGGGGGCACTTGTTCAACAAAATTTTGAAACGCTTCCATGCTTCAAAGAAAGATTCATCACTCAGTTGATGAAAGTTTGAGATCTCGTTAAGACATTGAGTGCATCTTAGACGGAGGAAAATATTGGGCCGAAATTGACTTTCGAAATGGGCCCAAGTTTGGATAGATTCGGAAGGAAGAGATTTAAACCATTCCATTGCTTCTCCACGGAGTGAGAATGGAAATAGTTTCACTTAATGATGTCTTGATCGACATCCTTAATGCGAGTAGTATCGCATATACCCGTAAATACATAAAGATGCGTATAGGGTTCTCGAGTTGATACCCATAGAAAGTTGATGCATGTTGCACCATCGGATGAGGGCTGGTCTTATCTCAACGGGTCATCGGTAGGGATAACCACGGCCGAGCGGATGTTCACATCACCGGGAGTGGCATAGATCGCCAGTGGTGCGGTTGGCTTGAGCCATTGAATCGATGAGTTTCTTCCTCAAAGAAAAGGTTGGATAAGAAATTATGTTTGAAGAGTTTTCACTCAAACTCTCTTCGATTTCCTCTTCGGGAATCGGAACGGGCTCGGGAACTTTCCGCTTACGGTTTACTCGAACTACGCCTTGTTCAAGCTCGAGTTCAAAAATTAATCGTCCTTGTTTACTTCGTGTTTGCATATAACGAAGTCAAACTAAGAGAGAAAGAGAAAGGAGTCGAGGAAAGATGACGGGCGCCCAAGGTTATGGACGGGGCGTGCAGGTGGGGTATTATTTGGGACGGGCGTTTAGTGACACAAACGCTCGTCCGTTTGGCGTAATACTGAACGGGCGCCCAAATATTATGGACGCTCGTTTGAGTGAATAAAAATAAAATTGGATCGAAAAATTCCAGCGAACGGGCGTCCAAGATCCAGACGCTCGTTTGGTACCGGAAGAACAAAAACAGATGCAGAAATTTGCAGAAAAGAGGCTATTAAGGGAGAACCTTAAACCCTAACTAAAACAGCAGCGAATGATCTACCTAAATCTTATGCTAAAAACACATAAAACCGTGCCAAGTTCCCCGGCAACGGCGCCAAAAACTTGTGGTGGATTTTTTTGTAAACGAAACAAAAAGACAAGTGATAAAAATCCGGTTAGTCGCTCCAAGTGCAAAGCTTGTAGTAAAGCGATTATTCCGGGTCGATCCCACGAGGAACGTGAGGTTGAATGCGTTTTTAAGTTTAGGCTAAAAGTGTCACAAAACTAATAATTTTAGGTTTATCAAATAATGGGGAGAAAAGGCAGACGAACAAGGATCCACAATTCAAGATAACCACAAAGGCTCCTAATTCCCTACGCATGCAAATCAACTAAGGCCAAGATTAACCTATACTAAACGCAAATTACTAATATCTTAGATAATTTGTTTATCAACTTTTATCAAAGATTGATTCTTCAAGCACGATAGGCATAAATTCTTTCGAACCTATTATCTAGGTTAACAATTTGATAACTTTCGTGTCTAGGCAAATTGATTAATCTGATTACTATTGCGGTGATCTAGGTATCATTCAACTATCATCAAACGAACATCACAGGCTTTATCTATCGATGTCAAGCACAAAATAAACGCAATATAAATCTAACCTTTGTCGAAATACAACGCAGAAAAATAAGAAAAACCAGAACGCCTCTTGAATTGCTTCACCCGTTCGTCCAACCCAAGAGTTTAGCTACTCATATTAACCTTGAAATCAAAAGATTGTTTTGATTGCATTCGAAAACCAAAGAGAAAGACAAACTGCTGCTGTTTATTTATGAAAGTCGACTGTAGGTCGTCTGATGATGTTTTTAGGGTTTAATACAAGCTGCTATATATAGATGAACTAAGGCGGCTAGGTCAAAACTAAGTCGGTTGTGCTTGGGCCGCGGTCGGACGCCCGTCTGGTCTTCCTGACGCTTCGTCCGCTCTGCAATGAACTTCAAATCGGGTGAAGCTTTCTCAAACGCCCGTCCATCCCGGGGCCCACCCTGCGTCCAAACTTGCTTGAATGTAAAATACCCTCCTGGACGCTGCTCAATGTTCAAACGCCCGCCCACTCGGACGGAACTCGGACGCTTGATCCAATATGATCAAATTCGATTTCTTGATCTTTATCTCTTTTTCTCCATCTTTATCTTGATTTAGCTCGAATTATATCAACATTGATCATCAATTTAGCCTCCAACATGTATCTACATCACATCAAAAACACCGCAAAGCGTAACATAATTCCAATAACCATAAAATCATAATTAAAACATACAAATCCACCAACTTTGCGATTAACTCATTAAAAATGTCATTCGCTCAATATTCCATTTAAACACGTGATTTCCATGCGATTAATACGAATGTCGGGGAAAACATTATAAAATATAACGTTATAAAGCACGTAAATTCACCCTTAACACATGTCAGTGAAGGGAAACTGGAACTAAGGGCCAAGAAATGAGTATTTGTGGGGTATGGCAATGGAGTAAAGGGGTATAAAATTTGGTCATCAGCAAAAAAACAGAGTTATTCTCAAGAGAGAGATGATTTTGATGAAAATTCTATACTTAGCTTATCAGTGAGAGGGACAACTGAATCTGAAACCAATGCTGAATCTGAGAAAACTGACAGTACAGCAGAGCTTCAGGCGGAGTTAGTTGAAATGCAACAAACAACTGATCCAAGTCAGTTTTCATCGATCCGTTGTCGAATCAAGTCACCAAAGATAACAAATGTCAGTTGAGTGTCAAACTAAGAACATGGGTCAGCAGAGTATAGCTGTCAACAGAGATAGAAGATCCAATGTTGGGGTACCTCCCAAGAGGTATGGGTGTGATGATTTGGTTCGATACGCACTTCAAGTTACAGAAGAAGTGGATGGTTTTGAACCTTATACTTACAGGGAAGCAGTGACATGTTCTGAAGCATCTCAATTGCTTACTTCCATAGGAGATGAAATGGAGTCATTACTGAAGAATCAGACTTTGGATCTTGTTAAACATCCAGCTGAAAGGAGAATTGTTACTTGCAAATGGATCTTCAAGAAGAAGGAATGAATAACTCAGGCAGAAGGAGTTAAGTATAGGCATGTTTGGTTGCAAGAGGGTTCAGTCAGAAAGAAAGGGTGGATTTTGATGAGATATTCTCACCAGTAGTCCAACATACTTCAATCTAAGTGTTACTAGAAATAGTGGCACAAACAGACCTAGAACTTGAGCGATTAGATGTGAAGACGACTTTTCTACATGGTGAGGTAGACAAAGAGATGTATATGACCCACCTGAGAGGGTTTCCAAATTCTCAGTAAGGAAGATCATGTGTGTAAGTTGAAGAAGTCCTTGTATGGATCAAGCAAGCTCCTAGACAAAGTGGTATAAAAGGTTTGGTAGTTACATGATCGAGTTGGGTTATAGCAGAAGTCCTTATGATTGATGCGCTTACAACAGTCAGCTGAAAGATGGATCATATATCTATCTTGTGTTATATGTGGATGACATGTTGATAGCTGCAAAGAAGAAGTCTGATGTTCAGTAAACCTTCTCAGTGCCGAGTTTGAAATGAAAGATTTGGGTGCAGCCAAGAAATTTTTTTAGGGATGGAGATCTAGAGAGATAGAAGTTAGAAGAAACTGTTTTTATCTCAACAGGGCTATATACAGAAGATTTTGTCAAAGTTTGGCATTTCAGCTGCTAAGCCAATAGATACTCCTATGGTATCAAATATTCATTTGTCAGTTTTTGCTTCACAGTCAGCAGAGGAGAATGAGTGCATGTCAAAAGTTCCCTATGCTAATACAGTTGGTAGTCTGATGTATGCCATGGTATGCACTAGGCCTGATCTGGCCAGGAAGTCAGTGTTGTCAGCAGGTTTATGGCTCAACCTGGAAAGGAACACTGGAAAGCTGTGAAAAGAATGTTCAGGTACATTAGAGGTACAACTGATGTTGGTCTCATTTATGGAGGTGATACTCAAGAACTAATCATAGATATTGTGACGCTGATTATGTAGGTGATGTGGACAGTAGAAAATCAATGACTGGTTATATTTTCATATTAGGAAATTCAGTTGTCAGCTGGAAAGCAACTCTTCAGGCAACAGTGGTCAATTACTGAAGTTGAGTATATGCCTCTTACTGAAGCATCCAAGGAGGGTATCCGTTGAAGGGACTAGTCGTTGATTTGGGGTTACATCAGGATCAAGCTGAGATTTATTGTGACAGTTTGAGTGTAATTTGTCAAGCTAAGGACCAGGTTCATCATGAGAGAACCAAGAATATTGATGTGAGATATCAATTTTTGAGAAATGAGAAGAGGGTTGTAGTGAAGAAGATCATCACCAAGGATAATCCTGCTGATATGTTCACTAAACCAGTTCAGCAGAGCAAGTTTCAGTTGTGTCTGGACTTGCTGAATATTCAAAGCTTGTAAACTGAAATCTGGACACTCAGCTGAGGGCAGATCAGCTTGAGTGGATTCTATTGAGAAGTCTGGTATTGTACATCCTGGCATTGACCAATGCATCTGGTACAAGTACATCTGATTATGAAATCTGATTGACGTTGAATGAGAGTTCAAGTCAAGGTGGAGATTTGTCATTTTTTTGGTGACTTGGTCTCTAAACTGATAAATAATCTGGTGGAACTAATTTGAGAAACTCAAGACTGAGAATGATGGTCTGTTTCAGTATAAGTATATTCAGTTCTGTGAAAGTCAGTTTGATGAAGTGCAACTGATTTTTTTCAAGTCGTGATCGCTTTGTGGTCTATTGAATTATGCTGAGTATATCTCAATTTATATCTCGAGCGATTGATTACAAGTGCAGGAGAGTCAATTTTGAACTGATTTTCCTCTGGTGGATAACAGCTGGAGCTGGGTTCCAAATCTGGGGTATTTATGACAATTCCGACAAAGATATTATGGCGATTAGGGCTTGAGACTTGTGTGTATAAACACCAATGATGTAATCAATGCAAATGTGTGTCTTTCAAGAGTGTATCTTTCACTTTGTGAGAAATACCTTGTAATTCTGTGCATAATAAAATATCTCTTTTTCCGTCCTTGGAGTAGTCAGCATAACGCCAAAAACCATATTAAATCACTGTGTTTACTTTGTTTCTGTGTTTTATCAATTACGCCATACTTTGTGTTTGCATTGTTATCTGTTTTATCTATCTTAAACTGCAAGTCTCTTGTCTGTGTGTTCTAACACATCCTTTAATCCAATTTCTCAAAGTAAAGCCAAAATTCATTTTGGCTAAAATGGAGTTCCAGAACCCCCAATTTACCGAGTCAAAAACTTTCTCAAAGTCTGCTTTAAAAATAAAGGCCTTACCACTGGTTTTTCTAAAATAGTTGGCCACCTCATTTGTAATCAAAACACCATCAAGAATCTGTCTGCCTTTATTGAATACGGTCTGAATCTAATCAATAAGGAAAGGAATCACCTTTTTGAGTCTCTCAGCATGCAGTTTAGCAATAATTTTGTAAAGGCTACCGACCAAACTGACTGGTCGATAGTCTTTGAAAGAAGTATGATTACATCTTTTAGGTACCCAGACAATAAAAGAGCTATTACAACCACTGCCAAACTCTCCAAGCCATTCAAAATACTTGACGCAATTCTTAAGGTCGTTCTTGACAAGATTCCAGTGTGATTTAAATAAACCGAAGGAGAAACCATCCGGTACCGAGGCCTTACCAGAGCAACAATTTCACACAGCCATTTTCACTTCCTCTTCTGAAAAGGAAAATTCCAATTTGCACACAAGTGCGGATAAAGCTTTTTGAAAAGGTCAGACTCAAAAGAAGGCCAAACAGTTCTTCTTTCGCTTAATTGATTTTTAAAGTGCTTCACCGCTTTGCTTTTTTTATCTCATACGCATCCTCACACCATCGTCCATTGATAACGAGACCGGATAAATTGTTTTTGTTGAGCTTGTCTTTGATGGAGTTATGAAAGAATTTGGTGTTACCATCGCATTCTTAGATCCATTTTTCACGGGCTATCTGTTTCAACATGCTCTCAAGCTGAGAGTCTTTCTGATAAAGCAAATTAATTTCATTGATTCTACGTTCCATTCAGCAAGCTTGTCTCACTCTTCCACAATAACCTTGGCTTGGGTTATTAAGAGTCAAGACATGACACAAGACTCAATTCCAGACAATGGTGATTCAGACACAAGTCAAATAAAAACAGATCGACCAAAAATTTGAAAATGGAGAGATAAGGCTAGAAATTGGAGTGATAAGGTCGAAATTCAAATATAGCAAGATGTGTGAAGTGATAAGTCTACCAGAGCCATAATCTCTTAAATAAAGAGATGATTTATCTCAAGAATATCTTTTGAGTATAATTCAATTTATTCAAAATTAGGTTTATCCTTAGAATCGGTTAAAAATAAAGTCCGATATTGATCGACTCTCCTAGAAAGTTGTATAAATTCATGCATCAAGACACTTGGAAAAATGAAGAGAAAAGAAACGATTTTTACCTTCAGGCTTTGTTTCTTGTTCTTCTCTCGCAAATCTGCTTTGATTCATTTTGTTTCCCATTGCTTCAAGCACGTTCTTGTGTTTTATTATGGTATCAGAGACAAAATCTGTCTAGAGCACACACAAACAAACAAACAATTCACAAACAAATCAAATTCAAACAAACAAAGCAGTCACACAGATCACATAACACTCAAAAACTCATCAAACACAGTATCAGCTTCCAAACAAACAAAGCACAGATAAATCAAACAAGTCACAGATCACAAGCACGATGGCAACACTCTCACTGAATGTCAGCAATTTTATCACACTGAAATTAACCCAAAGCAACTATCCCCTTTGGCGAGAACAAGCTCTAGCCCTTGCAGAAAGTCAAGATCTTGTAGGACACCTCACAAATGAAGATCCAGCACCAGAAAAACTCATCAAAAGCACAGGACCAGACAATTCAGAGATGACTACAGAAAATCCTGAATATCAAAAATGGAAGAAATCTGACAGGCTACTCAGAGGGTGGATCATTGGATCACTCTCTGAGCAATCACTAGGCATAGTGATAGGACTGGACACATCACTGGCTGTATGGACAGCACTCAAAGATGCATATGCACAGGATTCACAGGAACGAGAGTTTACCCTCAAGCAGCAGTTGACCTACTTAAAGAAGGATGAAAACAAAACCATTGCAGAACATATAAGGAGCTTCAAAGGAATATGTGACAGTCTTGCAGCTATAGGCAAACCAGTGGGTGATTCTGAGAAGGTTTATGCCCTTCTTACTAGTCTTGGACCAAGCTATGAAACCTTCACTACAACCATGCTAAAACCCCCAAGACCTACCTACACAGAATTAGTTTCCCACTTACAGAACCTGGATCAAAGGAGAAGTTGGTTCTCCTCAGTCTCACCCCCATCCTATCAACAATCCTCTCAGCAGATGGCTTTTTATGGTCAGAATCAAGCCAAATCTCAATCCAACTACAGATCACCAGCAACACAAACCAACAGGTTTGAATCCTCTGGAAGAGGCTTTCAAGCACAACAGTCTACAGGCAACTATTCTGGCACAGGCAACTACTCAGACAACAACACACAAAGAGACCCTCCACTGGGAGAGAAAGGAGGATGACTATTGAAGAAAGAGAGCGATGATCGAAGTGAGAGGTGCCAACACTGTGGAGTCATGGGTCACATAGCAAAAATCGCTTGTGGGTTCCAAAGAAAGACCAAACAGAACAATCAACTGCCACAAGCATTGGCTGCCTCACCCTGGACACATCAATTGCAGACACTGAATGGACAGTGGACACAGGAGCTTCTCACCATATGACAGGTAAACCAGGTATGCTTCATAATCTTCATAGATTTTTGGTTCAGATTCAATCTAATAGGTAATGGAACCACACTACCTATCACTGCAATAGGACAGTCTCAACTTAAACAAAAGCACACAACACTGCCACTAAAAGATGTGTTACTTGTTCCTCAACTCACAAAGAATTTGTTATCAGTTAGTCAACTTACAACAGATCAACCTGTGATATGTGAATTCACTAATGAAAATGTCTTTGTTAAGGAACCAACAACAGGTCAGACATTGACTATAGGGAAAAGAAAGGGTGACTTGTATGTGCTTGAAACAGCACCTGAATTACACTACTCAAACAGATTCAGGTCAGGCTCAAGTGATCTATGGCACCAAAGGCTAGGCCACACACAGATGGGGACTATTCAGACTCTGAAAACAAGAGGCTTAATAGATGTCATTGGAAAAATAAGACAGATCACATTTGTGAAAGCTGTCAATTAGGGAAACTAAGCAAACTGCCTTTTTTTCATTCTGAAAACATTAGCACTACTCCTTTTGAAATAATACACTGTGATCTACATGGGACTGCGCTTCCCATTATATCTATTGGTTGCTTTAATTATTATGCAAGTTTTGTGGATGATTTTTCAAAATTTACTTGGATTGTTCCATTGGTACATAAGTCTGATTTCTTTCAAGCATATATAAACTTTGAGAATTATGTACATAGACAGTTTGACAAGCATATTAAGGTGTTTCATTCAGACTGTGGAGGTGATTTTGTTAATAACAAAATGAGTGATCACTTTCAGGCTAATGGCATTTTGCATCAATTATCCTGTCCTCACACACCACAAAGAAATGGCATTGTAGAAAGAAGACATAGGACCATAAGGAACTAGGGATGACCATGATTTTTCACAAGAACCTACCCCTATTCTTACGGGCGTAAGCATTTTCCACAAATTGTCTACATTATGAATAGGACACCCTGTGCCTCCTTAAAATCTGAGTCACCATATCACAAACTCTACAATAAAGATCCAGTGTACTCATCCCTTAGGGTGTTTGGAACTAGGTGCTACCCCTACACCTGGGACACAAGACAATAAATTTGATCCAAAAACTCAGACTGTGTTTTCATAGGTTACTGAGATGCAACATAAGTGGGTACAAATGTTATCATCCCACAACTAGGAAGATAATCATCTCCAGGCATGTAGTTTTGATGAAACCCTATTTCCTTACAAGTCTCAAGACCCACCAAGTCCTATACCTGCTCACTCCAATCCCCTTAGTACCTTTGAAGATTGGATTCAGTCCACATCTGGTCACACACCACACTTTCATCCACAACTTCCCCAGTCAGACAATCTCACTCCCACAGTCAATCTGGATATTCCCATCCCTCAACAACAAAATGAAACAGATACCCCTACCACTCCATCAGATCATACAAATCCCACTCCAGATCTCCCACTCCTTCAACACCATCACCTGAACCTTCCACACCATCTTCCATGCATAACCTGGACACTGACTCTGACACCACATCTCCAGACCAACCTACTCCAAACTCACCAACATCACAACTCGCTTCAAAGAAACACACTGCTCCCCAATTCTCCATCCTCTGACACTGATCCACCCATCCCTGATCCTAACCTCTTAAGTACTCATCCCATGACCACTGTGGCTCAACATGGAATCCTCAAACCAAACCCAAAATATGCTCTCACTGTGTCTAATTTCCCTACTATCCCTAGAGAACCAAGAACTGTCGCATCCTGTCATTGAGGCACTCAAACACCCTGGTTGGAAGACTGCAATGATGGAAGAGCTACAAGCCATCCACCAAAACCAGACCTGGGACTTGGTCCCCAGAACCCCTAGAATGCATATAATTGGCTCCAAATGGGTTTTCAAGGCAAAACTCTATCCTGATGGAACCCTAGAGAGACTTAAGGCTAGACTTGTGGCTAAGGGCTATAATCAAGTAGATGGGGTAGATTATACTGAAACCTTCTCCCCAGTCATCAAACCTGGCACCATTAGACTTGTCCTAGCAGCTGCACTAAGTCAAAACTGGGTCATTAGACAATTAGATGTTAAGAATGCCTTCTTACATGGCCTTGTCCATGAAGACATCTACATGTCCCAACCACCTGGCCTAGCAGAACCACAATTCCCTACACATGTATGCAAATTGAGGAAGGCCCTCTATGGCCTCAAACAGGCCCCAAGGGCCTGGTTTGACAGATTCAGCTCATTCCTTATTGCTTATGGATTCTATTGCAGTCTTGCTGATCCCTCACTGTTTGTGTTTCATTCAGAGTCTGGTTCTTTGTTTTTGTTGTTATATGTGGATGATATGTTGTTAACTGGTTCTAATGCTCAACTAGTATTCTCATTTATTACATTATTACACACTGAGTTTGCTATGAAAGATCTAGGCACTTTACATCATTTTCATGGAGTGGAAATATTCTATGCAGGGCCTAACATGCATCTGTCCCAGACACACTATGCTCTAACCATTCTGGAAAGAGCAGCAATGGTGGACTGCAAGCCTATGACTACCCCACTGGAGCTCAAGCCCCAACCTCATGCTGAGTCACCTCTCCTAGAAGACCCCACTTATTACAGGCAACTCATTGGTGCACTTCAATATCTGAATTTTACCAGGCCTGACATTGCCTACAGTGTGAACTATGCATCTCAATTTCTTCAGTCTCCCACTCAAGTCCATCTCAAATTGGCTCATAGGATTCTCAGATATGTCAAGGCCACACGTACTGGACCTAGGCTTACAATTCACAGCAGCAAACACATTGGCCCTTACAGCCTATTCAGATGCTGACTGGGCAGGTTGTCCAATCACTAGGAGGTCTACAACCGGTTTCTGTACCTTTCTAGGCCAGAATCTCATCTCCTTGTGTGCCAAGAAGCAGCCCACAATCTCCAGATCAAGTACTGAAGCAGAGTATCGTGCATTGGCAAACACAGCAGCAGAACTCACCTGGCTGCAATATCTCACTCAAGATCTACAGCTTGGACATTCTATCACACCTACAGTGTATTATGACAATCTAAGTGCATTGTATCTCACAGTTAATCCAGTCTTTCATGCTCGAACTAAGCACATTGAGCTAGATTATCACTTTGTGCGAGAGAAAGTGGCTCAAGGAAAACTTGTCACCAAACACATCCTCGCTTCATCAACAAGTGGCCGATCATTCACTAAAACCACCACCAAGTACCTCCTTCATCAATTCCTCAACAAACTCGCCTTCACCCCAGGCCCGGTTTGAGGAGGGTATTAAGAGTCAAGACATGACACAAGACTCAATTCCAGACAATGGTGATTCAGACACAAGTCAAATAAAAACAGATCGACCAAAAATTTGAAAATGGAGAGATAAGGCTGGAAATTGGAGTGATAAGGTCGAAATTCAAATATAGCAAGATGTGTGAAGTGATAAGTCTACCTAGAGCCATAATCTCTTAAATAAAGAGATGATTTATCTCAAGAATATCTTTTGAGTATAATTCAATTTATTCAAAATTAGGTTTATCCCTTAGAATCGGTTAAAAATAAAGTATGATATTGATCAGACTCTCCTAGGAAAGTTGTATAAATTCATGCATCAAGACACTTGGAAAAATGAAGAGAAAAGAAACGATTTTTACCTTCAGGCTTTGTTTCTTGTTCTTCTCTGCAAATCTGCTTTGATTCAGTTTGTTTCCCATTGCTTCTGCTACGTTCTTGTGTTTTATTATGGGTCACATCATCTTGAAGAGAGCCAAAAACTGAACGACTCCAACTTTTGAGGGCGGTTTTGACTCTTTTAAGTTTCTCCTTGAAAACATAGAAAGAATTACCAGTAATGGTCTCGTCCTTCCAAGCAGATGCTTTATTCAAAAGTCGAAAGACTTGAACGGAGTAGGCCCAGAATCGATTGAAGAATTTTTTAGCATGATGGGATGGTGGTCCGATAAGCCTCTTTGTAAGGATATGACAGAATCATCAGGCCAAGAACTTAGAAAATGGGGAGACACCAAAGCTCTGTTAATTCTACTCATTTTGGAGCCTTCATTGTTGATCCACGTGAATTTTCTACCTTCAAGTCTAAGATCTAACAAACCCGCATTAGAGATAAAATTGATAAGGATGTCCGCATCATTTTGATAAAAATTACTGCATTTTCATTCGTGTCGATAGCAAACAGAATTAAAGTCACCAATTACGCACACCAGACCAACCCAGTTTTGCACGCAAGGCAAGAAAGAATATTGTTCCACATACCGATTTTTGCAGAGGTGGTGTGAGGAGGTTATACATTGATATGCAATATCGGTTCTGGAATGCCAACCTATTTAAGAACCCATAATGCCACAGTAGCTATCCCCTTCAAAGCAGTCATGTTTATTGAAGATATTTGTGTTCCTCCCGCAGCTCTTGAAGAACCAACAAAGTGGAACTCTACATCCGTAGAGCCCCAAATAGTCCTAGAGAGAGAGCAAGAGAGTGGGGGAGAGTTGGTGAGGCTGAGTGTATTAGGAATAGAAATGTGTATCAGGTCTCTAAGAATCATGGAATGGGAAGATTTAAGGAACCGGAAGAGCGACCACGGAAGGTTAATCTCAATATCAACTGGGATGACTTCTATGTATCTTTCTTTTTCTGTAACTTCGCTAACAGTTGCAGGATTTCTGACTTGTGGATAGCTTTTAAGAGGTTAGGGAAGTTGGTGGATGTCTTCTTGTCGGAAAAACTGACTAAAAAAGGTAGCAGGTTTGGCTTCGATCGATCGTCCGCTTCAAGGAGGATCTTAATTTGAGTCAACTAGAAGAAGATCTTAATAACGTATGGAATGGAACATACAAAGCTCAGCGCAAACAGCGCAAACCAGGCTTGATGGAATTGAATGATCCGGCCCAAGGTAACTCCTTAATCCTAAAGAATGTGTCGGAGTCATTATTGAGGAAAATGGATAATATCTCATTTCGGGTCAACGGAAGGAAAGGTTGATCAAATTGCTTTAATTGCAAGAAACTAAGCATGGCTCTCCTAGTAAACAAAAGGCTTGCTCCTTGTGGGGATCGATGGATGCATATTTTCATTATATATGTTGGCTCGATTGGTGGCGCATCTGGCGGAATCGCTTGTATCTGGGACACTACAAGAAAACTTGTTTACATGGACGAACTTTAAAGGGACGACATTGTCGTCCTTGGAAAAATCTTTATTGGGACGACATTGTCGTCCCTTTAAATGAATTAAAAAATGGTCAACCTATTTGGTGGATTTTTTGGAGGGAAAATTTAAAGGGACGACAATGTCGTCCCAATAAATTAAATATTAACCCCACCGTGCCACCTTGAAATTCCACGTGGGTAGGATTATTTAAAGGGACGACATTGTCGCCGCCCCATTAAACCATTTTAAAATAATATATTATATGAAAAAATTATTGGATTTTTTGTTTTTTAGTGATTTACATTGTCGTCCTTTAAAGGAAATTAATTTTTTCCAGAAAAGAATATGAGATACGAAACAATAATAATTCTTTTGTTTTTAGGGACGACATTTGCCGTCCCAATAAAGGAAATTAAATGTTTTTTTTAACATAAGACGTTGTATTAATAAATACAATTCACTTTTTTATAAAAGTTCTCATTTGAAGGGACGACTATGTCGTCCCTTTAAATAAAAACAATTTTTTTAATAAACATATTCTAATAAGTATTGCGTTAAAATATAAAATACATTATTTTTTATAAAAATTCCTTTATCGAACGATAATATACAGGTGATTCTGATAGTACTCTCTGCTATAGATTCTCAGTTCCTTATCGAGTGATTTATTTGAATCTCGGGGTTCGTTAACGAGCGATTGAACTCAATCCCGAGATTCGTTATCGATTAAGTGATTTCAAATCAATATCTTTCTTTACAGATCATTCTAATAGTACTCTCTACTATAGATCGTCTCAGTTCGCTATGGAACGATTGATTTGAATCTCGGGGTTCGTTAATGAGCGATTGATCTCAATCCCGAGATCCGAAATGGATTAAGTGATTTCAAACCAATATGTTTCCTTACAGATCATTCTGAAAGTACTAACTACTATAGATCGTCAGTTCGCTATCGAGCTATTGATTTAAATCTCGGGGTTCGTTAACGAGCGATTGATCTCAATCCCGAGATCCGAAATCGATTAAGTGATTTCAACCTAATATCTTTCTTTATAGATCATTGTGATAGTACTATGTACTATAGATCGTTAGTTCGCTATGGAACGATTGATTTGAATCTCGGGGTTCGTTATCGAGCGATTGATCTCAATCCTGAGATCCGAAATAGATTAAGTGGTTTCAACCCAATATCTTTCTTTATAGATCATTCTGATAGTACTATTTACTATAGATCGTCAGTTCTCTATGGAACGATTGATTTGAATCTCGGGGTTCGTTAATGAGTGATTGATCTCAATCCCGAGATCAGAAATCGATTAAGTGATTTCAAACCGATATCTTTCCTTACAGATCATTCTGAAAGTACTATCTACTATAGATCGTCAGTTCGCTAGCGAGCGATTGATTTGAATCTCGGGGTTCGTTAACGAGCGATTGATCTCAAACCCGAGATCCGAAATCGATCAAGTGATTTCAACCCAATATCTTTCTTTATAGATCATTGTGATAGTACTATGTACTATAGATCGTCAGTTCGCTATGGAACGATTGATTTGAATCTCAGGGTTCGTTAACGAGCGATTGATCTCAATCCCAAGATCCGAAATCGATTAAGTGATTTAAAACCGATATCTTTCCTTACTGATCATTCTCGAAAGTACTATCTACTATTGATCGCCGATTCGCTTATGTAGCGTTTGATTTGAATTTGGGGGTTCATTAACGAGCGATTGATCTCAATCCGAGATCCGTAATCGATTAAGTGATTTCAACCTGATATCTTTCTTTATAGATCATTCTGATAGTACTATCTACTATAGATCGTCAGTTCACTATGGAACGATTGATTTGAATATCAGGGTTCATTAACGAGCGATTGATCTAAATCCCGAGATCCGAAATCGATTAAGTGATTTCAAACCGATATCTTTCCTTACAGATCATTCTGAAAGTACTATCTACTATTGATCTTCATTTCACTATCGAGCGATTGATTTGAATTTCGGGGTTCATTAACAAGCGATTGATCTCAATCCCAAGATCCGTAATCGATTAAGTGATTTCAAACCTTTTTATATAATATGTAATTTATATAATTATATTGAGTAGTGATTTCAAACCCGGGGCTCGTTAATTAGTCGATTAATGATTTCAAACCCGAGGATCGTTAGTTATAAAAAAATTTTAATAATACTTTAATGGGAAGACAATGTCGTCCCAAAAAAGAGTTGTCGTCCTAATAAACTGTAAAACCTAAACTAAATCGGGCAGCCTCCTTTCTCCTTCTTCATTTCAACATTTCTAATTAACAGCCTCCTTCAGCCACCACCGCGCCGGAGAAAGCTTGACTAGCTGGATTGCTTCTCCACCTCCCCTCCGGCCAGGTGACTTTTGCGCCACCACCACCTCCACTTCAGGTTCCTTTATTCTTCTCTTTCAACTTTCGAGTTCTCCGGCGATTTCAAGCTTAATCCGGTGATTTGAAGCACCATTTTCGCTATTTGAAGCACCAAAATGTATGTAATCCTCTAAGCTTTCCATTTTATTTTATTTTTTTCGTTTTTTGCATTTTTTTGGCGTTTTTTTCGTTTCGTTTTTTTATTTTATTTTATTTAGGTTTTTCGTTTTTTATTTTTCATTTTGGCATTAAGGCATATGGTTTGGTATCGTGTAGTGAACTGTTGCAATTTTGTTGGAGTTTTGGGTTGTATTGTATATATGGCTTAGCTTCGGTTTTTGAATTGAGATTGAATTTTGGCTTAGATATGTTTTTCCATTGAGATTGTATAGATTAGTTTTTGCCTTGACATAATCTTGCCCTAATTAATTTTAGTTTAAAAACGAGTAGTGTAGTATTAATTTCTTAGTGTGTGTGTAGTGAATGGTGTGTAGTGAGTGTGTAGTGAGTGTAGTGTAGTTGATAGTGTATGAGTATGGTGTAGTTGATAGTGTATGAGTAGTGAGTGTGTAGTGAGTGTAGTGAGGCTTGATGGTGAGACTGATGCTTATGGTGAGATTTGTTGGTGTAGACGGACTTGGTTATAAATTTGGTATTGTTCGATTGTAGTAAACTTTGGTATTGTTGATTTGGTATTGTAGTTTTGAGAAGTTGGGAAATGTTTTGTTGGTAGTAATGAAATTGTCCATATTGATGGTTTGATCGTGCATAAGGGTGTTGTTCCTACCCAAAATGGTACTGAAAATGGCTGTGTTTCAGAGACCATTGTTATTGGAAATATTGATCATACTTACACTTAGAGTGAAAGTGTTTTAAGTGTTAAAAGTGAAAAAAGAAAGTCTCTTTAACATCTGGTCTTTGTTTCCTTGTTCGAAACATCTTAGTGTATAAAGCGTAAACGACTAGTATATGTGTATGATTGACTTGAAATTTTATTTCGTCAAGTAGTAGTGTATTAAGTAGTGCATGAATCTTGGCCATGTGTATGTGTTGGAAAAGTGTTGAAGAACATGATGATATGTCTAGCATGATGATGAAGAACATAAACTAGTTTTGTCTAACATTGAAGAACTATGAGTGATAAGTGCTAAAGACTTAGTTTTAAGAAATAATACTAGTTTTTAATGGAAAAACGTGTACTATATTAAGTGAGATACAAAATTTTTCTTGTGCCTTAATGAAAAAAAGTATACTAATGAAACTAAGTATATTATATTAGTATGAGAACATCCCTTGAAATGGTATTAACACCTAACACATATGGAACTAGACATGACCTTGTGCCCTAAGTGAGATACTAACTTTTTCTTGTGCCTTAATGAAAAAAAGTATACTAATAAAAGTAAGTATACTATATTAGTATGAGACCATCCCTTGAAATGGTATTAACCCCTAACACATATGGAACTAGACATGACCTTGTCCTTAAGTGAGATACTAACTTTTTCTTGTGCCTTAATGAAAAAAAGTATACTAATGAAACTAAGTATACTATATTAGTATGAGAACATCCCTTGAAATGGTAATAACACCTAACACATATGGAACTAGACATGACCTTGTGCCTTAAGTGAGATACTAACTTTTTCTTGTGCCTTAATGAAAAAATTTATACTAATGAAAGTAAGTATACTATATTAGTATGAGACCATCCCTTGAAATAGTATTAACACCTAACACATATGGAACTAGACATGACCTTGTCCTTAAGTGAGATACTAACTTTTTCTTGTGCCTTAATGAAAAAAAAGAACTACCTCCGGTCCAAAATATAAGTCACCGTTGACTTTGGCACGCATATTAAGGAGGCGATAACTAGTCGAATTTTTACACTATCATGACGAAATTACCCTCTAGCCCTTGTTCAGTCAATTGTAGTGTAAACAATGGGTAATTTCGTCATGATAGTGTAAAAATTCGATTAGTTATCGCCTCCTTAATATGCGTGCCAAAGTCAACGGTGACTTATATTTTAGACCGGAGGTAGTATACTAAGGAAACTAAGTATACTATATTAGTATGAGAACATCCCTTGAAATGGTAATAACACCTAACACATATGGAACTAGACATGACCTTATGCCTTAAGTGAGATACTAACTTTTTCTTGTGCCTTAATGAAAAAAAGTATACTAATGAAACTAAGTATGCAATATTAGTATGAGAACATCCCTTGAAATGGTATTAACACCTAACAAATATGGTATGTCAAGTTATTGTGTATCGGTGATTTCATATGGAACTAGACAAGTCATCGTTGTATACTGACAGAATGAAACCCGAGTTTGATAAAGGGTTGAGTGAATTCATTGAATACGCATGGAAATTTCTTAACGATGAAGGTAAGATTCGTTGCCCATGAAAAAAGTGTTTCAACATTGGTTTTGAAACTTTGGAGGACGTGTATGATCACTATTTCTTTTAGGGATGGGCAGCTGTGTATACAACATGGTTTCACCACGGTGAAGACGGTTTATCCCGTAAACGTGCATGAACAACTCAATTGGTAGTTGAATCCGGAGACGAAATGGCTCCAGTTATAAACGATTTCCTTGGTAGAGCCTCAGAAGAAGAAGTTTTACAGACAGAGGAGGATGACAACATTGATGAACTCCTCTCCAAATTGCACGAACATGTTTATCCGGGATGCAAAAGCTCATCCGCCTTGAAGTTCTTAACGGATTTAATGCATATTAAAGTGTTGTATAAGTGGCCAAATGAAAGCTTCGACATTCTTTTAGCGAAACTGAAAGAAGTTTTGCCGGAAAGGTCAAATTTACCCGATTCATTCTACAAGGCAAAAACTCTTCTGAACAAATTGGGTCTGGGGTATGAAAAGATTGATGCTTGCTTGTACAACTGTTGCATTTACTATAAGGAGACTGCTGACTTACAATCATGTCCAGTGTGCAAAACGAGCCGGTATAAGGAGTCTAAAGGAAAAAAAGGTAGCTCAGAAAGTGCTACGTTATTTTCCGTTAAAGCATTGTTTGAGACGTTTGTATGCTTCCCATCACACAGCTCAGGCAATGACATGGCATAAGACGGGGCTTTATACAGATGAGGATGTGATGAGGCATCCAACCGATGGTAAAGAATGGAAAGAATTCGACGAGTTTTTGCCCGTTTGGTACTACGAGTCAAACATACAGCATGTGGCATGTTCTAACACAAGTGTTGAATCCAGCACCATGGGTTTGCAACAATGAACTGTATAAACACATGTGTTTACTTATCCCAGGACCAGAATCCCCATGCAAGGACTTGGATGTTTATTTGAGGCCATTGATTGATGAGTTGGAAGAATTGTGGTCACAAGGGGTAGTTGTGCTTGATGCTGCTACAAATACTACCTTCAGAATGCGCGTTGCAGTTATGTTTACGGTGAACGATTTTTCCGCTCGTAGTTATCTCTTAGGTTGGACTGGTCAAGGATATAAAGCATGTCTAACTTGCAATGACGATACACCTTTGGTACGGTTAGAGAGTAAGACTGGATACGCCGGACATCGTAGATGGTCGTAAGCGTACTCACCCGATGACAAAGAATAAGGGGTTTAACGGTAGAATCGAAACATTAAGCCCTCGTGTTGAGAAAACCACAGAGGAAATTCTTCAACAAATTAGTAACCTACATGAATGTTTGCCGGGGAAACACAAAGAGTACGGTGGTAAAACTTATAAGCGTCCAGAATCTTGTTTGAGTTGGAATAAAAACACCATACTAAATAGATTGCCTTATTGGATGCCGAAAAAACTCAAGTACAATCTAGATGTTATGCACATTGACAAGAAGGTGTGTGATAGCTTATTGTCTACGGTATTGAATATTGATGGTAAGACCAAAGACACTATCAAGGCACGTAAGGATCTAGCAAACATGAAAGTGATAAAGGAACTATATGTGATTAAACAAGGCAATAAGACCTTAAAACCGCGTGCCTTGTTCACGTTGGCACCAGAAGATCGGACAAAATTCTATGATTTCTTAACAAATGTGCGGTTTCCCGATGGTTTTGCAAGAAACATAAGAAAGAATTTGACTGGTAAAGATAAATTTAGCAGGCTAAAATCTCATGATTTTCATATCATACTACAGAGACTTTTACCAGTTGGGGTACGGAAATTCTTGATAAAGGAAATTTTTGATACTATCATTGATTTAAGCGATTTTTTCAGATTGATTTACGCGCACACGTTGAGGGTTAGTGATTTAGAGAATGCAAAAGAGAAGGTTTTGGAAATCTTGTGTAAACTAGAAATGATATTCCCACCGGCATTCTTTGATATTTTGATACATGTGATAATGCACTTGCCTGAAGAAGCGATTAGGGGTGGACCTGTTCATTTGAGATGGATGTATCCGATTGAACGTTTTCTAGGTAAGTTAAAGAGGTATATTAGAAATCGGGCCAGGCCGGAAGGATCCATCATAAAAGCATACGTGGCTAACGAGACCTTGATGTTTTGCTCGTTGTATTTTTCAGGAAATGAGACAAAGTTCAATAGGCTCGAATGGAACTGGGTTGAGAACGAAGATACAATCAAGAACCATATATCAGTATTCAAGACTCCTTTTCGATCAATGGGATCGATGAAATGCTTGACATTCAATACTACTTTGAGAGAGAAGGTTCAGTGGTATGTCTTGCAAAACTGCCATGAGATCGATGAATACCTCATGTAAGTGAGCAATCCAAACTTAATTCTTTTGTTTTTATAAATCCATTAAAGCTAACTAGTCTTCTACACATGGAGCAGTGAACATCGGACAAAACTGTCAAGTTATTTCACGAAACAGAACCTGGACAAAGTGCACCGTCAAGAATTTACTGATTGGTTTAATTCAAGGTACAAAATAAAGTCGCATACACTTATTGTGCACTTTTATGAGCATTACATAAATACTTATGTATGGTACATTATGCAGATGATTGTATTGAGTAAACAGAACCCATCAGACATAATGGCCAATTGTTAGCACTTTCCACCGGATCTTTTTCAACGGTCAAATCCTATCAGAGTTGTGTGATGAACGGTGTCAGATTCAATGTACAAAATCGGGATCGCACACGCATAACTCAAAACAGTGGGGTTGCTGTCAAAGGGACCGAAGGCACTACATGGTATGGAGTCTTACAAGACATATATGTCGTAAGCTATCCAAATGATAACACTGTTGTTCTTTTCAAATGTACATGGTTCGATACTAGTCCAGCTAAGAAGGGTGTCCGTGTATATAAGAATACAACAAGTATACGCACTACAAACACCTGGTACGAACATGATCCATTCATTCTTGCTTCACAAGCAGAACAAGTGTTCTACATAGATGATTTGTATAACGGATGTGACTGGAAAGTTGTTGAGCATTTTCAACACCGTCATATCATAGACGCACCAAATATTAATGGTGATGTGGTTGTTGATGATTTGGTAATCGACGAAACAACCCACGGAAATTTCCGACTTGTTGTTGAACTGCCACCGATGGAACCATTATACATGAGTGCAAATGATGTAGAAACAGATGTTGATGAAAACGATGAAAACGATGAAAATGATCTCGATCAAAATGAAAAGGATGACAATAACGACTATGCTTCAACGGATTGCGATGATGATAATAACTATGTAGATGATGACATATACGATTTGATCCCACCAAACTATGCAAGTGAAGATGAATGATGCTATAAATCTAATATTCTTTTAGTAAGTTAATTCAATTATACTTGAATTTAAAAATTATATAATACTAGTGTTTTACTTATACTACATCAACATAAATGTGTTCTTTATATCAATTTTTTTTATTATATTCAAATACTTGATCATATAGGTGAATGGCTTGCGCGGGATCGGTAGGTGGTTCTCAATCACCGCACGAGCATCCATTTAGGCTACCGGGCCAATGCTAGGACGGTAATTAAATAACTTTCAATTTTTTTCTAGTATCATTATTCTTATTTCGTTGAATTAACATTGACACCGATACTACAGATCATATAGCAGATAATGAGTATGACGAATTCATACCATCACCTCCATCCCCGAAAAAGAAGCAGGGTGAACGTGGACCTGCAAAAAGGTATCACCGTCCAAGCCCTCAAGAGAAAGTTAGGGGGCTTGATTCCTCTTATATGGGATCCTCGATTTCCTAAAGTTCAAAAGGCATTGGGAAGATACGTGAAGGATTTTGAGTCTGAGACTGGGAAAGTCGTGAGGTACCATGTTCCCTGTTACGTCCCGACCTGGCGAAAGGTGGAAGACTGACTTAAAGATTTAATATGGGAAGAACTTCGGGTACTTAGCTAATCAAATTGTTAACACTTTCAAATTGTAAGTTTCATTATATTAATTTAGAAAGCAATTGTTTCATTTCTTGTGTTTTCAGGCATCGTTCCAACCCCTTGAGCCTATTCACCGCGATGCCGTGCTGAAAAGCGCCGGTACTTCATTCAGAAAATGGAAGGCTAGACTAAGGGAGGATGTAGATGAACACAACAACAAGGGGTTGCCAGGGCCTTGTCCCCGACCCAGGGATGTGTTTTCACAGCAACAATGGGAAGTGTTTCTCCGCCACCTTAGTAGTGCTGCTTTTAAGGTAAAGCTTTTATTCCATTACATGTGTTACGTAGATTCGATTATTATTACTTGTTACTGCTTATATATAATACAAAAGTACTATTTTTTTTCGAAAAGATCTCGATCGAATAAGAAGAATCGCTACGGGAGTAAATATGTAGCCGCCATGATTTAACGCCTATGGCCGTAGTTCGATGGGATAAGTTAAGAAGGGTAAGTATTAGGAAATAAATCCCTATGACTTCATTTTTTTGAATTTTCATAACTAATACTTTTGTTTTTTCAAGGGTAATGTGAGTCTGAGTGAAGATCCTTTGGGGCAGGATCCTATCCATGTATGGGCGAGCAAGCATAAGAATGCTGACGGTTCATTTCTCAATGATGATCGCGGAGGTCGCTACGTAAGTGATATACGTTGTATATATTTCAATACAATACGTTCACATTTTCCTTTTCCTTATCTTAACTGCCAACGATATATGTTGTGTTTAGAGGAGGCTGGAGGATTGGCGTACTATGATTGCACCAGGTCGACCGATGACTTTTGAAGATGAGGAGGCAATCTTTCAGGGCGCCTTAGGAACTAGGCGAGATTATTTGATTGGCTTTGGCCCTACGCAATCTTCCTCCATATCCAATTCATCACAATCGGCCCAATCTTCAGCATCGTCATCTTCTTACCACCAAGGATGCAATATGCAGATTGAAGAACTTAGAAAGTCTCATGATCAGTTGGTGAAGTTAACCAAAAAACAAGAGAAGAGAAACAAAAAAACAAGGGGCTCTTCTCAAATTGTTACTGACTAATCTTAAGGCTAAGGTCCCGGATATGCAAATAGAGGTTAGCTCATCATCTTCCGATGAAGATGAAGACGATTCAGAAGATGATTCTCAAGTTGATTTTGACGATGATGCGTAGACATTGTAGAGGAAACTATTCTTATTTTTGGAAACATTGCACAACTTTGTATTTTACGTAACATTTTTTGTTTATGCATTTTTTTGTTATGAATCCCCGTTTATAAACACATCTGTTATTGATTTTGAAAAAAACAGGATTGGATTGATTTAATAGCATGGGAGGCCATGCAAAAACAAAAAAAAAATATTTAAAAAATATATATTTAAAGGGACGACATGTCGTCCCTTTAAATGTATATCTTTAGATTTTATAAAATTATTTTTTTACCCAAATATATTTTAAGGGACGACAAATGTCGTCCCTTTAAATGTTTTATATAAAAAAATTGATTTTCCGTATTTAATTTAATTATGAAAATTAAATATATAATCTTTTAAGGGACGACATTATCGTCCCAGAAAACATTTAAATTTTTTTTTTTTAATTTTTTAAAATTAAATTTATAATCTTTTAAGGGATGACATTGTCGTCCTAAAAAACATTTTTATAAAAAAATTAATTTTTTTTCCTGATAATAATTTTTTTGAGAAATTAAATAAATCATGTTTATAGGGACGACAATGTCGTCCCTTCAAATAATGTCATGTCAGCACATTGAAATTAAATAAATCATGTTTATAGGCACGAAAAATGATCTGACTAATGCTGAGATTGAACAGAGTTAATGCTTTAAAAAGACTTTTAGAAAATGACATGTTGTTGAATAATATGTTGAAACAAAAAGCTAGGGTGAAATGGATAAATGAAGGCGACGATAATTCCAAATATTTCCACAGTTTGGTTAAAGGTTGGCAAAGTAAAAACAAAATTTCTGTTCTTATTAATGGTATCCCGACTAAGGAATTTTGTATGGAAAGGGGTATAAATCAAGGAAATCCTCTTTCTCCTTTTTTGTTCTTGATAATCGTTGAAGCCCGGAATATTATGATGGAAACAGCTGTGGAAAAAAAAGTTGCTCAAAGGTATCAATATTAATAAATCGGGTATGTGTTTGACTCATTTCCAGTTTGCGGATGATGACATCATTTTTGGTAATTGGGACAGTGGTGATCTAGTGAATCTGAGAAGGATCTTAAAAGTTTTTGCCTTATGTTCCAGGCTGAACATAAACATGGGGAAAAACATGATTTTTGGAATTAACGTGCATAATAATGAGTTATTGCCTGGGGCTAATTCTCTGGTTGCAGTGCGGGTGCCGTCCTTGCCTTTCATATACCTGGGCTTACCTATTGGAGAGAATATGAATCGAATCAAAGCTTGGCAGCCTGTCATCATGTGTGTCAAAAGTAGATTAGCCGGATGGAAAGCTCGTTTGTTATATTTTGGGGGAAGATTGACTTTGATAAAAGATGTCCTTGAAAGCCTTCCGTTGTACTATTTCTTTCTTTTCCATGCGCCTGATGCCGTGATACACATGCTTGAACAATTAAGGGCCAGATTCTTTTTTGGGTGGGGAACAAGGTGAGAGAAAAATTTCTTCGAAGACTATCACTAAACATAAAAAATATGAAGGTCTTGGCGTTGGTGGGTTTAGGGTGGAAGGCAACATGTTGTGGAGGCGAAAGGGTGGTTTTAGTTATAGTGGTGTGAGGGGGGAGAAAGGGAAAACAAGGTTCAATATAATTAGGAATAGTCTTAGAATTGAATAGAAGGGGTGAAACTGTTAGACTCTTTGAGGTGGAATTTGGGAGATGGTAGAACAATAAAATTTTGGAGAGATGTTTGGATAGGTGAGAAACCACTTGCGGAGAGTTATAGAATATTGTTTTCTCTTGCCGTAGAACAAAATTGTGTAGTGAAAGAGAGAAAGACCGATGGGGGGGGGGGGGTGGGTGGGTGTGGGATTGGAGGAGAAAGTTGAGGGGAAGAGAGCTTGGAGAATTTGCTAACTTTCTTGACTTTATTTCCACATCTTTTGGATATGATGTTACTGGTGCCACTCCTTGTTGGAGTAGAAATGGAAAATTCGCAGTCGCGCATATAAAGGCTCCGTTTGTTTTGGGTTGGAGTTTTTTTCGGGGTTTTTTTTGGGTTGTTTTAGATAAAGTGATTGAAGTAATGATTAGAAAGTTAAGATGTTTTTTTTGAAATTTGTGTAGATTATGAAATGATTGGTGAAATAAAGTAGTATAATAAATAAAATAATGGTAAAAAGAAGGTTATAAAGTTGATAAAATGAAATGATGAGAAATAATTTAATTTTTTTTTTATTTGTAGTTGAAGAAATGATTGGTAAAAGAATTGTAAGATATGATGGGTGAAGTGATATAAAAAAACTCCAAAAAAAAACTCTAACGAAAACAAACGGAGCGTATCTTGTGATGATGAGGGAGGATGCAAATGAGTTTTATAATGTCAATATGGTGTGGAACAGTTGTATACCGTCCAAGATCAATATCTTCTACTGGAGAACCATTCATGGGTGGTTTCCTATGATAGCAAAATACTTAACCGCTAACTTTCACAGACAGAGTATCGGGTCAACGGTAGTATAGTGGTCACAAGGTCGAATCCACAGGGAGTAATGTCTAAGTACCAAAACTGACGTAGAACTTAGTTCAGGCCAAAATATGGTAGAAGGTATTATAGTAATGCGGAAATAAAGATTAAACTAACGATTCTACTTCTAGATATTTAAAAGGAATAGCCGAACTATGATCCCACGAGCTACTTTTGCCCCTAAGGAAAGACTCGACACGGAGTGTGTCTTAACCGACCTACCTATCCAATGTAGTTCAACGACATCCACGGATGTCAACTCCTAATTCTAGTGATTAGACTGAATAACTCGATCTAACCACCCTATGCAAAGCTAACCGACTCTCCTTTTAGAAAACCGATTACCCTAACATGATTAAGGTCTAGAGTTGCTCGAATAACGATAACAAACCTCTGTATTGGAAACGGTCCTAACAACAAGGCCGAATCTACATAACGATCCTAAAACCCTTTTCCCACATCTCACCGCAAAATGCATCTATAAGTTCGATGTGTGTGCAAAGTGAACTAGGTGATCAATCTAATTCATATATGTTATAATCAGTTTTAGGACGTGGATTAATCGTTTAAACATTCAATTATGCACTACACAAATCCCAATCTCATCCCCCTTAGGGTTTTCGCTCGCTTTCACATAATTCGACTACACGTGGAATTAGCTACTCATGATTATACTAATAACGGAATAAAGAAAGGAAAACATGCTAGAAATAATAAAAGGGAAACAATTCATTACCATATAATTGTTGAAAATCTGATCCAGAAAAGTATAAAGAAATAATTGCACCAAAAAGTTGAATCTTTTGTTCTTGAAACGTAAATCTAAGCTATAACAAGTGTGTAGAATCGAAGGATCTAATCTATGGAATCAAAGGATCAATGGATGTTTAACCTACACTAAAACCGCACCAAGATCGCCCTAATTATGTCTAAAGTCGGCAGAATATATCCAGGGGCTGAATTAGCTACGTATTTATAGTGCTAGGTCGAAATCTGCTGATGTCGGTCGCAAACACCCGTTTGAGGCATAGTGAACGCTCGTCTGGCCTGGAAATCTTGATGATATTAGGGTTTCGTCTTTAGTGAACCAGCGTTTGCCTTGCCTTGAACGCTCGTTTATGGATCATGCCTTGAGGAAGAACGCCCATCTGGATTGTCTGAACGTCAGTTTGGCTTGTATGAGCTTTCTTGATTCGGGCTGAACTCCTCCAAACGTGTGTTTGGGGGTTATTTGGACGCTCGGTCGTCTAAAACTCTAACTTCCAGTATTTTATGCCGCTTCTGTGAATGCCAGTTTGCATTGGCTAAATGCCAGTTTGTCCTAAGCTTGATTCAAACGCCAGTTTGGGTAGGGCAAACGCCAGTTTGCCTTGATTTTGCTCCAAACTTGATTTTCCTTCACTTTCATGCTACCTTCATGCCACGATCATGTTTCTCATTCCAAAACAATGCCTTCCGGGTCCTCGAGTCACCTAAGTCCTGCAATAGACACATTAACAAAACACCACACGTAATTCTGCAATACAAAAGTGCTCGGAAATGAGGTAAATATCGCTAAAAAGGCAGAGTTTACTATCGATGTGACAGTTTAACTCCCCGTGCATATAACTCTCTATATTACTCTTAACTAGGTCTAAATCTACCCGAAGCATGCCAATAATGTAATTAACGGGGGTTAAATTGCACACCAAAGTACAGTAATGTTGACTCCTATCAACCACCCCACACTTAGCCTTTGCTCGTCCTCGAGTAAATTAGGCGCTCTAAACCAGATCAAGGGATCAAATTTACGAAATATGCACACCCTTCACGACATCAAGATAAAGGCAAAGTAGACACAGAATGTGAACCACTTGATTCTACCCTATCACGAAAACGAATTGTGTGTGTGATAAAAACCAAAAGCTACACTCAAAATGATTACCGGCTTTGAATACCGGCGAAATGCCTACACACAACTCATACCGGGCTAGAATCTCCACTAATCGAGGTAACCAAGGCCAAAAACAGTCAAGCAGGACTTGAAGGGTTATAATGTTAAGCTCGGGAAGGGGTTAACCGAAAGGAAATTTTGGGACTACAGAAAAGAAAACACGAGTGAACCTAATCATCTTACGTCTTTCTTCTCAAAACAAATCAACTAACACCAAAATGCCTTCGATCTTCTTTATTCATCGATAAACAACTCCAACCTTAACATCATACTTTTATTCACTCAAACATCCTTCTTTGATTTCTTTTTCTCGACCTTTATTCAAACTTCCCCTTTGTTCTTTGTTTTTTTTTCTTTTAAATTTTTTTCTCTTTTCAATTTCTCTTTTTTTTTCCTTTTCTAACTTTTCTTCCAAACCAAACAGCCTATATAGATCTCTCGAGCTCTTCCCCTTCGCATTATTAGCTCATACTTACCAACTCTTCTCGAAACACGCACCATCTCCCACCCCAGCAAGTGTGTCTAAAAGCAACAACCAAGTCCACTCGAAGGGTGATCAAAAGGAACGTGACCAATAATAAAGCTCAAAGTTTAGGATAATACAGCTAAGTATCCAAAACGGCTCATTTTCGGATGGTGGTCGACCGCCCTATCAAGGCTTAGAGGGGTACGAGGGTATAATGTTGGGATTTTGGCTTATTTGGCTCTGGTCGTGTCAAAGAAGCACCAAGACTCTCATCCCGTATCCGGACTAGGTAAACCTCTCTATTTCGCCTCGAAACTAGTGGTATAAGTGTGTATAGTAACCAAACTAAGCATAACCAAGGTTTTACGTGCACTAAAAAGGGTTTCGTATGGTGATAACGTAAGATCTCCTTGTACACATTACTCAACTACTAGAACATTTATCAAATCCATCATGAATAGCATGCATATGACGCGGTGTTAAACCGTGAAAAGTTTTAAAATTTTAAGCCTTGGACTTACTCGAAAACGGGCATTAACTAAGCATATCACAATAAACTGGCACATTTCTCAATCGAAACAATCTAAAGCTAAGTCGTATCCACCCCCCCACTTTGAATGAAGCAATATCCTCAATGTGTGAATGAGATAGAAAAGAAGACTTTGTTTTTAACCCAGCAGAAAGGCGCTATCGAATCCCATAACAGCCTCGTGTAAGCATGACCCGAACCCCTATCAAGACAGAAACAATGCAAAACATGCACGGGACATGGTCCTCGTGCCAAAATATATAATAGGGAAATGGGGTATAACGGTAATAAGGCCCTGTCACGTCAGAAAACTCGATAGGCGATATGTAACGCACACGATAGATCGCTTTATATGGAAAGAAAACTCAAACAGGTAAAGCACAGAACATCTAAGCATAATATAAGGCCACAGAGGCACACATAGCGCATACTCAACTACCCCTAGATCAACTTTGATTCCTAACAGTCTTATTATGGCGGGGTTACCTCCCTCCAAGCGCCTTTGTTTTACGTCGTTGGCTCGACCAAGTGGCACTAAACGGACTCAAACTACAAATGACTCAAAGCAACAATTCAAGTATTTCAATTTAGACAAGTAGTATCAAAAATCATCAACCAAAATCCAAACTCAAGAAAACCAATAGCTTTTAAAAGAGAACAATGCGAGAACCATAGAAATTGAATTTACTAGAAACTTACCTCTCTTGGCTCTCGATGCTACCTCCTCCCAACCGGAGAATCTTCTTTTGTTTGCCTTTCGAGCCATCTTCCTTTTAAAATCCACATCAGGCGGATGTGGTCTCTTTCTCACACCTCTTTGAGCCATATGCACTGGTGGTGGTGAAAACTCGATCTCATAAAACTCATCATCACAAGGTGGATGAGTGAAGTAATCTGGGACGGACGTATCAGGAATCACTAGGCCATCCGGTGGCTTAAATATAGGTGGCTGATCAACTTGCTCTTGATCCATAGGTGAGCTTGACGGTAGAATGAGCAATCCCAACTTCTCCTCAGTCTCGATCTCCACATGATCGACGACCACAATCGAATCCACCGCATACTCTTCCTAGTCATCATTGTGTATCTCCTCAGAAGGCAGTGCACTTGATAAAAGTTGCACCTCTTCCATCTCCAAATCTTGTAGCTCCTCTTCATCCCAAAGCATTCAATACCAAAGAATTCTTGCTCACTCATAACGATGGTCGGTACCACCGCACATTCCACCACGGTATCGTCATTTTTCATCACAAGGGGTGAAAGTGTAGTAGGTAGAAAGTGAAACATGCCATCATCAAATTTCGCAATAGGAGGAGACGGTAATATGGGAGATCCCAACTCAATCTCTTGCTCTGACACCTCATCAGAGTAGAGTAAATCCTCAACCTCACTTCCCACCAAACTTCTTTAGTGCCAACCTTATCAGGCCTAACCACCTCTATTGCACATGCCTGCTCTTTCTGCTCGAGCCCCATCATTTCAATCAACTGCCCGGCCCGGTCTTGAAGGTCTCTTATGGCGGAGTCAAGATTTATCTTGAACTCTTGCATGTCCCTTGATCGCCTCGTAGGATCTGGATCAATCGCTCTAGTAGCTCCATTTGACTGTCGGTGAGACTCTCTTGTGGCACGGGAGCAAACTGATCATACAGACTTTGATTCAACGGAGGCGGGTAGCAGGCTTCTTGCCAAGATGGATTCTGATCAAACGGCTGAATCTGTGCAAAGTTGTCAACATGCCGAGCGTGAGAACCAAAATCATGATAGGTATAGGGGTTCTGATAACCCTCATAATGTTGTGGCTCATTACTCGAATAACCATAATTCTGATCCTGGTATGCACTAGGGCACTAATAAGCCCAAGAACCCTGGTTACTCTGTTGATACTGAGGCTAAGGCACATACTGTTGTTGATAATATTATTCAGCTGCCTATGGTTGGTAGGGGAATGGTTGTTCAGGTGAGTAGTATTGATTGGAAAATCCATCCATTTAGGCTCAAACTACAAGATCTTAGGAAACAACAACAACACACACACAGTATCTCGTCACCATCGCCACAACAATAGGTAGTGTGACTCTTCAGCTGTAAAAGAGGAAACAACAAGAAAATGAAATAAAAACGACATAAGCCCAAGCTTTCGGTCAACTTACAAGATATTAAACATTACTCCCCGGCAACGGCACCAAAATTCTTGATAGCAAAATACTTAACCACTAACTTTCACCGATAGAGTATCGGGTCAACAGTAGTATAGTGGTCACAAGGTCGAATCAACAAGGAGTAATGTCTAAGTACCAAAGCTGACGTAGAACTTAGTTCAGACTAAAATATGGTAGAAGGTATTACACTAATACGGAAATAAAGATTAAACTAACGATTCTACTTCTAGATATTTAAAAGGCATAGCCAAACTATGATCCCACGATCTACTTTTACCCCTAAGGAATGACTCGACAGGGAGTGTGTCTTAACCGACCTACCTATCCAATGTAGTTCAATGACATCCATGGGTGCCAACTCCTAATTCTAGTGATTAGACTGAATAACTCGATCTAACCACCCTATGCAAAGCTAACCGACTCTCCCTTTAGAAAACCGATTACCCTAACATGATTAAGGTCTAGAGTTGCTCGAATAACGATAACAAACCTCTGTATTGGAAACGGTCCTAACAACTAGGCCGAATTTACACAACGATCCTAAAACCCCTTTTCCCACATCTCACCGCAAAATGCATCTATAAGTTCGATGTGTGTGCCAGTGAACTAGGTGGATCAATCTAATTCAAAGATGTTATAATCAGTTTTAGGACGTGGATTAATCGTTTAAACATTCAATTATGCACTACACAAATCCCAATCTCATCCCCCTTAGCGTTTTCGCTCGCTTTAACATAATTCGACTACACATGGAATTAGCTACTCATGATTATACTAATAACGGAATAAAGAATGGAAAACACGCTAGAAAGAATAAAAAGGGAAGCAATTCATTACCATATAATTACTGAAAATCTGATCTAGAAAAGTATGAAGAAATAATTGCACCAAAAAGTTGAATCTTTTGTTCTTGAAACGTAAATCTAAGCTATAACAAGTGTGTAGAATCGAAGGATCTAATCTATGGAATCAAAGGATCAAAGGTTGTTTAACCTACACTAAAACCGCACCAAGATCGCCTCTAATTATGTCTAAAGTCTCCATGTAATACATCTAGGGGCTGAATGAGTCGCGTATTTATAGTGCTAGGTCGAAAATCATTGTTGTCGGTCGTAAACACCCGCTTGAGGCATAGTGAACGCCGTCTCGGCTCGGAAATCTTGATGATATTAGGTTTCGTCTTAAGTCAACCAGCGCTTGCCTTGCCATGAACGCTCATTCATGGATCATTCTTGAGGAAGAACGCTCGCCTGGATTTTTTCAACGCTAGTTTGGCTTGTATGAGCTTTCTTGATTCGGTCGAACCTCTCCAAACGTGCATTTGGGGGGGTTATTTGGGACGCCGGTCGCCTAAAAATCTAATCTGTTAGGTGTAGTGCCCGAAAGACAATTTGTGTAATTGTTTTTAATAATGAATGACGGAACTTATCTCACCTTAGTTACTTGCTTTGTGCTTGTAAAGTAATACACTGCTGCAAACCCGAAGTATATCAGTATGTAACCACTTAACTCAGTGTATGGATTGCACGTGAGGATTGAGTTAGTGGAGATATGCTTAAATCGTTAGTCCGTGGTGAACTTAATCGAGTTTAGTGGTCTCTTGATTAAAACACCAATAATGCGCCCAGAACACCTTAGGGTGTGATAGTCTTATCCGGACTGTCGGTAGAGGGTACCTACGTGGGGCATTTATATATGATGGCATTCATATAGGACTGGACCGATTTAATCTGAATTTTTCGATATAATTCCGTAATCGAGGAATCTTATTAAATCATTAGATGATCATATATGGATAAACCTTAATCCTGAGGTGATCACAGGGTGCTGCTTGTCTCGGGATAGTGTTTGATGTGTTAGTTACGGTTCACTTGAATATGTGTTCCAAGCCACTTCTCATTGGCACTATTTCCTGATGAGTGAGTAGTTCTGATTTTCACAGACATGAAATCCATTCCTTCCTGTGGGAAGTAGAGTGACAGTCCCCTTATTTGTTAGCCCCGAGAAAATGATCGATCTCGGGAGTTCACATTTGACTAATTAGTCGCTTGTCGACATGTGTACTAATTGATCATCAGGGGTAAATGGTAAATAAGGATAAGATATTCGAGTTGGGTTCACGGAGACTTCCCACCGTAATGGATAGTCTATGGAGGGTTAATCCGTATGTAGTGATTATATCAATGGACGCTTATTCACTGCATGGGTTGAGTATATGTATACATCTATAATCGGTAGAGTTCGGGCCGGGTTTATGGTATAATCCCGGAATTAATAATTAATGTACTTATTCTGCTCGATGAATAATTAATTATTGGAGCTACTCGGGTTATAGATCCATGGTCCCCGATGTGGCTTCGTAATTCGGACTAATAATCTTGTTATTTGGGCCTCAGTGATAATTAATTGGTCGGGCTAATTAATTGATATGCATGGATATTATTTAGTTGGGCTAAATAATCTAATACACATAAAAGACATTTTATGTGGGCTTGAAACCCTAAGTGTGGCGCCATCTCCTCCTTAATTATCACAAGAATTAATTTTTGGTGATATGGAAAATAAAAATATTCTTGTTATATGATTGGTTGGTTGACTTGTTATTTGATTTCCTATTGGTCAATACATGTCACAATTAGTCATTAAGAAAATATCTTTTATTTTGTTTAATTGATTATTTATTTGATTAATTAAAATTTGGAGACCATGATTTACTCTCCTATAAAAGGAGAGTTATTCCAAGGGTAATGGGCATTGATAATTTCACCACACTTGTAAAAAGAGAGGAAAAGATTAGTTTTTTGTCTTGGGTTTTAGAAGAAGAAAAGCTCTAAGTTTTTCTTGGTGTTGCATATCAAGGAGGTCAGTATCAAGAAGGGTGTCCACCAACCGCTTTGAGAGAACACATCGGAAGATCTTGGCTTCTCTTCCTACTATTGGTAACTTGATCTTAACCCCTTGTAGTAGTTTAAGTCCTTTAATTATGTATTGTGATGTATAAGTCGTGATCCATCATTTCACGCGCGTAGATCTAACTTGTTTAGATCTAAGAAACTGCATCCTTCATGTGGTTTTGAGCCAAGTTCCACGATTTATATAGTCATAATCATAATTAAACGATTTAAAGGAGTGGAATTGCATGTAGGTAAATTTTATTTATTGTTTTATGCATTGATAATGATCAATTGCTATGGTTGAAGAGATGGATTGGGGGTTGGCACTGTTTACCCGTTTAGATCTATTGTAAACTCATATAAACGATGAAAATTCGTTCATATGAGTATAGGAAATTATGTAATTTATTTTTATTGTAATTTTAATTTCCAGAAAATAGATCTGTTTAGTAGCTGTTTAGTTATTTTGTTTTTCCCGTTGATCGACTCGTTGAAACGACGATCCCTCCGGTCAGATTCAAGATTGGAAGATGATGGAAAATTCCACAAAATTTGGAATCGATCGGAGTCCGTTTTGATATCCATTCGTTGCTGCAAAGAAGCTTCTGTAACAGAAAAACGCAGGATTCACAGAAACCCTACCTGTGACTTCCTCGAATTTCTGGGAGAGTTTGGACCGTTGAAACGCAAATCCAACCGGTCAGATCTAAAAATATGGAGTTTTGGACGTGGGATAAAAAGTTCAGGTCGATCGGGATTCATATCGATTCCCAATCGGCCTCGGGAAGTCATTGATGCGCTGCTGTAAAAGTCAGATTCAGCAGCAAGTTGGGCGGCTCCCTGGAGAAGATTGACAAGTCAAAGCTCCGATCCAACCGTCCATAATGAATCCCAAGGAGTGGGGAACAGATCTGGAAAGTTTCCTCGCGATCCGAGTTCATTTGGTCTGCCGATCGTCGAATATTTTAAACAGCTGCAGATTATGTTAGAAAGAAGTAAACCCTAGTTAGGGTTTTGGTTATTTATTTTTAATAGATTAGATACGGGGTGCCAACGGTCCATCTCGGTGTTTATTTTCCGCACTAGTATACATGTTTAGATTGTATGTGTAGAACCGAAAATTGCCATGACATGCATCATATCATGAATTCCACTCCATATGCATACATGTAGAAATTAATTCGAGGAATTAGTTAGGCATGTATAAAACACGCAATTAGTTTTAATTAATTGTTTGATATTAATTAGAAACTAATTAGGTAAAAACCGAGGAACATGGGTTTTTCAATCGTCGAGGTTGGGTGATGGATTCTCGGTGAATCCCACTCTGCGAAAGCATAGGAGTAAAATCCGAAACCTCGTGGTTAAGGTGTTGGATTCTCGGTGAATTCCACCTTACCTAGACGAGATTACGTTTTTGTTCCGTAGTGTCTACGTGAAAGTTTGATGTTTAAGGATTGATAATCACGGGCAAACATGGTTCGAAAGTGGTTTAACCACGGTTGGGTGGTCAACAAGTGAGCTACGGCACGATCGACTTCACCTCCACGTGTGGCGTTTGCACGGGTCCGGCAAGGCCGAGCCATCCAAGAGCCACTACGGCTCAACGGAGCTCCCTAGTCTTGACCCGTCCGACGGCCACATATGTTCCAACGAATAGGTCGGGTGGGCTAGCCCACGAATCGACAACATTCGGGCCTATGATTTATTGTTCCTTAATGTAACATCAAGTCCAAAAACGTGATCAAGAAACCCACCACTTTTTCAAAATATTGAGTGGGAGCGGAGAGGCGACGGCCGACCCCACGCCTCTCATGTTGACACAAGCAACGTGAGAGAATGGTGACGCTCATGCCGGCTTTGATTTCGCCCCTAAGGAAGGCCTTCACCGCTATCAAAATTCAAGGCTTGGTCTCCGAAAGGATAGGATTTTGGGTACTCGTCGGGTCACCGACCGACCCTAAGGCGGCGCATACTGGGTCTACCTAAAAATCAAACAAGAAGTCACACTCATAAAGGGTATTTTGGTAATACCTTGGCTGAAAAAGGAAAGGTGATTGACGATCACAAATGAGATGTTCGATTCTCAATCTGATCTTCAATATTAATCGAAACCTCTTTGACCTACCCTAAGGCGGCACTGAGGCATTAGATTAAATCCTTGGAACGGTAGGATATCCTATAAGCACTTAGTTTATGTTCCTAAAATTTATAAGTAGTGTATGATTTGGATTTATCTTCTGTCAATTTTATTTACAACTATTTATATATCTCTCTAGGGTGCTAGACTGCTAGTGTAAAATTAACTAGTAATGACTTCGTTAAAAAGTGGTAAGTAACTAGAACGTTGTACTTATTGATCATACATGCGATTAATTTTTCGGAAAAGATATTTCTCTGGAGCCTTCAAGACTTAAGTGACGTAAATAAGTATGTCACTGTTGTCAATCGTGTTGAACGAGAGACGACTGTAGTCAGTTTGAAAGATGATTGGGACGATAAAATTCTTCTAGTGAATTTTAATGGTGTAGTGTCTACACAAGAAATTTTCTAATAGAAAAATTGGAGAATCATAAATTAAAGTGTCGCTAATTAGACGGTATTTGGAACCGATAAACTAGTGGGAGCTTTTGTCTTATGTTTTTCTAATTTAGAAAATTAGTCCCATTGGGTAACGCTTTCATTAGACATCCCACAGTTCACGAGTAGTGTCTAGTCATACGAACTGCTAGTTCAAGACTATTTCCTTTTAAGGAAAGTTAAGAATGGGAAAGAATATCTATAAGTGTTAATCATCTTAACTGAAGTTTTGAGGCTAAACCGAAACATTAATTAAAGAAAGTAAAGGATAAGGAAAGTGATTTCGGATCACTAACCAATGAATCCTTAGCGACTTTCTTAACCGAGTAACTTGACTCGGTAGCTTAGTTCTTTGGAAGAACAAGGAAGCTGTGCATTAACGATTAATAGAGTAACAACGGGCAGTAATTTCAGCTACAATAGTGGGAGTGATATAAGGAAATGAATTTGATTCTATCTCTGAATATCACAGAAAAATTTATTTTTTTCGCTTACAGATTCGTTGAAACAAATGGATTCACTTTCAACTCGAAATATTGTTACCTCATAGAAAGTGAAAATGACATTTGTAGTAATGAATCCGAGACTCGGACTTTTGTTTGATAAAGTCGAACCACTAAGAAATCTCGAAAAAGGTATATGTAACACGCCTTAAACTATTATAGGCAAATGGTTTCCAGATAAGATAAACGACCCTTCAATATCTATTAATTAGTCCATATATTCTAGAGATAAGACCGACGATCGGCTAAGGGTGATTCCTATCTCCCGGTCTAGAACACTATCTCAAAGGAACAATGACTAAGTTTCCTTTCAATCGGGAGAGGGTAATAGATTTGAAGGGTAACATAGCTTGTTCATCATGACCTTCGGGTCTAGTGAGAGACGCAAGCTAGTAGGAGTTTTTGAGTGGTGACATTTTGTCGATAACTACGAAACACGATTTAGTTTTTCGAAGAATACGAGGAGGAGTCTCGATTTCAGCAGAGAATAGAGTATTCCATGCTCGTAAGTAAATAGGCTATCGTGATAGTCTTGGGATCGATGCTCACCGCCTCCTAGTGGAACGTTTCTCACCGAGGAAGAAACCATAGACTTGCCCTATATAGTTATTGATGTGCTACAATACTTCGCTAAACTCGATTAAGATAATTGGTTGCAAAATAACGGTTAACATTATTATGTAAACCGAGAAGTCTACCTAGAAGATGCTAGTGAATTTATGGATAAGGAGTGACTTCGGTTCACACCACTTCCGTAAATGTAGGCATTTAGCATTTAATGCTTGATGGTAGGACTGGAGATTTTGCACGTTCAGATTTTGACTGTTCGTGAAATGCCTTAATGAGACGAGTGAAGGTTGGTTGTAAGATTCTTGAGATCGTAAAGTGAGTAGCGGTTGGATGTCACAATTTTTCCGATAGAATCTATAGTAATGACCTTAGACCTTGGAGTACGGTTACCCAAAGGAAGTTACTATCCGATTTAATCGCACCACGCCCAACATCGGTTGTTGGTGATTACACTGATAAATACTACTAGATCAGAATGTCAATCCACCCAAAACGCAGTTGGGAGTATGGTTTAACCATTGACCCATTATGGTTGTGTGGACTTTATAGTCTGCTGGGGTGATTGATAACCTGTGGCTCTCTGTGGGCTGTATAGGATTCTGATCAGAGAGGTTGGTTCAAAAACCTTATCCCTGTGAATGGAGTTTTGGTACTCAGAGGTTCTGTTCGACCTCTTGTAGAACCACCGAGTGTCTCAGCCCGAGTGGGAGTAATTGGTCCTACGCCTAAAAGAGTCGAATGGATAGGAAAGTTTAACTTTCAAAGACAAAGCCGAGTGGTCTCAGGGTGATTCCCTAAAAAGGAGAGAGTTAACTGTAACTTGAACTCTCTCACCACTCGCCTTGCAAGATTTCGCTTGAAAGCGAGAAAATGGGGTGATTCCCCGAGACTTTCTTGCCGAAAAAGAGTCCGGATTCATTCGAATGAAGGGTCTTGGTTAGAACAAATGGCAAAGTTGATTGCCGGGACTTATGTCCTTTATGGATGTAAGAAAACCTCTCGGTCATTAAAAGTCGCATGTTTTAAAATATGTGGACTTGACTGTAATATTGATAAGTCTTTTGTAGACTCGGGTATCAATATTGGTAAAATAGTAGTATTAGTGTTCATGAATGATAACACAAAACAGATTGGAAACAACATGTGTGCTATATCAAGTCGAAATCGACAAGCCAAGATTCTCTGGATGAGAGAATTGGACTATATTCTAAGAATCGATTCACAAATTCATGAGAATAAGTCATTGGCTATCCCACCTATCTTATTGAATAAGACGATCATGCATATACATATGCAACATTCATCGAGAGTAGTCCTACCCTACCTCTCGTGAATGATTCTCTAAATCTTCGGATAAATAGAAAATGGGATGTAGTCTCTCTTGGATAATGGCAAGTCAGGTTATCACAAGTCAATAGTAATCGAATCTTGGATTCGAGCAATATGTAGTGGTTTAGTACGCCCTCAAGTATCTTTAGATAACGAGGAATCATACGCTTGTATATTCAGTGCAAACTTGAATATGGTTGATTATAATCGATTCGACTTGTAGTCGATTAAGGATGATCATTAAGTTGATCTCGGCTCGGCGTTTACTCATAGTGCTTAGAATTTCCTTTTTTGGTGCTGGGAGAAATTCCGTGTCCGATAAGCCGATATCACTTCATCATGAAAATAGTGAAGAGATAGCTTAGAAGGATCTTCTCGGTCATAAGAAGTCAAAAGCATATTGAGAGAGAGTACCACTGATTGGAAGAACCGGCAATGTTTCAATCCTAAAGATCGTCTCGAGTCGACAACCTAACTAATCGCTGTACCAAGTCGAGTGCTTGGGAGGTACGGTATTGATGGATATGTCTCATCCGCTTTTAGAGCAAGTGGGAGAGTGTTGTGAATAAGATGAGAAAGGGTGTGCTCTAAAACAATCGTTGCTTGTCATTTCGTGCAAGTGGGAGATTGTTAGGTGTAGTGCCGAAAGACAATTTGTGTAATTGTTTTTAATAATGAATGACATAACTTATCTCACCTTAGTTACTTGCTTTGTGCTTGTAAAGTAATACATCACGCAAACCCTAAGTATATCTCAGATGTAACCACTTAACTCGGTGTATGGATTGCACGTGAGGATTGAGTTAGTGGAGATATGCTTAAATCTGTTAGTCCGTGGTGAACTTAATCGAGTTTAGGTATCTTGATTAAAACACCAATAATGCGCTGAGAACACCTTAGGGTGTGATAGTCTTATCCGGTTTGTCGGTAGAGGGTACCTACGTGTGGCATTTATATATGATGGCATTCATATAGGATGGACCGATTTAATCGAATTTCTCGATATAATTCCGTAATCGAGGAATCTTATTAAATCATTAGATGATCATATATGGATCAACCTTAATCCCGAGGTGATCACAGGTGCCGCTTGTCTTGGGTTAGTGTTTGATGTGTTAGTTACGGTTCACTTGAATATGTGTTCCAAGCCACTTTCATTGGCACTATCTCCTCGATGAGTGAGTAGTTCTCGATTTTCACGAGACATGGAATCCATTCCTTCCTCACTGGGGAAGTAGAGACAGATCCCTTATTTGTTAGCCCGAGAAAGTGATCGATCCCGGAGTTCACATTTGACTAATTAGCTGCTAGTCAGACATGTGTACTAATTGATCATCAGGGGGTTAATGGTAAATAAGGATAAGATATTCTGAGTTGGGTTCACGGAGACTTCCCACTCATAATGGATAGTCTATGGAGGGTTAATCCGTATGTAGTGATTATATCAATGGATGCTTATTCACTCTATGGGTTGAGTATAAGTATACATCTATAATCGGTAGAGTTCAGTTTCGGGTTTATGGTGGCGTAATCCCGGAATTAATAATTAATGTACTTATTCGCTCGATTAATAATTAATTATTGAGCTACTTGGTTATAGGTCCATGGTCCCCGATGTGGCTTCTGTAATTCGGACTAATAATCTTGTTATTTGGGCCTCAGTGATAATTAATTGGCTGGGCTAATTAATTGATATGCATGGATATTATTTAGTTGGGCTAAATAATCTAATACACATAAAAGACATTTTATGTGGGCTTGGAAACCCTAAGTGTGGCGCCATCTCCTCCTTAATTATCACAAGAATTAATTTTTGGTGATATGGAAAATAAAAGATATTCTTGTTATATGATTGGTTGGTTGACTTGTTATTTGATTTCCTATTGGTCAATACATGTCACAATTAGTCATTAAGAAAAATATCTTTTTATTTTGTTTAATTGATTATTTATTTGATTAATTAAAAATTGAAGACCAAGGATTTACTCTCCTATAAAAGGAGAGTTATTCCAAGGGTAATGGGCATTGATAATTTCGACCACACTTGTAAAAAGAGAGGAAAAGATTAGTTTTCTTGTCTTGGGTTTTAGAAGAAGAAAAACTCTAAGTTTTTCTTGGTGTTGCATATCAAGGAGGTTCGTGTATCAAGAAGGGTGTCCACCAACCGCCGTTTGGAGAACACATCGGAAGATCTTGGCTTCTCTTCCTACTATTGGTAACTTGATCTTAACCCCCTTGTAGTAGTTTAAGTCCTTTAATTATGTATTGTGATGTATAAGTCGTGATCCATCCACTCCGCGTAGATCTAACTTGTTTAGATCTAAGAAACTGCATCCTTCACTAACTTCCAGTATTTTATGGCACTTCTGTGAACGCCAGTTTGCATTGGCCAAACGCTAGTTTACCCTAAGCTTGATTCAAACGCCGCTTTGCCTTGATTTTGCTCCAAACTTGATTTTCCTTCACTTTCATGCTAAGTTGGCCCAATTCACTTTTATCATGAGAGGGGACAATTTCATACATAGGCCAACTTATAGAACGAATATAGTAATCCCCCCTGGCCCGGACCCCTCCTTTGTTATCCTCGTTTTTTACGGAGGACCATCAAGCCATCATCATTTTCTACATAGCTCTTATGGTCCACGATTTCACATTGATGATCGTTAACCGCCTAAGACTTATATCAAGTGATTTGCATGAGATCGCATTCCATTCAATGTGGAAAACTTATGGAACTTTAATTTATCATTTATTTTGATAATTTTAAGGTTACTCATAAGTATCAAGGGTCGGTTCATTAGCGGATACAAGTTGTCCCTTATTTGGGCCAAATTCGCGCAGTTTGCATATATTCAGCGGACTTGCACATTTTCATCGATCCACTTGTCATCCCGTTGACTATTATCATTTAAGAGAAGCCCAATGTGATGAAGTACTTGTCCAAATGAAGATAATGGTTTCTTACTTTGATTATTTTAACACATTTGGGCCAAAGAGCATGGATCAAGAATTCAAGAGAAACGAATATGGACTTTAGGCTATTTTCTATTTATTTGGAGTCTTATTATTAATATTGGTGTCCAATAAAGCCTACCAAGGCCATATAGCACGAAATTAGTAGTCTTATGATGATTGATTTCATCAAATCTTCATCTAATTTTGGTAGATAATCAATCAATCTGATTGAGGGATTATTTACTAATGATTGATTTGAAGATTTCTTTTATTTTTGGAATTATTTTTATTTCTTTTTCACCTAGACATAAAAGGTGACTAGGTTCATTTTTATTTTACATTTTCTTAATTTTTTTTTTTTATTTTCTAGAAAATAAAATGCCAACATCCTTAGCCTATAAAAGGATGGGCACACCATATATATTTCACACCTTGAATTATAATCATATTGAGAGTTTTCTCTTGGAGTTTTACAACTTTTATTAAGAGCATTTTAAGTTTGTGAGCATAGCTTAAAGTGTTTCATTGTAGTCTTTGATTTAAGGATCATTAGAAGGGTCTTGGCTTCTTCATAGCCATTGGTTCTTCTAGTCTCATCCTTGAGTTAAACTACTTTTGCTCAAGTATTTTCCTTCATCTAATTCTATTTTCCTTTTTATTTCGGGATATTCATTGCATTACTTAGGGTTCTTAACAATTTCATTGTTAGGGGTCCAAGGTATACATCAGTTTTTCACTATGACTATTTATTTTTGTACATGTTAGTATTTTTGACATTTACAAGACGTTAAGTGTTGATTAAGTTTAAGCAGTGTTTGAACTTGTTTGCCTTTAAATTGCATTATGTTTCCCAAAAAAAAACGTTCAACGTAAAAACGAAGATTTTTAAAGTATTTGTTTCACTATAAATTGTCAAAATAAAGTACCATGACACACATTGATATTTGTAGATGGACGGTTTTTTGGAAAGACTAAAAGAAGTACTGAATTTATGAAATATACTTCGGAGGTTTGGAAGCTACGCAGCCAACTTTTTGGGAATAACACCTGCAATACAACTGGTACTCATATCTCGTGTAGAGACAGCTGTTATCAGTTTTGCATTTAAAATCGTAACATGTGTATTGAGACGTAGAACTTGGCAGCGGTGGATTGATCTCTCCTACTACTTCTTCTTCATCTTCTTCTTCTTCTACTACTACTTCATCTTCATCTTCTTCTTCAGACTCGGTAATCGATGGGGGTGGAGAACTAGCCGTGTAACAACGATCGCTGACAAGTAAATCACATGCGCAGCCTCCTTTAAGGTAATCACAGCTACCGAGATTATCGCAAGGGAAATAAGCACATACATCCTCAGTCATTGTTTCCATTTTTTGTTGTGAGTGAATCCCTGGTTTTTGAAGTTTAAATGAAACTAAATATTCATTTTCAGACAACCGTGATAGTAGTAGCTTTTCGCTTCATATATAATAGGAAGTGGGGAATAAAGGACAACATAAGATGCATAAATGGCAATTAGGACACAACCATAAAAAAAAGGCGAGAATGGCAAATAAAAAAATAATGGCGAAAAAATGGCCACTAATTCGCGAAAATAGGATTTTGGAGTACAGTGGAATCTACTAAAAAAAAAATTGAATCGACACAAATCCACTATTCGTACGGTGAAACAGTGGAATCTAAAACAGATCCACTATTTTGCTACAAAACATTTACAATTATGAATTCCACCACTCAATATCACTATTTCGTTAGTTTTGCAAAAATGATCTAGAAAATGATATCGAAAAAGTATCATATTAAATGAGATGTTAAAATTTAGAGTACGAAAAAAAAAGTAATATGATAATTGAATTACGATTTTTTTAAAGCTTAGTTTAAAAGATATATTTGCTTCTGTAATCAGGTAGGAGAGTATAACAATTACACACTCTCTTTTTCCCATGTTTATAACTGCACTCAGGTTGTTTTTATTTTTTCGGACAGGAGCCCCCACGTTTCCTTAAAAAAAAAAGAAATAATAATAATGATAACGCTCATGTGAAAAAGAAAACGAAAAAAAAAAAAATCTATTCTATCTAGTTTTTTAATTAATCATGTCTTTTACTCTATATTTTCAATCATCATAATTTATTCATAATAATTTATATTTTTTTTGTTCACTTTATTTTGACTCTGGGTTACTGTTGTCATAGTGTCGATATATAGTATCAACTTTAATGACACTACTTACGTATTTACGATGACCCGGAATTTTCATTGCTGTTATAGTCTCAATTAGTAGTGTCAACTTGAGGTTTCGCACATATTTTGTTGAGACTTATAACATTCTTAGAATCAGTGTGTCTATTAGTAACTCAATGTCAAATGGTAGTGTCAAATAATATTGTGATATGGTATAACGATATAAAATGGTAGTGTCAAATAGTGTGATAATTAGTAATGACACATTATATCTGACATTTGTTATTATCACTAGTGACACACTGTCGCTAGTGTCAGTCAAATAGTAATGACAGATTGAATTACGTATTATTGTACACGAAAAATCGATTTAAGAAATTATAATGAAAAGATATTAAATTTGATATCAAAATAAAGATAACGGAAAAATATAAATTACGGTAAAAAATTTATGATAATGGGAATTATAAATCAAAAGATATAACTGATTAAAAATTATTATGAGTGATATATATATATATATATATATATATATATATATATATATATATATATATATGTGTGTGTGTGTGTGTGTGTGAAATTTTAAAATACATCCATTTGTAGGAAGGTTTCTAAAGTGGTATACATTACTGACCACTCATTTCTAACCTCATACACGATAAAAGTGTATTACATGAAAGAGAATAAAATGAGAGAGAGATTTAATGTATTTACTCAGTATAATATTCCTCTGGCCTAATTCTACACCATAAAATCTCTCATATATATATAACAGAATAATCCAAGTTAGTGCACTCTGAATGTGGGTAATTAAGTTCCGTGCAGCAGTTTTGTTTTTAGGAAATGATGTTCTTTATAATAAAAAGAAAGTGATGGTGTTCTTTTTGATAATTTTGTAAATGTTTTTATCTTTTTCAATAAGTCTTTCTTAAATAAAAATATAAAACAAAATAAAAATGAAAAATAGTATTAAACTATTATACCAGCCTCTCTAGCATTTTCTGCGGCTGCCTTTGCCGATAATAACAAAATACACAGTACCATCGCTACAACCAAACTCAAAGTTTTTCTTGCTGCCAAGCCTTCCATCTTGAATACTTCGTCAATCCAAAACTTTAAGAGTAGTAATTAGAAAAAAATTGGGAGATTATTTGGGATGAGGTAATTAAGCCACAATATTCTTCATTTTTTTCTCTCTATTTATAGTAAAAGTTGTTTGGCATAATTATTCTTTAAATGATAAACTACATGCAAATAAAGCTAGAAACACAGTTGGTATAGGTGGATTTTGTTTTATGCAATGTAACACATCTGGCCGGCCATAGGGTCCTCATTCCCTATGCCTCCAAACATAGTGTATATAATTCCGTACCATTCTCCCTAGGACATAGCCTAGTGATAAAAGGCTTGGGACTTATAGTGACAGCTAGACCGGGAGCTGGAGGTCGGAGATTCGAATCCCCTATGATACGACTTCTTTCCAGTATCATGGTATAATGGCAGCCCTTGACTCTGAGCTACTAGATTATCTGATTAACATCTCCACTTATTCCGTGGGATAGGGGAGTGGGGACCCTTTCGGTTAGGGTTTAACCGTTTTTTTATAATTCCGTACCATATGGATGTTAAGCAGGCTAAAACCCACAATCATTGCCTTTATCCCACATCAGCAATTGAGGGTAGAACAGCTAGGGGCGGATCTGTGTGTTTCCGTAGGGGTGACGTGACTCCACTAAGATCCCGGAATTTTTTTGTATAAAAATGATGTACTTTTGTTGTTAAATCTGTAGTTTTGCAGTTAAAATTTGGAGAAACTAGCGAGCTGAACGTGCGACGGAGTGAAGAGATGGAAAGATTGGCAAACTTGTGGGGAGCGAGCTGTAAGCGCCACCAAGCATAGAATTTATCCCAAATCTTCCCAGTGAAAGGACAAAGCATAAACAAGTTATTTTCATCCTCCATATCCAAGTTGCAAGAAGTACACGAGAGACTACAAAGTCCAATACCTTTTTTCGATAGGTTAAGTAGTGTTGGGAGCCTACACATAGCCACCTTCCAATAGTAAATATTCACCTTAGACAGAACCAAGTTATTCTAACGGAAAGAGTGTGACGCATTTGAGGCAGAGACACTAACGGTATCAAACAAAGTAGTCTTTAGACTAGCGACAAAGAAAGCGTCGTGACTATTTAAGCTCCAAAAGGGGTATCATGATGTTGAGTATTAAGTGCAAGATCTGAGAGAAAATTGATCAAGTCCACCAGGTCACTAAGTTCTCTACCCCGAATTTGGCATCTCCAATCCCACACCCACTCTTATCCTTCCACATTCAACTTTCCGCCTTGATTAACCATGCATTCTCTTTCAGAGGCAAAATTAAAAAAGTCTTGGGAACCTACACATGAAGGTCTCATCTCCCGCCCAAGCATCCTTCTAAAATTTAACACTACTACTGTCACTCACTTTCCACCTCAAGGATGATAAAAGGTTTACCCCTTGCTTTTGAATTCTTTGAATGTTGCGGGCTATGCTACATCAAACATTGCCTTTTCTACCCAACCCAGTATTGTGCCTGAGGCCGCCATTAGCCCTATAAAGCAAATTATAAGATCTCTCTGCATACACCCCTTTTCAACTTTGAACCTCACCCAACCCTCCTTGTGATTTATGTTTGAGAATAGTTGATCAGGAGATCCAAGAAATTTTCCTCTCGTCCCATGTCACACACGAGAAGACTCGAGCTCTCATTTGCACAAATGTGCATATCTGATATACTACTTTTATATGATTAAATATACGTTATATTATTATGTTTTATCAACGAATTCTATATAAAATATATGAAATTATGATATAAATAGTATGAAATGTTAATCTTTATAGTTTAGAGTAGTTAGTAGTAAAACTTAGTAATAATATTGAAAAGTTATCATTTTGTACCGATTTTAGTAAATCGGAATGTCGTGTCAGATTTACGTGGGTATTTGTGGTATTTTATTGCAGATGTATAAGCCAAGACCCCGAGAATCGACATTTTGAAGTATAATCATATCTCTGAAAGGATTTAGAGAGTGTCACGAGCTTAAGTGGTCAATCGAATTGCTTAAGTGGTCAAGTGGTCAATCGAAGTGGTCAAGTGGCTAATCGATTTGATTTAGTGGTAATCGAGAAATATCTTTGACAAACGAATGGCTCATGAAAACGACATTTTCTGAAGAAGAGTCCTTCATGAAAGTTGTAGATTTTTCCGAGAGCTTTCCGATGCCTCTTGAATCATGTTGTTTGGAGATCCAGAACTCGAGATATGAATTTTAGGAATTTTATTCCAAAATATATAATTATATCCAGAAATTGGATAATTAAGGGGGATGAATGTGATGATTACACCGGCCCAGTCCGGCTATGACCCGGCCCGGTCCGGCTCCAAGAATTTCATCTATAAAAGGAGCCTCAGATACAACAGATCGAATGTACCAATATATATATACATATAGCATATATATATATATCTCCTCCTTCTTATTTTCTTTTTTTTATTTAGTAGTTGTAAATAGGCCTTATGCCAAAAATAATAATATCGTAGTATTGTTGTAGTGCTCGGGAAATTATCGGAAGTTCGGTGTTGTTGAAGTCGTTGTAATATCCGGAAGAATACGACCTCTGATTCAGCATTTGTAATCGGGTAAAATTTCTAAAGTATTTACGTTTGTTATGTTTGTTTTTATCTTTTTTGTCGTTATAATGTTTTTAGGCTAAATCTAATAACTAGCCAAAGTTATGTAATCGTTTTATTTCGATCTTTTTGGTAAAGGAATGTTGTCTAAGTAAAATTTTACTAAAATTGAGTTAATTGAATCTTTTTCTATTTTGCAACGTATTGATAATATTCGGATTGACGTAATTAACCAAGATGAATCGCAACATATAACCTAACGATGAACTGACCAGAGAAGTTAGGATATGAGATAAAAGATAGAAAACCGGAGGGTAAAATTGGCCGTAAAGCGTGACAACGGAATCCTATTTCCTACCCGGGGCGATTTGTCTTGGGAAAGATGAATCTTATTAAATTTATGCTCAAGATCGTAATAATGTTAAAATCAACGGTTTAATTGAAACTAACACCGAAAGTTAAATCGATCCGCCGACAACCGGAGCCTTTTGAATAACATCGGCCGCCTCGACAAACGGAATAACCTCTTTATCCGGGTAGATTTGTACTCGGTACCGCTCGACTAACCGAGATTAGAATGGGGCGGTTGTGGAGATTAAATCGATGACAATTTGACATATGACAATTTCATACGCCGTGTGAGGAGGAATTGTTAACCTCGTGGAGTGCACCGTTTCATTTACTCAATTGGACCTATTATAAAAGGAAAGATCGAGCACATTCCGTTTAATGAAAAAGATCGTATAAATCAATTATATAAACTTTGGCTAGTTCTATAAAATTATCTGTCTAGTCTATTATTATAAACTATATATTGGTATCTATATATATATATATATATATATATATATATATATATATATATATATATATATATATATTTTACAATCCATGTACATATATATATATATTTATATATCTATATATATTATATTAGAATAACTTTTAAATTACGCATTTACTTTATGTTAAGTAGAATAGTAGTAATCTGTGTTATAAAATTGCGGTTTAGATCGAGTTAATAACAGTTCTTTGGTGTTTAACCACACTTAAAAGAATTACCACGTTTCCCTGAGGATTCGACACTCTGACTCACCACACTAGCACTATGATTTGACCCGGTACACTGCCGGTAAGGATTGTATAGCACTAGAAAACGTCCGTCAATATCACAGCAATAGGACAAGTGAAAAATGAGAAGTAATATAACGGAAGGCTACCAAGTACCAATTTGAGAAGAGCAAGTCTTCCACCCACGGAGAGAAGCGTGCTCTTCCAACCCAGCCGCGAGCTTCGTTCAGAATCTGTTGACTTCTTTTCTGGCCGCCCCATCCTAAGATCTGTTGGCTTTACCTTTATTAGCCTTCTACCGAAGAAGGACCTCCTAGTTACTTTCTCGGACTTTCGACCGATTTCCCTTTGTACTGTGGTCAACAAGATATTCACCAAGCTCTTATCTCTCCGGTTGCAGAAACATCTCCACAAACTCATTTCGGATGAGCAGTCCGCTTTTATCAAGGGAAAAGACATATCTGATAATATTTTACTTGTCCAGGAGGCTATTCAGCATATTCATAAAAAAGTCAGTGGTCACAATATGGTCCTCAAGTTAGATATTATTAAGGCTTTTGACCGTGTTTCATGGCCTTTCCTTGAACGTCTCTTGAAATCTTTCGGGTTTCACCATCGGTTCATTGCTCTAATCTTTAACAACTTACGTGGTTGCTGGTCTTCTGTGCTGATTAATGGATCCCCTACGGGTTTCTTTCAATCCTCTCAGGGTATTAAGCAAAGGGATCCGCTCTCACCATACTTCTTCATATTACTTACCGAAGCCTTCACTCGCGGTCTCAAAGTTCTTTTTGAGGACCCAACTATGTTGCATTACTCTCTTCCCCGGCATTTTCCTCAACTTACCCATTGTTTGTATGCAGATGATCTTCTTGTGTTTTGCAGAGGGCTTAAAAGGAATGTGCGAAAAATTATGGATTTCATTCATAAATATGAATTAGCTACAGGTCAAGGTGTTAATCTCAGCAAGAGTTTTTACGTAATATCCAAACATTGGCCAACTCACACCATTCGACGCCTCGCTACTCTCATAGGTATTCAAAAATCTGATTTACCATTCACTTATCTGGGCTGTCCGGTCTTTGCAGGTAGGGCTAAACGGGGATATTTTGATTACCTTATTAGCAAAATTCAGAAGAAGCTAGAAGGTTGGCAAGCTAATTTCCTTTCGCGGGGGTCGTCTAGTGCTTATCAAGCATGTCCTCTCTTCTATTCCTATACACACTCTAGCTGCCATACAAGTTCCAACCTCGGTCATTCAGCAACTCCATCAACTTTTTGGGAATTTTTTATGGGGACGCACTTCGGATAATAAAAATTGCATTTAGCGTTCTTGGGAAAATTTATGCGGCCCTACAATTGAAAATGGGTAAGGTGTTCGCAATATTCATGATATTCAAAAAGCCTTTTCTTGCAAATTATGGTGGAAGATTCGCAATAAGAAAGGTGTTTGGGGTAAACTTTTTTCTTTTGTCCCATCTTGGAAAAAGCTGCAAGCTTGGAAAATGATGCGTAAAGTCGAATCGTTGGTTGAAAACTATCTCCAAGAATGCCAATCTGATAATACTTGGATTTGGACCCCTAGCTCTTCTGGTATTTTTACTGTTGCATCGGCTTACCACCTTCTTCGGCAACATAAGGAAAGGCTTTACGAGCTAGGTGAAATATGGAAACCTTCGATACCAATCAAAATCTCTGTTTTTATTTGGCGCTTCCTTAACAATATCTCCCCCTCCCAGAAACCCTTCACAAAATTGGTATCCATGGCCCTTATAAATGCCTTTTTTGCAATGAGGAAGACTCCCGAGCTCATGCTTTTTACCATTGTGCCTTTTCTCGCAGCATAAAGGACCATGTTCAGTCTCATCTCTCTTACCATCCTTTAGGTAATAGTTTCATAGCATATTTAACAGCTTGGTGGAACCCCATTAGGACCGGTGCTACGAAAATTGTCTGCAAACTTATCCCCACTTTTGTCCTATATGAGCTATGGAAATGTCGGAACAAAGTTATTTTTGAAAACACTCAGCCTCTTAAGTCACAAGTGCTATACAACATCCATCGCAACATTCAGATGTGCTTACGTCAGCGGAAGAAGTATAAAATTGATGAAGATGATGACTGCCTCATCTATAATAACTTTATTCCGTGCTTTGCTATCAGAACTTACAAGCCCCATATCCCGATCATTTGGCACAAACCCCGGCACAGCCATTACAAGCTTAATTCTGATGGATCTTCTTTGGGTAATCCGGGACCTTCCGGAGGCGGTTACATCATTCGTGATGAAGATGGTCATCTCATTTGGGCTGCGAATGATATCTATGGCACAGCTATCAGCATTACTGTAGAGGCAAAGGCCCTTCTTTCTGGCATCTCTTATTGTGTTACTCACGGGATGCTACCTCTTGTCATTGAATGCGACTCGCTGATTTTGGTAAACATCCTTAACTGACGTAGCATACCGTGGTGTATTGAATATGATGTTGCAGCTATCAACACTCTTCTTCAGCAACATGGACTTTCTGTTACTCACATTTTTCACGAATCCAACTCAGCAGCTGACTTTCTTGCCCGGCATGCCTCCCAACATTCGTATGGGAATCGTTTTGACCAAACTACTTAGTTACCATTACAACTCCGTCGTATTCTTCATTCTGATCAACATGAGATACTGAACATACGATTGGCGAGATAGCAATCTCTCACAGATGGATGCACCCTACACTTTATTGTAAAAGGGTGAAAACTAGGTAGTGACTTTTATTTTTTTCCTTGTCTCTGGTCCCTTTCTCATAAAGGATTATACCCATACTTCTTTTTCCACAGGAACTCATGGCTCAGTTACAATCGTGTGGATGGCTCTTCTCATCATGCGACTGATATGGCTCAAATCCCTGGATGCACCCTTCATCACGTTGAGGGGTGCAAAGCAGGTTGACAAGTTTCGTATGTTTAACTACATGGATAGACACGATTATTTATGCAGGATTGTATAACAACGTCACCGGTGGATGGTCTAATCACCTCAAAAAAACTTTTGTGGCTCAAATCTTGGCGCATTATATTGGACACACCCTCCAAACGCAACTTGAATGGAGTAAACCATGACGAATGTTTTAGCCACCATTGACGGATCAAAGATCATATTCTATCATAGACGAGCGGAACCCACTTGTTTTTTCGTTTGTAACTTTCTTTTTTAGGAGACTTTATTTTTCTGGAAGCGTAGGGTGCTGCACCTTTTTCCTACGAGCCAGGATTTTCTCACACTGGGTTGGCCCCTCATAGGTTTTTAGAGGACAGGGCTACGCTTCGTACACGTATTTGGTATAAGGGGAGGGCCAGGATACGGCTTGTACGAACTTTATTTTTTTCTTAATAATTAAAAAAAGGTTTCACCAAAAACAAAAAAAAAACCGCATGTGCATCAAATGATTAAATATTGGGGTTGCGGAACAACCAATCCATATTGATAAGGAATTGGTTTATACTAATATTGAATTAACAATGAATTTTATGGGAGAAATTTATAATAAAATATAATAATCGTCGACGACATATTTTCCTCTTTAATTTCTATTATTATAACTGGATTCAGGATCTAAGTCATTTGCAGAGTGTCGGAAACACTCAGACTCGGTAAAAATAAAATAATCAATTGAGGTTGAGCGTGAATTGGAAATATTTGTTTGTAGATCAATATATTCTCCCATTGTAGATAATGTTATGTTCCGCTAACTAATATATCTGGCAGTAACGCTGAGTTTTCATATGTCATGACCGCATATTTATGGGTCGTTGGACATTAATATTGATATAAAAATCCTTGGTGGATTTCATAAACGAATTAATATGACAATCGCAACATTTATACTATTAAGTAAAATATGCAGTTAAAATTCTTGTTGAATGTAATATGGCTATAGTATAGTCCTATTGAGGAAGGAATATATAAGTAACTCAAACTGAATGTCATGAATTTATAGCACTACGACGTGTGAGGGTGGAAATATATGCATGCAAATTGCGATTGTATTACTTTCCCCATTGTTTTTTATAATTATAGTGATGACTAAGTTCCATGTGTTCCACGAATGAGTAGTGGGATGACAGTATTTAACCCCTACATTCAATTATCTACATGAAGTCTAGAAGAGACGGATATACAAAGTGCACTCTAGTAACAATCTAGAAGAATTGCTCACTAAGATCATTCCTACACGTGTTCTGGAGAAAAATGTGTTTATAGTACTGGAATGCATACATAAGGAAGATTGTTGTCGTTGGGGGGAGCGGCAACTTCAAAAATATTTTAAGCATTTTGTCTTAAAACCAATGACTGTACTCTTTTTCCCTTTAACCAAGTTTTTCCCACGGGATTTTCTTAGTTAAAGTTTTTTAACGAGGCAGTTAGTGCAATACATAAAAACGCATCTTGCATGAACTATTTTCCTTGTCTAGTTTTTTCTCACTGGGTTTTTCTAGCAAATTTAATAGTACATGACATCTACGTTATCCAACTCAGATTGAGAAATTAATTCAGCCATATAATAGACTTGCAAAAGAATGGGGAACTTGATGTGCAACAGATTCGATGAACCGAAAACCTGACAGATTTATTTACTAAGACATTGCCAACTGCAACATTCGAAAGACTGGTGAAGAGCATTGGGATGCAACATTTGAAAGACCTTAATTAATGCTTGGTTCAGGGGGGGTAAATCAACATAGATAAATATATACTATTTTTCCTCAACTAAGATTTTTCCCACTGGGTTTTATCTTAGTAAGATTTTAATGAGGCATATCATATCTATTTATAAATATTGAAAATGTGTTTATCTATTATTCAAATGGATTTACAAGATTTTCTGGTTTATTTATTGTATTGTGTTCACATTGTAATCTCTGCTATAAATACCCCATGATACAAGTGAAATGATACACAAGTATTTCTCATTTCTCTTCATTACTTTGTTCTTGTTCTTTCTTTCTAATTAGTTTTATAACATTGTGAATTTTGTAAGCCATTAATAAGGACTATAATTCCTATTTACGTTTTACTAAGATCAGGGGTATCTAAGAAAACAAAACTTAATTGGCTCATCATTTAGTTCTATCAAATATAATAATAATAATAATAATAATAATAATAATAATAATAATAATAATAATAATAATAATAATAACAACAACAACAACAACAATAACACATTTAGTATAATAAAATCAAATCTAGGTTTAAAATACTCCAAACTTTTTCGCAGCTTAATCAATTGTATGAAAATAACATATATCACTGTATCTTAATATTGGAAAAAAAATATCTAGACATTTATTTAGAAATTCTTATAAAATCTCTTATAAACAACAAGACGAAAATTGGGGCATTACAAGGCTCCTCCAACAAGTTTCTTTTCAAGTCTGAGATTCTCCGAAACTTCGAAGAGATAAAAATAGGTCTTACCTTCTCATTTTTTTAAACAAATAACTAAAATATCTAATTTTTTCCTCTATAACTAAGACGGGATTTTCAATCCATTTACCGTTCAAAACCATCCTAGAAATTCTGTTTTTACTTTTCCTCCCCCTGATACAGCTATGGAAGAACTTGGAGTTGTCGTCTCCTTCCCTTGTCCATTTAGTTTTCGCCTTCTGCTTCAACATGTTTTCAAATTTCCAATCATTCTCATAAAATCTTTTGATCACTTGTACCCTTATTTCCTCAATTTCAGTTTCTGAAAGAGTCTTATTTTCTGCAAGCAAATCAAATTTCTCCACCTCAACTTTCAAGAGTTTATAATTGTAGTTCACCATTGTAGTTAACCATCGGAAGTTTACTATTGTCAGTTCTTTTTTGTGAGTACTTTTATAGTTCACGGTTTGTGGTTCACTATTTGAGTTCAAAACACTCTGGTTCACTTCAAACCAAAGTTCACTTTTTGGAATTTATAATTCTAGTTCACTCTTGTAGATAATCATTGGATGTTTACTATTGTTAGTTCACTTTTTGATTTCTTTTTTGCGAGTCCACTTTTGTAGTTCACTATTTAAATGTTCACTGTTTGCGGATCACTATTGAAATTTGCTATTTTTAGTTCACTTTTTGAGTTCATTGTTTGTGGTTCACTATTGGAAGTTTACTATTGGTAGTTTACTTTTTTAGTTTATTTTTGTGAGTTCACTTTTAGGAGTTTACAATTGTAGTTCATTGTTCGTGGTTCACTATTTGAGTTCAAATACTTTGGTTCACTATTTTAGACCAACTTCACATTACTAATTCACTTCAAACAAAAGTTCACTTTTAGTAATTTACTATTGAAAGTTCACTTTTTAGTAATTCACTATTGAAAGTTCACTTTGGTTCACTATTGTTCATACACTTTTGAGTTCATTTTTTTATATCCGTTCATTATTTGTAGTTCATTATTGGTCTTTATACTTTTTCAAGGTAAATAAGAAACACATACAAAAACTGCAGACCAAAATAGATATGCAAGGTAAATTTATAATTAAACAAAACAAACAGTACAATATAAGTATAGAAATAATTAGGGTAATAACCGTATAATGTCTCACTACTGTGTCATCACTAATTTTAGGGTGGTCCAGGTGCAAGTTTTGGACCACCATGTCATCAATTTCAATACAAATCATTGGTGGGTTTTTCCTACAAGTAGGGTCCATCTTAAAACACTAGATTTCTATTGGTTGTGGTACACCAAGTAGGATTTGCATCATGACCAAGTTAAAATTTGTGCTGTGCACAATACATAAAAAGACCCTCTTAATCATCAAATTTAGACCCTTTAACATTTTCAGACAATCAAGAAGTGCAAGACATGGAGAGATTAGGCAGACAATGAAGACTTGTTAAGTTTGTGCTACAACTTCCGTTACAAAAGTCGCTGGTTCCAACATTAAAGTTGCTGCCCCAAGCTGAGCTCTGAAACAAACTCCATGATACACCTATATGAACTTCCTCCTTCACTTGTTGCCTCTATGACCAATTTCTTCCAGCGAATCGCTTTCTTTCGAATCCCCTATTTTCCACCCTTTTCCAAGACTTGTTCAATACATCTACTGATCTCATTTGTATGCGTAAGGCCCTTCTCATCTACCTTTTGTACAAGTACCTTCTCAAACATGTTGCACAAAATTTGCATTGGTTGTTTGGTCCAGAAACTGTGGTATTGCCACAACGGACACACCAAACCTGATAGTCTCCATTGTTGAGTTCCAACCACAATGTGTTACGAAATATCCGATAGAAGGATGAGCTAGTACCTCCAACTAGGGGTACCATGACACTACTAAACCCTTATCACCAACCATATTCACATAACCAGTCACATTTGAACCAATAATGCAAAGAAGATAACTTTTCTCAAACACAATGATACTAAGTTTAGGCAAAGAGACTAAAAAAGTAAAGCGCCATACCTTTTATTAAACAGCAAATTGTGCACCAACAAATCTTTAACCAATTCAAACAAACAAGTGAATGTCTAGCTGATACCAATCAAACCTTATTCTCAAGAAACTAAACAAACAAAGCTGGAAGAAACTCGGTCTATATCAAGGTTGCATATTTCAATGATTGATAAAGCATAAAATCAGTTTGTTTACTGATTATATTAAATAAAAAGGACAAAAAGGGTTTATAGACAAACCTGGAACAGTAAATATTAAATAAAAACAATAACTTGCGTATCTGTAAACAAAACATCTCGATGGGGAATGTTGCCGGATTTTGGGCTATAGGTGGCGTGGTTGGATAAAGAAGAGCTGGAGCCGATTGAGTGGGGCTGGCCGGCGATGGGATCCTATGCGGCGAAAATGGGTGTGCTGAGTTTCTAGGGTATGATATGGCGACGATGGACGGAAAAGAAAATGGGTGGGTAGAGCGGGTCTGGTTTACGGTGAGACGGTGGTTGGAGGAGAAGGAGGTTTGCCGGAGGTGGTGGTTGTGGGAGGGATGGGTGGAGGCTGGCTAGATGATTCAGAGGTGTTTGTAGGTTTAAAATTTGGATTTAATGAAATTCACATTGGACAGGAAGAAAGGGTATCAAAGGGTAATTTAGGTATAAATTTAAGTTGGGCTTAATGACTTATCAATGTTAAGCTGGGCTCCTAACTTAATCAAATTATGTAAATGTTCTTATTGACAATTAACTATTTAATTTAAGTAGGAAAATCGTTAAAAAGATTAAGGTAGGTAGTTAATGAGATAATCAATCAATTGTCTAATTGATTTATTAAATCATTATACTATTGTGAAATAGTTTCTTTCTCCCCATTCCACTCAGTCTAATGGGGCGCACCTCCTTTCTGATTTAAAAGGAGTTGTACCAATTTTTTTGTATCATAATATTCTTGCAATATTTTAGTGAAAGAAAGAGAGGTTCTTGAGAGGGAGTTTTTATGGGAAGAAGAAAAGAAGACCTAGCAGTCGATTTTTCCAGTAGCAGTCCTTCGAGGATTCCGGCGGTTGTTTGTGTGGATTACCGCTAGAGTCCAGACACTTGGACGGCTCGATGCTTAGACCATCAACCGTAGACAAAGCGACGATCTATTTTATAGAATCCCAGGTATTCTTTTAGTCTACTTTTTTTTTTCTGTTTGTTGCTTAAACAAAGTGGATCTTGGTAAAAAGGAAATTAAATTTTAAATTCTGCTGCGTTCCAGCGTAGATTTCCTAACAGCCTCATGGGTCCATAGCCTGCCCCCTGCCTCGATTCTATCTTGGGATGATTTGGTGAATAAGTTCACAGCAGAATTCAAATCAATCGGCAGACCCAAAAAGATACACATTGACCTTCATGAGGTAAGACAGGATGAGAACGAGTCAACCCGCAGCTATTATGAGCGATTCTATAAGGAGTATGAGTTGACAAGAGGTCTTACGGGCAACGGGCTCATGACTAGCTTTGAGACGGAGCTAAGTCCGGGCTACTTAAAATCTTATTTCGCCCTTAATCCGCCAGCTAATCTTCAGGAAATGTTGAGTTTGACAATGAATTACGTCGCGACGGCGGGGAGTGAGGGATCGTCATCATCCTACAGGGGCAAACAATGGGCTGAGCGCAGTCCGCCCAGGGATATCCGCAGGAACAAAGATCGGGACATTAAAAAGGCCGAGAAGTTTAAGGAGGGGAACTAGACTCCTCTTAGAGTTTCGTATACCCAGATGATGAATGAGGTAAGATATGAGCTGCCTGATCTTTACCCAATGGAGCCGGACAAGCGGCGTGATCAGGACAAGTATTGTGCTTTTCATGAGGACAAGGGTCACACCACTGAGGAATTCATACAGCTGAAAAAAGAAATTAAGAAGTTGTTGACGCGCGGCTGACATGATCGCTACAAAAGAGACGGTGGGGACGTGAATCGGAATGATCACCATGCCCGCCAATATAACCGGGAGATCCGTATAATCATAGAGGGTCCTCCCAGCGAAAATCAGATCAAACATCGGATCGGTTTCATCAACAAGCATGTCGAGAATCAAGTTGTCATGTGCGGAAGCGAGCGACCGCGCCGCCTTCACCTTAGCGACCGGTGACCGCAACTAATGTAGAGGATTCGTGCCTAAGAACCTCAGTGGTCATCAAAAAAACGTTACTAGGCAGAGTTATGATAGACACCGGAGCTTGCCAGGATATTCTGTACTACAACTTATTCAAAGAACATTATCTTTAGAGAAGAATGTACAATCAAACATTATGAAATTAGAGATTGAGTACATAGTACATAGCCGTGCAACACAAAGGCAGAGGAATTTTTTTGATCCAAGAAATGCGTTTCAAAGAACAAGAAAAGATTAATTAAAGGAGATGTTTTTGTTCCTGAAGACGGGATGTTAAAGCGAGAGAAATTAAAAGGAGTGATGAAGGTGTTTGGTTAAGAATTACTCATAGTAAAATGGTTTGAATAAAACGGTTCGGATATTTCGGATAACGGTTCGGATATTTATTCGGTTCGTTTTGGATAATTTGAAAGATTAACCGTCACCGAACCGAAATTTTTGGTTTTATATGTTGTGAATCAAATCGAACCGCAAGGAGTAATTAACCGAACGAATCGAACCAATTGCTTCAATTCGGTTCGGTTTTCGGATTATCCGTATCCGTGTACACCCATATCTACTCATCAAGCGTAATATCCGCACCGATAGAAGCGACAAAGGAAGCAATCTGGTTAAAAGGGCTAGTCAAAGATCCGAGTCGCATCTAGATCAAGCTAGGGTGTATTGTGTGATCTCGGGGGAATATGTTTTTCTAAGGATCAGTTCATCATGAAAGAACCAAGCACATTGAAGTTAGGTACCATTTTTAAGGAATGAGAAGAGTATCAACGTGGAGAAGATCAACACTATTAATCCTGCTGATATGTTTACTAAACAATTTCCAAAAGGCCGCATATCTACTTTCTGTTTCTTTTATTTTTTTTAGTGGGTCTACTTTCTGTTTTTATTCTCTGCAAATATTTTTTTGTGATTATTCTTTTGAACGGCATTGGTCAGGATTTTTATTCGTTTAAAAGCATCAAACATTAATTAATTGTAAGTGACAGATATCAAATTGTCTTATGCATAGACTGTGTAGTCTGTTAATGTTGGTAGTTTCTTAAGGATATGATTGCTTGGTCTCTCAATTTATCATCCTTTTGAAAGAGAAAATGCATACAAAAAAGAGCATGAAACAGTTTAAGTAATTGATTTTAAGTGACCGTCCGGTTAGCTGGATTTTGTCTTATGCATTGACAAATATAATGCTTGAAAATAAATAAGTAAGAAATACGAGAAATTTCACCAGCCTCATTAGCTCTTTCTGTTTCTACATTTGCCGCTTGCAAAATACACAATGTCAACGCTACAAGCACATTCAAAGATTCTTGGGATAAGGTAATTAAGCCACAATATCCCTTTCCCATTTTTACTCTTTGGAATTATAGAATAAGTTGGTCGGCAAAAGTATTCGTTTTAAGGGAAACAGTAATTGATTTTAAGTGACCGTCCGGAATCAAATTATTGCTTGACAGTTGTTAGCTGGATTTTGTCTCATGCATTGACATTATTGTTTGTGCAGGCTGGGGTTTGTAAGCTATGATGCACGGATACGGATACGCGGATACGGGATATGGGGATACGGGATTTTCGTAAAATATAGGATACGGATACGGGATGTATTTGTAAATAATGAAAATATAAAGACGAAACTGTAATTACTTAAAATATAAAGACCAAACTGTAAATAATTAAAATGCATGTATATATAACTTTACTCGATCAATAGCATGTCAGCACCAAATAACTAATTATCTAAATGATAATCTAAGCATTCAAAGTTCAATATCAATTAAAAAAACTCAACAAAAAAAACTCAGCTAGCCAACCATTAACAGCCTCTTGCAAGTATGAACATTATGAATGAAAAAATACGCTAACATGACGGGAAAAAAAAACAAAATGAAAGCACATAATAATAATAATATTTTCTGCACATCATTAAGATAAAGGAAAAAGATAGATCAGAGGCTTATCTCGGGTTCTTTCAAAAGAGTACCGTCCGGAGCAAATGCAGCCATGAGCCACCACCAAACGGGAAGCTCTCTTCTTTGCCAGACCGGTCACCGGAGCTCACCACACCTTCAAAATCGTGATGTAAAAGGTTAATTCAATGTGAATAATTGAGCTTAATTATTTTGTAAATTGTTATTTGGGTTCCTTTTTATAGAGCTATTGATTATTGTGATTCTCAATTTCCAGAAACCCAAAAGTTGATTAATGGAGAAGATGAAATGAAAAGCTAGCATTTCTTGGGACGGTAATTTTCAGGCCTTGAAAGGACACAGTCACACAGTGTTAATGTCCTTGATTTGATACACTCAGACTTGTGGGGACCTGCACCTATACCCTCTTCTAATGGTTATGTTTACTATATCAGCTTTGTTGATGACTTAACCAGATTCACATGGATATATCCTCTAGTTAACAAATCTGATGCTTTACAAACCTTTATCATCTTTAAAACTCTTGTGGAAAAACAGCTTAACACCTCCATAAAATGTGTTCAATCTGATTGGGGGGGTGAGTTTAGACCCTTTGCTAATTATTTGAAGGATCAGGGGGTAGCCTTTAGGCATTCATGTCCTCATGCTCATGGCCAAAATGGCACAGTTGAGAGAAAACATAGGCATGTAGTAGAAGTTGGTCTCACTCTTTTAGCTCAGTCATCCATGCCCTTGACTCATTGGTGGTCAAGTTTCCAATATGCTGTCTATATCATCAATAGGCTTACCACTCCTGTCCTAAAAAACAAATCACCCTTTGAGTGTCTTTATCACAAGAAACCTGATCTAACCCTAATTAAAGTGTTTGGCTGCAGTTGCTTTCCCTATCTAAGACCTTTCCAAAAACAAAAGTTCCAATTCCACACCAAGAAATGTGTGTTCCTAGGAGTGAGTCCAGATCACAAGGGGTATCTATGTCTAGATGTCACTGGTAGGATCTATGTCTCAAAGGATGTTATCTTCAATGAGCATGAGTTTCCTTATCAACAACTATTTCATCCTACTTCAGATTCCACCTCAAATGCTTCTTGTGCACCCTCCTATTCTATCCATGTTCCCTTCATTCATCCTGTTTGAGGCTAACTGCTTTGTACAGACATAAACAAGGGACCTTCAATCACAACTCTCACTCCCACAGCCTCACCTGGCACTGAAGACACCATATCCAGAGTTCATATCACACCACACTATGACTCACCATATCCCACTCCTTCACCATCAACACCACAGTCAAGTAACTTACAGTCCAGTGAAACCTCCAGGAACACCCCTGTCTGTCCTGAACCATCACCAATACACAGCCCTCCTTCACCAACACACAGCTCCCATTCTAACTCCAACAATACTACTAACAGTACCATACCTCCTGTAAATCACCATCCTATGCAAACCAGGAGCAAAAGTGGCATTGCCAAACCCAAAACCTTCTCCTACTTGTCTGTGAAAGATTCCACATCCTGTCCAACTGAACCAGCAACAGTGTCTGAGGCCATCAAGCAGCCTAAATGGCTTCATGCTATGAAGGAGGAATATGCAGCTTTGTTAAGAAACCATACATGGGATCTAGTTCCTGCACAACCACACCAACATCTGATTGCCAACAAGTGGATCTTCAAACTGAAACTAAAACCAGATGGTTCTATATTAAAGCACAAGGCTAGACTTGTAGCCAAGGGGTTCCTTCAAACACCTGGTGTGGATTATGAAGAGACTTTCAGTCCTGTAGTCAAAGCATCAACAATCAGAGTAGTCCTAGCTGCTGCTGTGTCCTTAAACTGGCCCATAAATCAGATAGATATCAACAATGCCTTCTTGAATGGCACTCTATATGAAGATGTTTTCATGCCTCAACCAGAAGGGTTCAAGGATCCCAATAAACCATCTCATGTTTGTCATCTAAGGAAGGCCCTGTATGGTTTGAAACAGGCCCCTAGGGCATGGTTTGAAGAATTAAGACAACAGCTCCTTTCCTGGGGTTTTACACAAGCAAAATCTGACACATCATTGTTTATTTACAAGCACCAGAACACACTGATGTACCTGTTGGTCTATGTTGATGATATCCTGATCACTGGGAATTGTACTTCACGATAAAACAGGTTTATTGGTAAGCTGAATTGCAGGTTTGCTTTGAAGGACCTAGGGCCACTGACTCACTTTCTGGGATTTCAAGCACATAGGAATGCTGATGGTTTGTATCTTAATCAAGCATTTGTGATGCCACATTACCTAATCAACAAAGTTACTGAGATGGAGCACCTTAAACCTGTTTCAACTCCCATGGCCACTGGGGTTGATTTTAATTCAGAAGATTCTGATCTTATGGAGAATCCCACCATTTACAGAAGTATTCTTGGGGCACTTCAATACCTCACCTACACCAGACCTGATCTTACATTTGGAGTAAATCAACTCAGTCAATTTATGCACAAGCCCAGACTTATACACTGGCAAGCCCTCAAAAGAATGCTCAGATATGTCAAAGGTACTTTACATTATGGCCTGCATTTTCAACCCAGCACCTCTCTTCATATTAGTGGCTTTAGTGATGCTGATTGGGCATGTGATACAAAAGACAGAAGGTCAGTAGCAGGTTACTGTGTCTATTTGGGAGAATCACTGATTTCTTGGAGCTCAAAGAAACAGCATGTTGTGTCTAGGTCAAGCACAGAGTCTGAGTATAGAGCTCTTGCCCAACTAGCTGCAGAAATACAGTGGTTGAAATCTGTTTTGTATGAACTACACTTACCAGTGTCTTCAACTCCAACAGCCTGGTGTGACAACATAAGTGCTAATCATCTAGCACACAATCCTATGTTTCATTCTAGGACTAAGCACATAGAGATTGATGTGCATTTTGTCAGAGATCAAGTCCTACAAAATAAACTTCAAGTGAAATACATTCCTTCATGTGATCAAGTGGCTGACTGCCTGACCAAGCCACTGTCCAGCACCAAATTCAATCAAACCAGAGCCAAACTCAATGTTGTTGACACCACCTTGAGTTTGAGGGGGGATGTTAAATAATGCTACTATGTTGTAAGGGTATTTGTGTAATTCATCATATGTGATGAGGTGTTAGATTCTTGTCTTGGATTGTGTGTAGAGGTTGTTACACAATCTTTCTATATGTACACTGCTTTGCAGTATTTTCTAATTAATGAGAATCAGTTTATTACTTCACTAAATTCCAACTCACAGCACCTATTTTTCTCACGACTTAGGAAAAAAAATAGCAAATTTTCTCACAGAAGCCGTATCCAAAGCCTGATATGCGTATCTTTTCCGAATACGCGTATCCAAAGAGCCGTATCCGAAGTTTTTAAAATTACGAAAACGACCCAATACATATCCGATGGCGTATCTGCTGTATCCTTGCCGTATCCGTATCCGCGACGTATCGGATGCGGGATACGCCGGAAAACCAACGTATCCGTGCATCATAGTTTGTAAGGATTGCTTGGTCTCTGACAAGGATAGGATGGAGTGAGTTTGAAGGTGGAATTTGGATTGGATAGACACTGTTTGTTAAATCTGAAACTTGAAATCTAAAGTCTGAATTCCGAAATCTAAAATCTGAATATAATAACTATCTGGAAAAAAAAAAATTTTAAAACTGAAACTGTTTGTAAACATCATCCATCTGAAATGTGACTTTTTTTTTCTTAATTTGTATTTTTTGCACTAATGGCTTCTCATATATTGAAAAATTAATACAATACATATGAATCATGCACGCACACACATACACATAGATATATGTGTGTATGTGTGTATGCATATGCATGTATGTATGTGTGTGTGTATAAATACATACATATATATATATATATACATACATATATATATATATATATTTAAGATTATTGTCATATTATTTTAATATTTAATATTTCATAACCATCAAAATGTAAGAAATAAACAATATATTCATGTCTTCTCAAAATATGCTTCATCAATAAATGCCAAAGTGAAGAGAAAACAGAAAGAAAAATTCGAAGACACGTAAGTAGTGTACATAATGGTTAAAGAAAGGAGAGAACGTGGTGTAGCAGTAGTTATTCAGCGATAAGTGGTTCATAGACCACTGAAAATTTACACAACAGTTTTAGTTAATTTTGGATCATCCAAGTAAATAAGTGATATGAAAAACATTAACAAACACACTTAATGTAACTACCACTTAATATTTTCAGAATAAGTGCTTAATTGTGTAAGTCTCTTGATCGGCCTTTTAGGTCTATTTGCAAGCATTAATATAATTTTAATAGGTTTTTGCCGAGAAGGACGGATTAATTTGATTATCAGGATCCAAGGAAACTAAATATTAATAAGGACAAAACATGTGTAAACTTACCAATATACCCTTTTTCCAATATACCCTTTTCATTGAAGGCTTTTAGAATTCCCATCTTAGGCGAATAAAGTCGCCTCACTCCAACAACTAACAATTTACAAATTCTCCTCCTTGATTGAAGTTTCATCCGCCATAGTTGAATTATAATCCTCAATTCTCATCCTCAATCCATAATCTAGATATTGATTCTTCTGTTAAATTTTACCGTCGGAGGCAGCGGCTGCAATTTCCGGCGGAAGGGACAACGATGGGGCCGGAGCTTCAATTTCCGGCGGGATGGCTGAAATTTCCGGCAGGAGGGACCACCGCAGCAACTCTGTTCTCCAACGATTTGATCCGTCCTTCAACTGTAACGATTTGATCCGTCCTTCAATTGCAAAAATCCGATCAGAAATCCAGACGATTGAACGATTGAATGATTTGGGCATCATTTCCGGACGATTGAACGATTTGGGCATCATTTGCAGGCATCATGGGTAAAACGAGGGGTGGGGATGATGAGGGCTGTAAGGATGTTAGGGCAAGATTCCGACTGTGGCGGCCGGACGCCGGATTGTGTGCTTGAAGCAAGACGGAGACGCCGGATTGCCGGATTGGCGGCCATGGTTGCCGGAGCAGGCTGTATATATATTTTTTATTTATTTTTTTGAAAATGTTTAGGGTTTAGGGTTGTTACTATTAATTTTGTAACGTTACTACTTTTTTGGTGTACTTTATCTATTTTATGGGCTGTTACTACTTGTTTATTGACCGTTACTACGTTTTACGGGCTGTTACTACTTGTTTTAGGCTGTTACTACTTGTTTATTGGCTGTTACTACTTTCTCATTGTATGTTACGACATTTATGGGCTGTTACTACTTATTTCTTGGTTGTTACTATTTGTTTTCTTGGCTGTTACTACACTTTACCTAGCGTTACTACGTGTTTAATGTGTAAAAGAGTATTTTTGTCCATTTATTATGAATTTGTCCTTTGTAATCACATAACATGTAGTAACATCCTTCTGGACCCATTTATGATTTTTTTTGTCCTTCTAGACCCTTCCCCCTAATTTTAATCCATGCGGCACCAACTTGTTCAAGGACAAGTTAAGCATACTTGAATTGTCATAGGTTTTTCGAGGACATCTTTGGTATAAGGGGAGGGTCATGATACGGTTTGTACGAAACTTCTTTTTTTTCTTCTTAATAAAAAGGGATTCATTAAATATAAAAAAATAATAATAAAAGAAAACTTTAATTGAATCATAATCAAACATTCACCTTATAATATGTTTCCCTCATTAGTAAAAACTGCTTTCTTGTTTTTGTTTATTTGACATTTTCTGGATGCCCAATAAAAATGCCAATCAATACAGACTATAAAGCATGAGGTAAAGATGTGTCAAACAAAGTATAACAAAAAATATTTTCAATTGAATCGATTCATAACGCTCTGAAGAAGTGAAGATGGCAGCAAGCAATGTTTTCGTTGTGGCCGTAGCAATAATGCTGTTGGGATTTTATTTAGCGGCAAAGGCTGAAACCGGAACGGTGGGTGATGAATCTGGTAATGACTGTATTTGCACCACAATGACTCTTCTAGTATACCACATTACGTGTGCATCACACCAGAATCGACTTGGTGGAAATCGGTTTTGGATCCAAAAAACCGACTTCCCACAAAGTCGATTTTGCATCACCTTGAGAAAATCAGTTTTTTCACTCCATAATCGACTTTAAAAAAAAAAATGATTTTTTTTCTGCATTCTCTACTCTCTAGGATCCCAATAGGAAGGTGATGGCGTCACCGAATTTTCATTTTTTATTTATTTTATTTTAAAATATGGATCAGTTTTGTGTGTAAATAATGTAGCGTAAATTTTTATGTGTATGTATCCATCCATCTCAATAAGCTGAAGACTTTTCCAAAAATATCCATCTCCACTCTGATGCATCTAAATCCATCTAAATAAGCTGAAACATAACCAAATTAAATTCTGCTGCCAGAAATTATTAAGTAACAATTGAATCGATTCATAACGCTCTGAAGATGGCAGCAAGCAAAGTTTTCGTTGTGGCCGTAGCAATAATGTTGTTGGGATTTTATTTACAGGTGAAACGAAAGAAATGAAAAGTCTGCTGTCTCTGAGACTGAGTAGTAGGACTCTGCTGCCACAAATTACATCTAAGAAACTGTTTCAAAATGGTTGCGATGGAAACCCTTGCGATCCTATTATCAGGAGCTGTTATTACCTCCTAAATGGTTGTACATGCAATCTAGATACAGATGAGTGCTTCAAGGAGGCTGTGCCGCCGCCTGCTGAATACGACGACACGTTTGATGATCATGAAGATCCAGATATCGTCGACGACCAACATGAGGAGACTGATCAAGAACTCGACGACCAAGCTGAGGAGATTGATCAAGAATTCAACGGCCAAGAGGCTATTTGGACCCCCCCGCCGCTATGGATGACGGTTTGTAGCGAAAATGATTGCCGTTCTGATGAATTTGGAATCGGCAGTTGTTTATACACTAGAGAATGGAATCTTCTTTGTAGGTGTAATACCCGTAGCTTTAAATGCGGCAGGGCTGCATTTAGGAAACCAAAAGCTGTAAACAATTGATACACATAATGTACACAACTCTAAGATCATATCTTCACAACGAAAAAATGATCGAGAAGATATTATACGACATGTATTTGTCCACCTGGCCCCTATACCGTTTAGTTGGTATCACCCTCTAATACTTATTATATAATAAACTATGATGGATGAATATATATGTGTATCATTATCAAATATATGTATGTGTTTTTCACTAATTAAACTGTTGTAAGACAATTCTACTTTCTTTAAGTTATGTCATTGATTACAATTTTCTTCTCCGTCTCGTCACACATTCAAAGCTTTTAATTTGTATCTCATCAAACACTTCCTTAACTATGCATGATTTCAAATTGAAGACGACATCATTCCGTTTTATCCAAATTATCCATACAACAGTTTTAGATAAAAGCATCCCGCACCTGATTTTTCTTCCTAAGCATTGAAACTTTGCGATGCAAGTTGAAAATTCCATCCAAATTATTAGGCATCGGTTCTATGATTCCACACAGCCTTCGCAAATGGGCACAACAAAAATAGATGAAGTTCATTCTCCGCAAAAGCTTTACCCACAAGGCACCGCGTCCACGCTTGGAAATATTCTCACGCGTTGGCAACCTCTATTTTTTATTTTTGATGGTATATACTGGTTCCATACCGGCTTGAAGAAATAAGGATACCAAAAATCTTCCCTTGTTGTTATGTATCCACCAAGGCCGGGGCGGCTGCAGGAATTTTGACATGGGGATCAGAAATTTGTCAAATTTTTTTCCGTATCACACATATATTTAAACATTCAATTCTATACATGTAATTATGAGGCAATAGCTAAAAACAAGGGGTCAAGACGTAAAATAAGAGGGGTCAATTACACATATATGTGTGTTTATAAAAACAATTCTCTACTACTTCTTCATAATATTTTTATTTTTGGGGGTCGGCCACCCTCCACCCCTAAGGTAGAGCCGCCCATGCACCAAGGAGCATCACCTGTAACATTACAAATAGAGCAACCAGAAATTGTATTACAAATATCGTCAAACTCTTAAATCTCTCTCCCTCTTAAACAAATATCGTCCACGATGGCAATTTTTGTCACCGCCAAGAGAAAAAGGCCTAGGAGATCTTTCACACAGTTTTTTATCACCTAACCACAAATCCCTTCAAAAATTAATTTATCTCCCATCTCCTAAAATCCATCTCAAGTATCCTAAAATATGCACCCCTCAAATAGGTAAGTAATCATAACTGCATCGAAGAGAATCAGTACCATCCAAAAGTTCCCCATTTTGCACATTTATCCCGAAAATCTTGCTCTTCCCCTGTTTATAATGAGGCATGACACCATTGCAAAAAATTTCAATATTCTATTTAGGTTCAGGCCCAGGAGATTTATCTGCCCCACAGGTCCAAACAACTTTTTTAACTTCTTCCTCAATGAAGGGCTTGTAACACCCTACTCCCGACCCCTAGGTCCACTGGGGTCATTCTTGGGTGAAATTTTAAAATACAACCGTTGTATGAAGGTTTTACCAAGTGTCATACATTACAACCACTTATTTCTAACCTCTCACACACGATTAAAGTGTATTATGTGAGAGAGAGTAAAAATGAGAGGCTCTAATGTATGCCACTTGGTATAACCTTGCTACAATCGTTGCACCATAAAATCTCTCGATTCTTGGAGGGGCTGCGAAACTCTCGCCACGACTTCAATAAATAGACTATATTTCCAATAACAAAATAATTCCACAAGACAAATTTTTACATCAATATTAATCACTGACTAATTCCACTAAGAAAATACACCAAAAAGAAATACTCCAATAGTAACTAACTTAATTTGTGCCGTCCGATCCATAACATCAATTTCTTTTTCCTTGGATCCCGATCACTATCATCTCTTATACCCTTTTTTATCTCACGGTCAATAACCTGTATATATATATTTATAAAAGAAAAAAAAACAACAAAAACAAAATAAACGAGTCGTCAACAAAAGACTGGTATAAGTCGTGTGTGAGAGTGTTATATATTATATATATTTATATATTAAAAAAATATATACTTTGATGCAACATTTTAAAAATGGCAACATAAGTATTTTATTAACTGATTGAACAAATGAAAAGAAGAATTTTTAATTTTGAAGTACACGAGCATTAAGAAATTATGTCAGGTTCTTTTACAAACACCAGCGTTGGCCGAGCCGATGAGTCAAGTACCGCCCAAACTCCATATTTACCCATGGATTTCAACTGCACTCCAAAAGAACTACCCATGCCTGACGACTCCACCGTGTGAAGAATCAACCTTATCCGTGCAAACCTCTTACACGGTTCCAGGCAACCCTATCCATGTTGTAGGACCCACGCACCAACCGTCAGCCCTTGCTTTTCCGGCTGTAACATGAATCTTCGAGGAAAAAGGTATTGTCCCCACTCTTATGAGTGAGCACTCTAGCTACTGTCGGAAAGACTTCGAGTCAAGAGGCCCCGAGACCGGTGACTAGCCGTTCTCCTAGAGCAGTAACTCTAATCCCCCTAGCCACCAGAGCTTTGACACTTTCGTGCCACGAGTGAGCGACCGAGTATTATCCGTCAATTCCAAGTATCAGTTTTATTGTTATAAAAATGTGCACTAGCTCAAAACAATCGATTATTAATTTTGAAGAAATCATTCAAAAAATGTCTTCCGAGTTTAAATCAACAATTGATATAAGTAAAATACTTGAAAATATTTTAAAAGTCACACTTTGACTTTATATCAAAATAAAAGACTCACCTTGATATAGCCCAAGATACCATGTGAAATGTTTATCCGGAAGTGCATTTAATTATATCCTGACATAATCTACTTTATTTCGAAACCACATTGTATTGATGAACAAGAATATTCCACCACAACAGCAGCAAGACCTTTTTTGGTATTCTTTTCTCCTCACATCACTAAAGTTTGCACTAAGCTATCTCCCTGCCGATGATCGAAAATTCAGTCCCATGCAAAACAAGCTTCCCATTTCCATGGTGATAGCGCCGCATTTTCGATTAATGTTTTCAAAGTTCAAATCATCCACAACGAAAAAGGGAAATAAATCTTGCACCGTAACCATGGTGGTACTATGGTTTCTTTCTTATTTTCCATTTCTTTTCTCTAAAGGATTGTTTGGAAAATTGGATTTGTCATGATAAATATATTGTTTTGATGGTAGTGAATGACAAGGCAACGGGTTGATGGTGGTTGATCGAACAGCCGTAATGCAGTGGTCGTGTAAGGCTTCAATGGTTGTTTATATAATAGAAATTGTTGGCTACGTAAGAGAGGTTCAAGCGGCTCTAAGTTGTTTCTGTGGGGGGGGGGGGGGGTGGGGGGATGATGGAAATATAAAATGTACTTTGATGGGTGGCGGCTTGAAAAGAAACTAGGGTGGCTTCGATTGTGGTAACATGAAGGTTTCGATCACCTTATGCAAACAAATGGGTGGAAGGAAAAAATCAATGCCCACAGAACGAAAATATAGAAATTATCGCAAAGGACCGACATTGTATTCTACCTACTACAAGAGTATTTAAAATATATAATTGCTTCCTCTTTAACTAAGACGGGATTTTCAATTCATTTACCATTCAAAACCATCCCAGAAATTCTGTTTTTACTTTTCCTCCCTCTGATACAGCTATGGAAGAACTTGGAGTTGTCGTCTCCTTCCTTTATCCATTTAGTTTTCGCCTTCTGTTTCAACATGTTTTCAAATTTCCTATCATTCTCATATAACCTTTTGATCGCTTGTACCCTTTCCTCAATTTCAGTTTCTGAAAGATTCTTATTTTCTGCAAGCAAATCAAATTTCTCCACCTCATGATTTCAATTGAGTATATTGTTTGTGCAACTCAATGGTATCCTACGTTGAGCTTTTCACTGTGCAATAATTTGGATTGTCAGTAATGTGACTTAAACTCTACATCTGGTGGAACCAATCTGAAGACTCAGCTGTGTGATGGACAGCTGAGAAGTGTATTCAATTTGCGGCTTCAAGAGGGTGGAGTCTCATCGAGTTTCATCAACAGGTGACTATCGGCAGGTGATAGTCACGAGTACTTGAATACAAGCAGGTCCCACATCCGTTAATTCATTATGTGCTATGTGACTATACAAAGTGTCATTAAAAGGAGGACACGTGTAAAGGTATTTGTGGCAGATCGACAAAGATTCTGGCGGCTAGGGTTTAGGGATTTGTGCCTATAAATACAGCTTGTTGTCTCATTATCCGAGTGTGTTGAAATCAGTAAAATTCAAAGGCATAATAAAATATCTCTTTTTCGCCCGTGGTTTTTACCTCTCCCAATCGAGAGGTTTTCCACGTTAAATCTGTGTTCTTCTTGTTTCGTTATCTCCTTTGATTGTTTATGTTTGATTGCTTCGCTTTGTTTCTTGCATCCGAAGTTATCTCCATCCGCTTTATAACAAGTGGTATCGAGAGAAAGGTTACGGAGAAAACAATGCATGACGATCAACTTCATCTTCACCAAGACCTCAAAGCAAGGTGCTAGGATCTCGTGATAAAGTTGTGATCTTTAGCAAGAAAAGATGTCGTGATGAAACGTAAAAATCGATAAATTTAGGAAGGAACGGTTTTTGGTGCGTGGCAAATCAAGATGCGTGCCTTTGTTGAAACAACAGGGTTTGTGGAATCCTTTATCGACAAACCAATCTGAGTGCGGCCAGATTATGCCGATCTGGAAGAGAAAGCACATTCAACCATCATGTTGTGCTTATCTCGATAATGTTATCACCGAGGTTCTTTGAGGAAGACACCGCAGACCAAGTTGTGGAAAAAGCTTGAAAGCTGTGATATGACCAAGTCAGCGACCAACAAGTTGTTGTTGAAACAGAGGTTGTTCGGTTTGAAGATGCATGAAGAGGAGTCCACCGAGGGAACATCTTGACGATTGAACACAATATTACTTGATTTAAGGAATATTGATGTTAAAATTGAAGATGAAGATGCACCCTAATCCTCGTTGGTGTCATTACGGCATCATATGAAAACTTTGTGCGTCTTTCATAGTTGGAAAGGATACTGATAGCTTTAGAGGATGTGAGGTCCGCCTTACATGCCAGGGAGCTTAGACACAAGGTCGCTGAAGCAGTGATCAGTCTGCTTTGGGCTAGTAGCTAGCAAACAATAGTGGAAAAGGATATGGACGAGAAGAAGAAAAAGAAGTCGAGGGTCCAAAGGTCCTAAGTCTACTGATGTCCAGAAATATCAGTAAGGAGCGGGGACATTGGAAGTCCAATTGTCCAAGGAAGAAGAAAGCAGCAGGAAGGCATTCAGCACAAAGATGCCTTGGCTCTTGAGCAATCGATGAGGATCCGGGTTCTAGTTGCGGGGATTCTACACACCACAATGATGTGTGGATACTTGATTCTGGAGCATCCTACCATATTTGTCCAAGCAGAGAGTGGTTTTCTACTTATGAAGCGAGATAGATGGTGGTCAAATCTATATGGCCAACAAACAAAGTCTCAGTAAAGTTGTAGGAATTGGCTCGAGAAAGTTAAGGATAGAGGATGGTAAATTTTGTACATTTGAAAGATGTAAGACATGTTCCACTGATGACCAAGAACTTGGTATCTCTCGCCCTCTTGGATGACAAGGGTTCAATTTCAAGGGTGAAGGTGGGCAGTTGAATGTCTTTAAAGATTCGATTGTAGTCCTCAAAGGCATCAAGAGGGGAACCTTGTATATATTACAAGGATCTCATCAGATCTGCATCTTCTTCTTTGTTGCATCCTCGCTAGATTCACTGATCTCAACAGAGACTCACTGTGTGCACATGAGACTTGGTCACATGGGTGAAAGGGTATGCAAGTTCTTTCTTCAAGAGAGTTTTCTTGGAGGATATAAGGTTAAGAATCTGGACTTTTGTGAACATTGTGTGTTTGGGAAGTTGCATGTAGTAAGTTCTCGGCGAGGTTGCACAACACAAAGGCATCACTTGATTATATCCATTCAGGATCGCTTTGGGTCCATCAAGAGTTGAGTCATTGGGTGGTCACAGATATTTTGTGTCATTCATAGATGACTATTCAAGGATGACTTGGGTGGTGATGATGAAGAACAAAAGTGATGCATTCAATAACTTCAAGCAGTGGAAGGCCCTAGTGGAGAATCAGTTAGGCAAGAAAATCAAGAAGCTTCGTACAGATAATGGTCTGGAATTCTGCTGGACGGATTTTGATTCATTTTGTGCAACTGAGGGTATTGCCAGACATCATACTGTAAGGAATACACCTCAGCAGAATGGTGTAGCTGAAAGGATGAATCAAACTCTACTGGAGAGGGCAAGATGTATGCTTTCTCGTTTGGTTTATCAAGGAGATTTTGGGCGTAAGTCGTTAAGGCGACTTGCTACTTAATCAACAGAGCCTCACACAGAATCAATCTCAAGACACCATTTGAGATGTGGTCGAGCAAGCCTGTGACTACTCGATTCTAAGGGTCTTTGGGAGTACTGACTTACTATCATGTTAGTGAAGGGAAGTTGGAGCCAAGAGCCAAGAAGGAGTGTTTGTGGGGTATGGTGATGGAGTGAAGGGATATAGAATTTGGTCATCGCAGAGTCCAGAGTAATCCTCAGCGAGGGACGTTGTGTTTGATGAAAATTCTATGTTAAACTCATCATGGGGAGGTCTCATGAGTCTAAAACCGATCTTGAATCTGATAGTGTTGAGAAAGCAGGTGGAGCTTGGTGGAGTCTCATCGATATGCAACAATCGGTGGATCCAAATCAACACTATACTGATCTGGATAATGAACCAGAATCTGATTCAAGCCAGCCTACTGAGACCTCAGCAGGGCGTCATACAAACATTGATCAGCAGAGTCTAGCTGCCCGCAGGCCTAGAAGATCTAATGTTGGGATACCTCAGAGGAGATATGGATATGATGATTTGGTGGATATGCACTCCAAATTCTGTGAAGAAGTAGAGGTTGCTGAACCTACTACTTACAGGGAAGCAGTGACATGTACAGAAGCATCTCAGTGGCATGTTGCCATGGGAGATGAAATGGAGTCATTACTAAAGAATCAGACTTGGGAATTGGTCAAACGACCCTCTTGACAAGGAGGAGTTGTGATTTGTAAATGGATTTTCAAGAAAAGGAAGGAATAACAAAGGCAGAAGGGGTCAGGTATAAGTGTTAAGGGTGGAATTATACGATACATTATTATACTTTATATTATAATTTCACCCTAACTAATATAATTTGCATTGAAAAATGAATCTTAAAATGATTTATTGAGCAAACACGGTTTTATAAATGTTAATTTCCAAATAACACATTTTATGTGCTTAAATGATTATTTTATATCATTGTGGAAATGTGTTATGCTTTGGTATATTTCATGTGTGTTGTAGGTACATAATACATTCAAACATTGGATGCAAGTCAAGGACACTCAATGCTTAGTCCAAGTCAAGTGAGAGTGATTCAAGGGGCTGTTTTGAGAGCAAATCAAGAGAAATTAATATTATAATAATGTATAGCATTTTATCATTTTAAAAGGGGGAGGGGACGGTTCATGGAGGAGGAGAGCAGGAAATTTTTGGAGTGTTTTGTTTTTACATTTTTCCTTTTTTTTTTTTTTTTCTTTTGAGAGTTCTAGTCCATCAAACAACCTTTGTATTATTTCCATTCTAGTTTGAATAATAAAACACTTATAGATTTCTTCAAAAATTCTCCATTGTTGTTCATACAATTGCCAAAATCAAATCTTGGCCTTATTAAACTCCTGATCTACACATAATTTTATGGTGCATTCTCATCAACCCAAGATGAGCACTAGTGATATGGATAGCTAAACTCATCAAGGGCAAGCAATTGGGGGAAGCAATTCGACGGTTTTCGGGTTTTCTAATATAAAGCATTGCAGTATTTCAAACCAAAGGTTAGATTACAAGTTCTACATTTTATTGTTCATAGCTTGATCGAGAGATTTTACTTACGGATTGCCATACGAGAGATTGTATGCATTGAATTAGTATAACACGTAATTGAACCATAATATTCGAGTATAAAACGAGAGTTTATCGAATACGGTTTAGATAAATTAATCGAGAGATTATACCTTGTGTTTCGATTGTTTCATTCACCCAAGAGATTAGGGGGTGCATTCGGTTTAGGAGATCCTAATCTTTGGTCCTGATATTGCATGCTTGTATGATTAGAAACCTGATAATTTGTTAAATTGTGAAACCTATTGTTTGCCCTCTTTTAATCTCATTATAGTAATCTTAATTTGTAACGTATCTCGTGACAATTGTGACTCAAAACTGAACCACCTCTCAACCTCGAATCCCTGAGTTCGACTCCGGTTTTACATCGCTATACTACGACCCCTTCTCTTGGGGAAACCGGATTATAAATTTATAACTTGTCATTCTTATTTTTATAATCAATAAAATCCGGGACAATTTTTTGGCGCCGTTGCCGGGGAATCGGCACGGTTAGCTTTAGCTTTGAGTCTTTTATTAAATATTAATTACCCAGAAAATGTTTAAATGTTGTTTGGTGTAAATTGATTATAGAGTTCTGTGCTCTGTTTTTCGAAATTGAGTCTCTGTTTTTCCATAACCGAATTCCCTTTGAAGAACGAAAGCGCCCATCAAGCGCCCAGGCTGAAAAATCGAGCAGACCTTCCAGACGCCGTCTGGACGAAGCGCCCAATCAAGCGTCCCGACAAAGCGACAGCGTTGATTTGAAGAACGGGCGTTCACTTTATTGAACCCGGCGTTGAAGCTTGAATTGGATCGAGAGTTCAGGCGTAGTGAGGGCGGCGCCCACTCTCCGTCCATTTGAAGCGCAGGCAGCGTTCAAACTTCGCAGACGAAGCGTTCAAACTCGTAACGCGATTTTCCTTCGAAACGGACGTTCCATCACTCTCGGGAATTTTTTTTTCACTTCTTATCACCTTTTACCTCGTTTTCACTCCAGTGTATGCGTACACGGAGTCATTCAGGCCCATTAATCTATAATCCTGAGATCGAACGTACAATCATTCGTCCCAATCGAAAAATTCAACGTTCATTGAGTTCTCAATTTTCCGAGGTTAGTGAAGGAAGTATTTTTGAAGAAACCGTTGAAGAAACTCTTGAAGAGATCGTTGAAGTAGTCATCTTTGACAACTCAAGTAATAATGGCGGATAGGGCGTACTTTAGCGGCACTACACTATTCGGGCTCTCATTCATTATACATCCCGCTATCGTAATGCCGGACATCGAGGTTCCATTTGAATTAAGATCTGGTTTAATTCAAATGATACAACATACTTCCACCTTTCATGGGTACCAATCGAAAACCCACATACCCACGTATGCGTGCATTTACGGAAGTATGCAAAGACAACTAAGATCAAGGATATTTTCGATGATATTCTTAAGCTCAAATTATTCCCATTCTCTTTGCGGGGTGAAGCAAAAGAATGGTATCTCTCATTACCTTCTCGAATCTATCACGACTGGCTGATCCGGGCGTGAGTTTTCGAGCCAATATTTCCCTCCTCCAAGACGGATTTCGGTGTCTAACCGATATCTTCACTTTACGACAAGAAGGTAGTGAAACGTTCTTTGAAGCATGGAAACGTTTCAAATCTATCTTACATCGTTGCCCTCATCATGGTTTAGATGCGCAACGACAAGTCAATACCTTCTACAAAGTGGTTTGACCGAGATGACAAAAGGAATGGTAAATAGCTCATCTGGAGGAGCTTTCTTAAAGAAAACACCGGCTGAAGGGTGGGACCTGTTTGAAGACATAGCAAAATATAACTATGCCCCAACTCAGCATTCAATCCCTACACCTTCTGCCCCCAGGATAGAAGAGGTCAAGTCTCAGAACCAACTGATCGCCTCTCTTCAACAAAGCATATCACTGATCTGGCTTTGGCACAAAAACACAATCAATATTCCACTTCTTCCATTCCTCCAGCCCCTCAGATTTCCCAGATGATGTATTGTGACAACTGTTGTCAACATGGTCACAATATGAATCACTGTCAATACCCATCATCCAACTATCAAGTCAATGCGGCCCAACATATGAGGCCGTACACACCGATAGTTTGTCAAACTTGTGCCACGGAGGGTCACACATCTCTTGCTTGTCCCCAAGCAGGGACAATCTTTGAAATCAATGCGTTTTCTGGCCAGTCAAACCAGAGGTTTTCAAACCAACATCCTGGCCAGAACAATTATCAAAACCAAGGTTATAACCAGAATCGGAATTTCAACCAACAACCAGGTTATAACCAAAATACCAACTTTCAAACCTCTAATCGAAATCAGAATTACCAGAATCCCATCTATAGCCAGTATCCAAATCCGAATACCATGCAAAGGCTCAACCAGATTTGGCAAGGAAATACCAATGACTCTTCAAATAGACCTACTCAAAACCCTCCGAGGTTTCCAAAACTCACCATCTGGGGCAAATGATGGCCCGACAAAAGCTGAGTATGAGAAGACAATCAAGAACTTGGAAAGGCAAATTGGCCAGCTAGCTGAACAATTAGCTGCAAGACCTCAGGGACACTTACCCAGTTTCACAGAAAGGAACCCTAAAAGTAACCAAGTATCCCAACGCAATGAGATTGTTCCTACTACACCTTACGGAGCAGGAGGAGTCACACGCAATGAATTTGAGATCCGGAATCCAACTACAGGAAACCCCCGCTTCTTACGAGAACCAGGAAGCGAATAGACCCTCCTACCGGAGATGAGGTAGGAGGAAGTTGAGGATAAAGACTCACCCGCCTTACTAGATGAAGAAGAGACTCGGTTTGGCTGATCCACCGAGTCTTGAGGAAAGCTGTTCAAAGTTAAGAAGGAGAAATCCCGACAAGTAAAAAGACCGACAAGACAGTTGAGATGGAAGGATTTAGAGGGACGAAGCGATTAAAGCTTCTTCATCATCGAAGAAAGTTTTCTCTGAAGAAGAATTGAGCAAACTTCCTTTCCCACCAAGAAAGAAAAACATCTCTTTACAAGAAGATAAGAAGTACGAAAAGGTACTCAACCTTCTGAAGAACACACAAGTAAATTTACCCTTATCGATGTTCGGTTGAGATGCCTAAATATACTAAATATATAAAGATGTTGTTTCTTCAAAAAAAAGCGGAGAACATGGATAGAGTAATTAATGAAGAGTGCTCCATGATTGGAAGTGATCATATTCCAAGGAAACGAAGCGATCCAGGGAAATTCGTTTTAACCTTACAAATCCAAGACTGTGTTTTCCCTCACTCCTTGTGTGACCTAGGAGCATCTATCAGTTTAATGCCGTTATCCATCTGCAAAAGACTTAATCTTGATCATCTTTTGGAACCTACCACGATGAACCTTCAGTTTGCAGATAGGTCGATCAAGAAAGCCGAAGGATTTTTGAGAGATCTCTTAGTACAGGTCGACAAATTCACATTTCCTGTGGATTGGTTTGTCCTGGATGTAAAAGAAGAAAGCACTCCGTTGATCCTTGGTAGACCATTTCTATCAACAGCCCGTGCTGTCATAGATTGTGATGAAGGTTATGTAACCTTAAGAGTTGGTGATGAAGAAGTGCGATACAATGTTTCTAGAACTCTAAAGCGACCTTACGAAAGCCCAACCGGTTATTCCATTGATGAAAACCGACAAGTTCGGTGATTTTATGGAAACACAAGTCATGGCCATGAACAGAGTATGAAAGGCGGTGGACAATCCCCGACGATTCTGGCGAGAATCCACCTTGACAAAGATTGGGATTTGCTTTGGAAGGCGAGGAGCTGCAAGAAGAGACCTTGTTTTGGAATCCTCAAGAACAATCGGTGAGTCGGAGTTGAAGCAAGGAGATATCAAGTCAAGCTTAAAAGAACCCCTGAAGAATTAACGCTAAAACCTTTACCTAAGCACTTAAAGTATGTTTTACGAGGGAAGGCGATAAGCTTCCGTTAATCATCTCCGCCAAATTGACTGAAGAGGAGGAGGATAAGTTATTAAACGTCTTGAGAAGCAACGAGAGAGCTTTCGGTTGGCAAGTAGGAGATATTAAAGGTATATCTCCTGACGTGTGTATGCATAAGATAAAGACCGAAGAGGGAGCTAAATGTGTTCTTGTTCATGGTTTTATGCAAAGCAAAAGATAACAAGTAATAAAATAAAACCGATGTCAGCCCCAAGTGCGAAGGCTCGCAGCTATAGTGGTGAAACCGGATCGTATCGCATGAGGACTTGTACGAAAAAGAGTTTTTGCCTTCGATTTCTTTTATAAAGTTGATGATTATGATCTCGGATTTTCAATTAACAAACTAAGGTAGCAAGCGTGAAAAGAAAGGCGATACGTGAAAATTTGTTTAAAGAAAGATTAAAACAACTAGAACACACCGTTGATCCACCACCTACCGAAAATAACAAGAAAGACACATATTCATTCGTAAGTTCTTGGATTATTATTCGCTAAAGAGGCATTTTCCCTTTCGGTTCATCGCCTTTTAATTAGTTCACCACTCTCGGTACAACTAAAGCATTTACGGATCAAAGATATGGATATAAATCCTAATCTAATAACATTCACCCTCAACTTACGTATGTTGGAAGAATATTATCATTCTCCTTCACGGTAATCTACGAATTTATCAACTATCGTATCTAAATTCGATTAGCATGCAACATAAGTATAGATCATACAAATTGCACATAAACAATTCAAACATGAAGGAAGATCAAGAAACTCACTAGAACAAATGAAAACGAAATCCTTGTTTATTCGGTGATGGTGGCTTCACAGCGGTGGTTCTAGCCTCGAGACCTTAGCCGCTCATCTTTAGATTACAATTGTAGCGTTAGAGTCGTATTCCCGGAAATAACAACTCCTCTACAACAACGAGCCTCCCGTAATCTTTCCAAGCATCATAACGGTGCTTATATTACAACATTACATCGCATTATTCGGCAGAGTGCCGTTTCTGACATTTATTTAACTAAAAACAACAAAAGAGGCGATAGAGATCTATATAAGAGAGATATAAAGATAGGTGCAACTCCCAAGCTTGCAATGAGCTTCTATTTATAGACCATACCACAAGGCCGGCGGCGTGCGAGCACACCGCACGCGCGTGCCGTCTAAATAGTATATATTCTCTTGTTGTCGGACCACGTGCGATTGTCGAGAGATATTTACGCAAGATCCGGCCTTCTCCGCACGTGCCGCCATACAACATATCGGATGTTCAGTAAAAACCTATCTCGAGCTGTAGACCACCGATTGATATGATTTAATACTCGTTGGAAAGCTCTCTTGAAGATCTACAACTTTCATCAAGGACTTTTTCTCTGAAAATGCCTCTAAGTTAGGTCAAATGTCCGTTGAAGATGAATTACGGTAGAAACACTAAGGAATGATTGATCATTTCAAAGTTGTTAGATTTTGGCATAATCTTTTATCCCTTAAAAGATATGATTTAGGCTCCAAAACATGTCCTCTCTTGAGATCTCGATAAACGTATAATCCTTCAATAAGAGCAACAAAACACCAAACGTAAATCTGACACTAAAACCCTTATTTATATCGTTTTTATAACTTATGCATTTAATTATAACTAACTATGATTTTTATAAGTTTTCAATGCATTTATATGAAATTATACTAAAATATCATAAAAATAATAATAAAAAGTCTTATAATATAATCATATTTTATTCATACAACAGTTCGGCAGCCTCAAAGACGTTTGAATCCACATATGCAAGAGGTGGTAAAGAAAGAGATTATAAAATTATTGGACATGGGGATCATATACGCAATAGTCGCGGTGATTGGGTATCCCCACTCAAGTCGATCCTAAGAAAGGGGATTACGGTGGAAAAGAACGATAAAGGTGAGGAAGTAGCTTTGAGGTTAGTGACCGGGTACCGGGTTTGTATTGATTATAGGAAATTAAATGAGGTCACTATGAAAGATCATTTTCCGCTCCCTTCATCGACCAAATGCTTGAGCGTTTGGGTGGCACCCTTCTATTGCTTTCTCGGACGGATACTCCGGGTATTTTTGATTCCTATTGATCCGATCGATCGGAAAAGACGACCTTCACCGCCACTATGGTACTTTCGCTACAGCGAATGCCATTCGACCTTTGCAATGCCCCAGCTACATTCCAACGATGTATCTTTGGCTATCTTTGATGGGCTAATTGAGAAGTGCATGGAAGTCTTTATGGACGATTTCTTGGTGTTTGGTCAATCTTTTGACAAGCTGCCTCGATAATCTTAACAAGGTTTTGAATAGATGTGTGGAGAAGAATTTAATCCTCAAGCGGGAAAAATGCCACTTCATGGTGGATGAGGGGATTGTTCTCGCCACAAGATCTCTCTTGAAAGGAATAGAGGTTGATAGGGCCAAAGTAGAAGCCATAGAAAAAATGAACTATCCCAAAAACGTGAAAGAAGTCAGGAGCTTTCTTGGTCACGTTGGCTTTTACAGGAGATTTATTCAGGACTTCTCCAAGATCTCGAAACCCCTATCAACTCTACTTAAAGATGGTATCGTTTTCAACTTTGACAATGATTGCAAGTATGCCTTCAAGGAGCTTAAAAATCGTCTTATCTCCGCTCCAATTCTAATCTCCCCTGATTGGAATTTACCTTTTGAATTGATGTGTGACGCTTCCAATTACGCCGTTGGTGCAGTATTGGGGCAAAGAATTAAAGGTAAATTTAAACCTATCTACTATGCAAGTCACACTCTAAACCCAGCACAAGCTAATTATACAACCACTGAAAAGGAATTATTGGCCGTAGTCTTCTCTATGGACAAATTCCGAAGTTATCTGTTGGGTGCTCATGTGATTGTTTGGACAGATCATGCGGCTTTACGCTATCTAATGAATAAAAAGGATGCCAAACCAAGACTACTGCGATGGATTCTTACCCTTCAAGAATTTGATGTTCATATTAAGGATATCAAGGGTAGTGAAAATCGATGATGGTGACCACATTTCAGTACTACCCATAGGAGAGGAAGATCCACAGGACATTGATTTATATTGCCCTTTTGAGAGTGTCATATGCGTGGATGGCTGTATTTCCGACCCACCGTGGTATTCTTCTATCGTAAACTATCTCCATTCCGGTACTGAACCTCGAATTCTCCTATCAAGAGAAGAAGAAATTCTTCTACGATCCGAAATATTATGTGCGGGAAGAACCGCATCTTTTCAAGCTTTGTAAAGATGGGTTGCTTCGTCGATGTGTTCGAGTCGAGCAACGGAACATAATTGAGCAATGTCATAGTGGTCCCATGGTGGCCACTTCGGTCCTGGAAGACCGTTGCAAAGATATTCCAACTGGTTTTTCGCCATCGATTTTCAAGGACATTGAAGCCTTTTGTAAAGGCGTGACGGATGCCGAGAGAACCGGGCGTTGACAAGGAGGTATGATATGCCGTTGAAGCCCATTTTGGAGTGTGAGGTGTTCGATGTCCTGGGGGAATTGACTTTATGGGTCCTTTCCGTCCCTCGGCGGTAACAAGTACATCCTGGTCTGCGTGAGACTACGTATCTAAATGGGTGGAAGCGATCGCCACTCCTCACAATGATCATAAAGCGGTCATGAAATTTTTAAAGAGAAATATTTTTGTGAGGTTTGGCTGCCCACGAGCCTTGATCGATGATGAAGGACACACTTCGCAATAGACCACTTGATAAAGTGTTAGAAAAATATGGTGTTCGCCACAAATCCGGTACACCATATCATCCTATGACAAGTGGTCAAGTTGAGCGAAGTAATCGAGCTTAAAGAAAATTCTTGAGAAGGCGGTCAATAGTCACCGTAAGGATTGGAGTCCTGAAGTTGGGCGATGCTACATGGGCTTATCGCCTGGCGTATAAGACCCCATGGGTACTTCTCCATTCCAAATGGTCTACGGAAAACCATGCCATCTCGCCATCGAATTGGAACATCGAGCTTCATTGGGCAACCAAGTTCCTAAATTTCGATTCCCAAGCTTGCGGGCAACATCGATTCTGGAAATTTGCACGAGTGGACGAGTTCGGACTCCAGGCTTATGAAAGTGCTAAAATCGGCAAAAGACAGAATGAAAGCGCTCCACGACAAGAAGATCAAAAAGAGAGTTTCATACCGCGAACAAGTCCTCCTTTATAATTCAAGATTACATCTTTTCCTGGAAAAGCGAGGACGCGGTGGTCGGGACCTTTCACGATCATTGAGACTTTTCCTAGTGGTGTGTTGGAACTCAATGGAAAAGATAATCAACCTTTCCGGGTAAGCGGACAACGGTGCAAGCACTACATAGGACAAACCGAAGAAACTCCGATGTTCATCAAATTCATTGACATCCTTTTTGGTAATATCTACGATACCCAGGATTTGGAGGAGTTTAGCCCGATCTGTATTCAAACAAAGCACCACTAATGATCATCTGAGAAGAAGTCTTTCTTTGGTAGTATTTGGGACATGGAGCGAGATTGGAAGGAGCATGAGTTGAATGTGAGAAGAAACCAGAGGAAATCAACAAGAGAAAGAATGAGAAAGGTTTGGAAGGCGGTTAAAAGCCAAATTCTCTCTCTGCTCAATGTTGTTTTGCATGAGCTCATTTGATGAAATAACAGGCGAGAAAGATCAAGTGGCCCGATCCGGGTTGAGTTCAAAAGAAAGTTGAGCTAACAACGTAAATAAAAGCGCTTCTAGGAGGTGTCCTAGCTTTGTGTGTTAGCTAGTTTTTCTATTTTATTTTCCTTGTCTTTTGTAATAAAAGGATTGAGTTATACTCTCCAATGTTTGTTTTTTTACGATACTTAGGCCTTGGCTTCATATTTTGTCGGGATGGCTATGTTTATTATCTTTTGGCATGCATCTCGTGCTAGCCTATCTTGATTACCTGTCATCATGCCCGAGTCACTATCTCCCATATCTTATTATAGCATGCCTCCATTTGTGCCCCAAGATATTGGTTGTGGTTTTCAAGTCCTACAGGTTGCACTATAGCTATTTGGTTGATATGACCTACACTTATGAGGATCGCTTGAATTGTTCATGCTCCAGCCTGCACAATGATCCTACGCTCTATCGAATCGACTAAGTACTTGATCTCTAATTTATTTCCTAAACAACTTGAGGACACGTTGTATTCTAAGTGTGGGGGGGTTCTTGGTTCGTTGCACCTATAATTACCCTTGATCATAATATCATGTTTTTAATGCAAAATGAGCTGGAAATTGAAAAAATTCTACACTTGAACACTTGTAGATTCCGGCATGTAATTGAAACAAAATGCTCACTAGTTGTAGTTTCCTTACAATGATTCTATGAGACTACGTAAGATAACTATAGCATGCTTGTACCGATGTGAGATAGACCACACTTTCACGAAAGCCTTTGATATAAAAGCATGAATTTTAAACCATATCCTTTTACTTCTCAGTGATTCATCTTAATAGTAATGTTGATTGAACGCCTAAGTCCCGAGCGTGTCTTTGTGAATATCTCAGTATGTTTGAATGTGATAAATAAACCATTGCCAAAGTCTTGAAATAAACGAATAAATAAAATCATTACTTGGGGTATTATACGCGTGGTATGCTTTACGTCGACCCAACGCCACCGGAAAATCCCGTTTAAGTAATGTAGTGTGTGTTCGAGAAAAGTCGCCTTATGATTGGAGTAGGTAGGGATTATCACGAAATGTCCTATTTCTACTATGACGGGCAAAAGCTCACTTACGATGTGTGTGTTAAATAGTTCTCAAAAAAAAAAAAAAAAAATAAATAAATAAAAAAATAAATAAATAAAAAATTATAGCATTGCGTGAGTTGGAATAAATTCAAGACTTGGTTAATGATAACTTTATCCCAAAGTATAAACTTATAGATATGATTTAGGGATCATCTAATGAGCACAGGATGACTTTTGCGTGATTGAAAGCTGTTATGCCGTAGATGTTCATTATAATTGCTTTGTAAAGGATATGTATTTAGAAAGATTGTGAAAAATTGAAAAGGCTTGTTTCAACACATACACAATGTCTATCGCTACTTGGTACTCCCCGCTATGGTCATTGCATCGGTGGTCACTTGAGTTCGAAACTATTTGGATAGATATAAAAGTTGAGCTATGTTTTGATTGTTTTGTTCGGGACGAACAAAGGTTTAAGTATGGGGGAGTTGTTAAAGGTGGAATTATACGATACTTTATTATACTTTATATTATAATTTCACCCTAACTAATATAATTTGCATTGAAAAATGAATCTTAAAATGATTTATTGAGCAAACACGGTTTTATAAATGTTAATTTCCAAATAACATATTTTATGTGCTTAAATGATTATTTTATATCATTGTGGAAATGTGTTATGCTTTGGTATATTTCATGTGTGTTGTAGGTACATAATACATTCAAACATTGGATGCAAGTCAAGGACACTCAATGCTTAGTCCAAGTCAAGTGAGAGTGATTCAAGGGGCTGTTTTGAGAGCAAATCAAGAGAAATTAATATTATAATAATGTATAGCATTTTATCATTTTAAAAGGGGGAGGGGACGGTTCATGGAGGAGGAGAGCAGGAAATTTTTGGAGTGTTTTGTTTTTACATTTTTCCTTTTTTTTTTCTTTTGAGAGTTCTAGTCCATCAAACAACTTTTGTATTATTTCCATTCTAGTTTGAATAATAAAACACTTATAGATTTCTTCAAAAATTCTCCATTGTTGTTCATACAATTGCCAAAATCAAATCTTGGCCTTATTAAACTCCTGCTCTACACATAATTTTATGGTGCATTCTCATCAACCCAAGATGAGCACTAGTGATATGGATAGCTAAACTCATCAAGGGCAAGCAATTGGGGGAAGCAATTCGACGGTTTTCGGGTTTTCTAATATAAAGCATTGCAGTATTTCAAACCAAAGGTTAGATTACAAGTTCTACATTTTATTGTTCATAGCTTGATCGAGAGATTTTACTTACGGATTGCCATACGAGAGATTGTATGCATTGAATCAGTATAACACGTAATTGAACCATAATATTCGAGTATAAAGCGAGTTTATCGAATACGGTTTAGATAAATTAATCGAGAGATTATACCTTGTGTTTCGATTGTTTCATTCACCCAAGAGATTAGAGGGTGCATTCGGTTTAGGAGATCCTAATCTTTGGTCACGATATTGCATGCTTGTATGATTAGAAAACGATAATTTGTTAAATTGTGAAACCTATTGTTTGCCCTCTTTTAATCTCATTATAGTAATCTTAATTTGTAACGTATCTCGTGACAATTGTGACTCAAAAGCGAACCCACCTCTCAACCTCGAATCCCTCGAGTTCGACTCGGTTTTACATCGCTATACTACGACCCTTCTCTTGGGAAACCGGATTATAAATTTATAACTTGTCATTCTTATTTTTATAATCAATAAAATCCGGGACAATAAGGCACGTTTGGTTGCAAGAAGATTCAGTCAAAAGGAAGGGGTTGACTTTGATGAAATATTTTCACCAGTGGTCAGACACACTTCAATCGTGGTGTTACTAGCAATGGTGGCACAAATGAGATCTGGAACTTGAGCAATTGGATGTAGCGCTTTTCTACATGGTGAGGTGGATAAGGAGATACATGACATGACACGACTGAGGGTTTTCAAGTTCTGGAAAAGAAAATTATGTTTGCAAGTTGAAGAAATATTTGTATGGTTTGAAGCAAGCTCCAAGCGATGGTATAAAAGGTTTGTGAGTTTCATGCTTGGCATGGTTACAACAGAAGTCCATATGATTTGTTGTGTTTACTACTGATCTATTTGAAAGATGGATCATATATCTATCTTTTTTACGTATGTGGATGACATGCGATGCCTTGACAAGGAAGTCGATGTTCAAAATCGAAGAACCTTCTTAGTCTTTGAATTTGAAATGAAGGATTTGGGTGCGACCAAGAAAATCTTGGGGATGGAGATCGGAGAGATAGAAGTCGAAGAAATTATTCTTGTCTCAGCAGGTTATGTGCGAGAAGATATTGGCCAAGTTTGGGATGTCTGTGCTGCAAAACCAATAGATACTCTATGGCATCAAATGTTCATTTGTGCATTTATGCTTCACGATCGGTGAAGAGAAGGAGTATATGTCAAAAGTTCCCCTATGCTAGTGCGGTTGGCGATCGATGTATGCCATGGTTTGCACTAGGCCCGATCAAGCTCGAGCGATCGGTGTTGTCGGCAGAGTTTATGGCTCAACACGGAAAGGAACACTGGAAAATTTGTTAAAAGGATATTCAGTACCGAGAGGTACGGTGATGTTGGTCTTATTTATAGAGGTGATATTGGTGCAGTCACGGAGTTCTTGTGATCTTTGATTATCACGGTGATGTTGATGTGAGAAAATCAATGATCGGTTATGTGTTTACATTGGGAAATGCGTTGGTGGTCGGTGGAAAGCTACTCTTGAGGCTCTGATAGCCTTATCAACTCAAGCGGAATATATGGCACTTCTTGAAGCGGCTAAGGAGGGTATCCGGTTGAAGGGCTAGTCGGTGATTTGGGGTTGCATCGAGGATCAGTGAGATATATTGGGACGAGTCTAAGTGCAATATGTTTAGCCAAGGATCGGAGTTCATCATGAGAGAACCAAGCATATTGATGTCGAGTATCATTTCTTGAGGAATGAGAAGAGGGTTGTGGTGAAGAAGATTGGCACAAAGGAGAATCCTGGCGATATGTTCACTAAACCGATTCAATGAGTAAGTTCGGCTTTGCCTGGACTTACCGAATATTCAAAGCTTATAATCGATTCGGAAACTCTACCGAGGCGGATCGGTGGAGTGGATCTTTGTGGAGATAGTCCGGTACAAGTACATCGGCATTGACGAATGCATCGGTACAAGTACATCTGGTTATGCAATCTGTTTGACTACAGTGAGAGTTGAAGTCAAGGTTGAGATTTATCGGTAATGTGACTTAAACTCTACATCACGGTGGAACCAATCGAAGACTCAATTTGTGTGATGGACGGTGAGAAGTGTATTCAGTGCATGTAGCCCGGTGGGGTGGAGTCATCGAGCTTCTGTCGGCGGGGTGACTATCGGCGGGGTGATAGTCTGCTGAGTACTTGAATATAGCAAGGTCCCACAACTATTAATTCTACATTATGTGACAAACTATACGATGTCATTAAAAGGAGGACACGTGTAAGGGTATTTGTGGCGAGATCGACAAAGATTTCTGGCGGCTAGGGTTTAGGGATTTGTGCCTATAAATCTGATTGTTGTCTCATTATCCGAGTGTGTTGAAATCAGTAAAATTCGAGGTGCATAATAAAATATCTCTTTTACGCCCGTGGTTTTTACCTCTCCCACTGAGAGGTTTTCCACGTTAAATCATGTTCTTCTTGTTTTACATTATCTCCTTTGATTGTTTATGTTTGATTGCTTACATTTACATTTCTTGCATCTGAAGTTATCTCCATCCGTTTTATAACATGGATAATGATGTTAATTGAGTGACAAATTCAATTGACATAATATCTATGAGATTTGTATATATTATCCTACTGTGGGGGTGATAAGGTTGATGTCAGAGTTTTAACTCTAGATTGGATTGATACTAATGTACGAATTTTAAAAGATTCAAATGAGAGTATCATATACAGAGAATCCAGTATCATCGTAGTTTTTCTATGTGACAACTAATGTTATGCAAATGGCGGAAAATTGAGATGACGTCATACAATCCATTGTTTAAAATGAAAATTTCATTCAACATATAAAGTCATAAGTCCTGATCAAACTTATGAATGTGATATTCTAAACATCTAGGGGATGAGACTATGATGCCAATTATATGTCAATGAAGATGGAAACCCAACCTATGTGATTGGAGATCCCATGAATTAGGTTCATATGGGTAATAACCAAATCTTCATTAGACCTGGGAAGCACTAAATAAAGATTGTCTCTCCTACGGTGTGTGTCTAGTGCAACTGCAAATAAACTAAGAGGGGTGAGTAAAACTTTTAATGAATTCATAATCCGTTTTGGATGGTGTATTGAAAGTAGCATACACTTGATGAATTCACCTATATGAGTGTGGAGTGTGGCCGCTCCCATGAGATGATCTTGGCTAAATCTCTAGAGCACTCATGAATAACTAGGTGCAAGCACGGCCAAAATGCGTAAAAAACGTGTTGAACAATGATATAATAGAGGAGTGTAAAGTGATTGGTAAAACTACTAGGTTACAATAATGATTTATTGGTTCATAGAAGTTTGCTTCACCATTGTTTTAGTAAGTTAAGTTTTATTATTTCTAGGATCTGGTTCATAGTCCAAAAGACACCAGCTTCGATATCTTACACTCATGTTTAAGCCCAGCAAAATGTGTATTGTGTTTTTCGAAACTTTGGAAATGTGTGGGAGATTGTTGGAAATATGTCAAAAGTTTATGATTATATTTTTAATACAATTAATTGTTGGGAATTATTTTAAACATATGTAATATTTGACATATTATCAATACTATATTTTGACTTTGTCTCATTCCTTTAGACATTGGTTTTGATAAGATAAGATCTTTGTTATCTCTCAACTAAATATACGGAAGCAGTGCGACATTTATGGAGAAGCGGGTACTCCCTCTTTTGGGGTTTTTGCACTGATTCAGAGTCTTTGGAATATAGATATATATTGGCCGGGGCATGCGTACAAAAGTGGATATGCAGAGAATATATATAAAAGGAGACTGAGTTTATATTTGAAAATGATAAATTTTCAGATCATCTTCTTTTCTTTAAAATACCTTTTTATTGGGTTTACTACATAATAATACTATCATTGATTGCTGCTCCCTTTTCCAAAAGGAAGACTGTGTTTTATCCTAGGGAACATTTCGATTCACATGAAATAAATCTTTTAGGACAATATTTATTGACATGTCTCACAGTATTTTGTTCGGTTCATTACTATATTTGATCGAAGAGGAAAATCGGTACTCGTTCGCGCCTTGCATTGGTGATTGTACGTGTCCCGGTGATTTTTACGGAGATCGTTACATGTTCGATATTCGATTATGAAGACTGTTGCTTGTTTGAGTGTTTACTATCAAGATCGTTACTTGTTCGTTGATCCATTACGGAGGTTTTACGTGTTCATGACATCACTCGAAGCCTAAATATTACAACACCATTCACTACAAAGGCTTTCGATGCTTATACTTCATGACCCTTTCAGTTGGCATCAATTGGACAATAAAATACTCTTCTTTTGCTCTTTGCCGGACAACATTTTCCTATGTATTCTTCCTGAAAAACACATATGGAATCAGAAAGAGAATAATCTTTGGAATCTTTGGAAACACATATAGTATCATTAGTGAATGTACCAGAGAATTATGTTAGATATTTTTTCATAAATAAATATTTTAATTATCGTTTGCATATGAGTTGCCGTATGAATTAATATTATCGCAACGAAACGGAGTTCAACCTAAACCAATACATGCATCAGCTCATGAATGGATATGCATTTTCGAATCCAGATTCTGAATTTCGAACTGATGTACCTCCTTGGGCGGCTCTACCTTTGAGCTTGGGGGTGCGGTCGACCCCTAAAAATAAAAATATTATGTATGAATTGTAGAGAAATTTTTATATAAACACACATATATGTGTAATTGACCCTCCTGTTTTTAGCCAATTGCCCTATAATTACATGTATAGAATTATATATATATATATATATATATATATATATATATATATATATATATATAATATATAGACGAAGCAATTTAGCCCGATTACCCGTAATTTTGACCCATAACCCGTTTTGACCCGGCTTATATTATTTATAAAAAGAAAGAAATAAATCGGTAATTACAGCTAAGAAATCATTTGTGCAAATGCTGGGATATTGAAGACCAGAATCTAAACAACACCCAATTTGTTCAAAATCTCAACATCCATCTGCGTTCTTGGATGTATTGTATTTTTTTAACCCTAATATTCCTTCACTTGCCTGCTGTGAACGGTTTCCTCCCGATCCAAAGTTTCGTCCCATAAGAGACATACGGATCCTACGTAAACCCACCTTCTGAAAAATACTAATTAATTAATGCCATCCCTGAATCGGCTGACATTTCTTTGAACCATTTTCCATAATTTCAGCCAATGTTCCAAAGTTCCAATTAATGGGGTAGAACCCATTATACTATTTGATGGGTGCAACATGGTGAGGGAGGAAGTTCGCAGATGGTGATCGAAGGCCGGAAAAGAGCACAGTTTGTGACAAAAGTTAGTGATGTAGGAGGAGATTCGATGGCACGAATATTGAGTATAGCAATTATGTTAATCATCACCCTTCCATTTGAAGTTCAAGGTCAGTCAAGTTCTTCTCGAATAATTCTTTGGGGTGGGAATTATCCATGTATCTCGCTCTTTTTTTTTTCTTCTTTAGTTTTTCTACTTCTTTCTTTTTTAATAATGAACCTGTATCTGTTATGAACATTTTGTGGTATGGAATTTCATGTTTTTTCAATTCGCGGACCGCGGTTCCTGTGATGTTTACTTGACCCCTTTATCCAAAGTGATGTGAAGCCGTGGCTATAAAAAGTTGATTACGGAAGGCTTTTTTTCTTTATCAGGTAATATCCAACCTTCTCATTATCGGGTTGATGTGTCTTCATGGAACCTGTGCTTTCATTCTATGACATCCCGTTGTTTAGTTTTAATTTGCCCTTAAATTTGGTTGATGTTTTCCTGCGATTAACAATCAGCTCATAATGTATGTTTTGCTTTTATAATCGGAGTGTTTTGCAGTTACAAGAAGATTTTCATTTTCTGGAGCGGGACTGGCACAGCGCACTTGCTTGCCAGAACCGGGACTGATAACTCGCCAAATACGTCACCATTTCGACAAATAAGGAAATAGGTTAAGTTTTTGCTTTATGTTTTTATTGATCATCAGTACCTCTATTCTCGATTATTGAGTAATTGTCGTCTCTTTCCCCTTTTTAAGCTAGATTTTCTGAGAGTTTGTTCGTACTCTTGATCACGCATTCACAATTCTTTGTGTTTTGTTCAATATGTTTCTGGTATTGCTTGATGTTTGTGTGTGACTAAAAACATATTTAACACTTTGCTTGAAAAATAAATTTATCTTTGTAATTTTACTTTTAGTGTATGATTTAATGTTTTTGTGGAGATTTTTAGAAGACATGAGATAATGGGAAAGATGAGCAAAGCGAGAAAATGGAGGTCTGGTTAGTATTGGAGTATCGTTCAAGTACACTCAACATACATATAAGAAGTTCGGAGTTCTACTCTCTTTATCTTTTTTTCCTTTTCATTTTGACTTTTCAAATTTTATTTTTCTGTCAATCTGGCCATCCTTCAATTTACTAGCTTATGATTGACATGAAAAGAACTTGATTTTTCCATCCGGACACACCTTAAATTTTCTTTTTTAGGGAGGCGTTTATATGGAATCTTTGGCGAAAGAGAAGGCCTACTTTCTAATAGATTATGAAGGCTTTCATGTTTCATAAATTCTTCTTAGTGATTTGTTTTGTTGAGAAAATGATAACAAGCGATAGAAGGCCAATAACTACCTACTTGTTGAGCCAAAGAACTTCTTAATGCAAAGTATACATGGGTGGTAGTTTTCCCACTTCAATGAATTCTTTTTATATTATTTTGTTGTTGTATACTTTTATGAATGTGTACAAATATTTATGCTTTCAGGTGATCAAGAAAAGGATGCCTTGGATAAGTTGAAGAAGGATACATTTACTACTCTCGAGCTTTTTAGGCTCTTAAGTTTTTAAATCGTTGTTAAGGATGAGTGAACAATGTTTTCTTTACTGAGGAATTAAGTGGTGTTTGGGTTTTGTGATTTAAATACGTGGGAGGCGTGCCATCAAGGGTTTATCAATCCAACATTATTGCTAACGATTAGAAACATTATGATGTTTTCAATCTTCGTTGAAGTAGAACCACATTTTGATAGTTTTCATTTTAGTAGATAAAGAAGTGAATTATTCATTATGTTTGTTTAAAGTTAGTTAGATAAACTATTTATGCAATTCATTTTCCATTTTCATTTCTCAGGTTCAGAAGTAGGGAAGAGCCAACATGGTTAAGTATGATATTTTGTAAAGGTAATTGTATTGTGTATTTTCATAATGAGTGTTACATCAAGTATTTATAGGCAGAAAGATAAGAGGCCTAAAATGGTAAAATACAAATTATTATAACTAATAAACTACTTGGTGATATTATTCTCAACACGCCCCCGCAATCCCGTGGGAAGTGAATGAACACGGAGATTGGTCTTCATGGAATGAAACAATGGTGACCCCAACGGTTTGGTTAAAACATCCGCAAGTTGTTCCTTGAAGTAATGAAGGAGATTGCAAGGCGATTAGACGCAACAAGTTCGCGAACATGGTGAAAGTCAATCTCGATATGTTTTGTGCGGGCATGAAACACCGGATTGTGAGCAAGATAGGTGCGCCGATGTTATCACACCAAAGAGTCGGAGTAAGACGATAAAGGAACTTCCATTTCAGTGAGCAACTTGCAAAGCCATTGAATCTCAAGCAGGTATTGGACAAGGTTTTGTATTCAGCCTCAGTGCTACTCTTTGAGACGGTCGAATGTTGCTTTATGCATGGTGATTGGATTTGACCCCAAGAAGACACAATAAGCACCAACTGAGCGACGGTTATCGGAGTCAGCCGCCCAATCAGAATCAGAGTAGGCCCGGATGGTAATAGGAGAAGTACGAGAGAAAAACAATCCCTCAGAGATCGTGTGCTTCAAATATCGAAGGATACGCTTGACCGCAGTCCAATGCGCATCGGTAGGGGAGTGCATGTATTTACTGACCTTATGAACGGCGAAGGCAATGTCGGGGCGAGTGAAACCAAGGTATTGAAGACCACCAACAATAGTGCGGTAGAGCGCAGGATCAGAGCATGGAGGACCATCATCCCAAATCAAGTGAGGAGAGGCACGCATAGGAGTCTGACAAGGCTTAGCCTTATCCATGGATGCACGCTGTAGTAACTGTAGGATGTACTTACGCTGAGTCAGAAAGAGTCCGTCGTCGGTGGGAAGGACTTCAATGCCAAGAAAGTAAGACAAGGCACCAAGATCCTTCACCGGAAACTGTGTAGCCAGAAACTGAATGACCTGCTCAACAAGGGAGGGGGACGAACCAGTAATAATAATATCATCAACGTAAATAAGGACATAAAGCCGAGTACCAGTACGAGTATAAATGTATAGGGAGGGGTCGGCCTTAGAGCCAGTAAAGCCAAACTGTGTGAGCGCCGCAGTGAATCTAGAAAACCAAGCCCGAGGAGCCTGCTTGAGGCCATAAAGACTGCGTTTTAAGCGACAGACGTAGTCTGGGAAGTCGGGATGGGCGAAGCCACGTGGTTGTTGCATGTAGAGCAGGCTCGGAGAGATGACCATGCAAAAGGCATTCTCAGTATATCAACCTACCGCGAGAGACCAACCCGAGAGAGGCGCAAGAGGCGAAGGCAGGACGGATGGTGACCGGTTTAACAGCGTGGTGAAGGTCTCATGATAATCCACGCCCCGCTTGATGAAACCCTTTAGCAACTAAACGTGCCTTGTGACGTTCGAGGCGACCATCTGCAAGGTGTTTGGTACGGTAAACCCACTTATTACCAACAATGTTCATATGAGAGTGACGCGGCACAAGATCCCAAGTGTGATTTTTCAGCAGCGCATCAATCTCATCCCCGCATCGCATGACGCCAAATTTCATGTTTAGAGGCATCGAGTATAGGAGGAAGGGTCTAAAGAGGTAGCGGTGGCAAGAAGAGCCGAGATAAAGGATAACGAATGTAGTCGGCATTTGGACCGGTTTAAGTTTATTGGTTTGGAGTGCGGGTGAGCATGCGGGTGGGATTGTTGGATGCGGGTGCGAGGAAGCAAGGCCGTGGGTAGGCCAGAGAGGAGGGTTCGACCGAGGGGTGTTGGATGGTTCAAAGTGCGGTAGAGTGTGGTGAGGAGGCGAGTGGGGTTCGGGTGGCGAAGTAGGGGAGGGGTGATGAGGAGGTGGGGTAGAGCGGCCGTGAGAGAGAGTAGAGGCAGGGGTAGAGGTTGGTGTGTAGGGAAGAGGATTCATCAAAGGCGCGTGTCGAGCAATATAGAGACGACCCGGTGGCGAGGTCAAGACATTTATAGCCATGATGGTTTGGAGAATAACCTAAGAAGATGCATGTGGCGGAGCGATAGTCGGTTTTGTGGTGGTTATAAGGCCGCGCAAATATGGGCGCAAGCACGACCAAAAGCGGAGAAAGGAGTAATCGAGGAGGCGATGGTAGACCATTTCATAAGGGTTTTATAGGCAATAGCTTTGGAGGAAGGCGATTTATGAGGTAGACGGCAGCGGTGATAAAGGCATCTTCCCGATAAGGAAGGAAGATTAGATTGGGCGAGTAGGAAAGACCAACTTCAACAATTTGACGGTGACGGCGTTCAATAGCACCGACTTGTTCATGGGTGTGAGGCACGGCGGCGATCTTTGAATGCCTAAGGTAGTGAGAGGTTTGAGAGAGGTGACGATATTCACCCCCCCAATCGGATTGTAAAGCTTTGAGTTTAGTGGAGAAAAGTCGATCAATTAAATTGAGGAAGTCGGGAAAAATCTTTTCAACGTCGGATTTGAATTTAAGCGGAAAAAGCCACAAATACTTGGTAAAATCATCAAGAAAACTAACATAATAACGAGAACCATAAGTAGATAAATCGGTACAAGGACCCCAAACATCACTAAAAATCAAATCCAATGGTGCACTAGAAGTAAAATCCGAAGTATAAAGAGGAAAGCGATGGCTTTGCTTGATTGACACGGGGCACAAACACTAGTAGGTGCCTTATTTGGAACATTTAAAGGAAGATATTTGAAAGACTTGTTGGAGCACTGGGAAGGAGCAATGTCCAAGTCGTCGATGCCAAGTGGTAGAAGAGTTGTGGACGGCGGAGAGAGCTTGAGTAGGAGAGCAGCTGGGTTGAGGAGTGAAGTGGTAGAGTCCGTCCTTGACGACACCCTTAAGTAGGATGTTGCCCGAGTAGTCCTTCACAACAAAAAAGGTGTCATGAAACTCAAAGAAAACGGAATTATCAGTGGAAAATTTTTGAACAGAAAGGAGATTTTTAGTGAGGGCAGGGGATACAAGTATATTAGATAAGTGATAAGTGTGGGGTGGGGAAGAAATAGAGGATGAGCCAGAGTGAGAAATAGGTAAACCTGAGCCATCTCCTACATGAATCTGATCAGTGCCGTCATACGGTTCGGAATGGAGATTGAGGTTGCCAAAATTATTCGTCATGTGGTGAGTGGCTCCAGTATCAGGAATCCAATCAGTCAGAGTACTAGGGGACTGCTGTGGGTGAGGGTAAGCAGCGTAAGCCTGTGGGGCACGGGGTGCATGAGGTCGTGGTGCAGAGCCGCGAGATTCAGAGTATCGCCAGTAGCAGGTCTGAGCTGTGTGACCTGTCTTAGCACAAATTTGACACTTGGGTAGGGGCTCAGTCGAAGGTGCGGGCTGGGGTGATGAAGGATGTGGCTGACCACCCCCACGACCACCACGCCCCCGACCTCGATTATTGCCATTACCATTATCTCGTCCATGATTAGTATTAGTAAAATTGCCAGCTGCATTATAAGGCGGAGGTGTACCAGAATAATTAAAATAAGGGCTGTGGGGTCGAGAATTACCATAATGACCAGCAAGGTTGGCTGCGGCCTGGACGGAGGAGGAAGACGGCAGCGGCGGGGCTGCAACAATGGGACGATGTTGAAGTTGACGAGCTTCTGTAGTGAGCAATTGCGAGTAGACATCATCCAGAGATAAGACGGGCTGAACAGATAACATCGTAACCAGGGATTCAAATTCTGGGCCGAGGCCGGAGAGGATGTATGCGATGAGATCCTCCTCCGACAGTGGGTGACCGGCAAGGGACAGTTGATCGGCAATTTGCTTTGCCTTAAAAAAATAATCAGCGGCAGTGGTGTCTCCTTTGCGAAGCGAAGCCAAGGCGGAACGGAGCTGGACAAATTTGTATTTTACCAAGTAGTTTATTTGTTATAATAATTTGTATTTTACCATTTTAGGCCTCTTATCTTTCTGCCTATAAATACTTGATGTAACACTCATTATGAAAATACACAATACAATTACCTTTACAAAATATCATATGGTATCGGAGCTGGACCAATTTGGACCGACTCTATGAAGCAAACGAGTGCTGCAGGGCCGTCCATATGTCCTTGGATGATTGAGATGTATAAACCTGCATTAAGACCTCGTCGGTAAGAGAGGAGGTGATGGTGGAGAGAATAAGGTTGTCGTTGCGAGTCCACGTGACGAAATCTGGATTCGTGGTGGTTGTTGCGGCGGCTCCCTCGCCGGTAGTAATGGTGGATGGTGGCTGCGGTATAGTCCCATCAACATAGCCAAAAACACCTTGGCCCTTAAGATAGGGAACGATTTGTGCCCGCCAGAGATTGTAGTTTTGACGGGTGAGACGGGTGATACGGATTGCAGAAGGAGTAAAGGAAGGGAAAGAAGCGTTGGTGGCTTCGTTGGTGATGGTGGTGGCGCTGGTGGTTTCCCCGTCGGACATGATGCCTAGGGTTTTGTGTTTTGTTGTTTTTTTTTTTTTTTTTTTTTTTTTGATCTCAGAGAGGCTCCGATACCATATGATATTTTGTAAAGGTAATAGTATTGTGTATTTTCATAATGAGTGTTACATCAAGTATTTATAGGCAGAAAGATAAGAGGCCTAAAATGGTAAAATACAAATTATTATAACTAATAAACTACTTGGTGATATTATTCTCAACATTAAGGAAGTTTCATTTTAATCAGAGGTAATGCCAAATGCGAACACGCGAATCATACTTAATTTCTCTATTTTTTTATTTTTTATTCCAATCTCTTGATGTTTTATTTTATTTATTTCAATCTCTTGATGCTTTATTATTTGTTCAATGTGATTCCAAACTTCTACAAATACGGCCAAAAAATATCAGGTAAACAAACTGCTACTAATCCAGCATTAATTGCATCGTTTCCATGTATGCAGCATTGGAAAACGAATTGCTACAATATCCACCTTATCGGCATCAATACACAACAATTTGAAACTAATATGTTCAGCCTTATCTTCTAAAAGATTCAAAGTTTATTCCCATGATGTCAACAACTTTGTTTCATTTGCAGAATTCCAGTACAATCTACTGCCATGAGGTGTGAATTTTTTTCTTACTGATTGTGATTTATTTGATTGGGATAATGCTACTATTCAAGAGCATTTGAATGAAAATATAGGAGTGTCTTTCTCACCCATTCATTTAATTCATACTAGAATCAACGTACGTCCGTAAACTAATGCACAGGTAGTCATAATATTCTTTCTTTCTAATTAACGTTTATTTGTTTGTTCTTTTCTTTTCACCTTTGTTCATTTGTCCAATATTATACATCTATTTTTTGTAATCATAGTGATAACATTGTTCACAGACCAAATTGATTATCATGGTTGCTGCGCTAAGTATTAATTCCTTGCTTTTAATCACGGGAGCAGCAGAAGAATATAAAAGAAAGGAAAAAAGGTAAATCCTTTAATAAATATCACCCTTAAACCATATCATATTGATGTATAATATAATGGTGTCATTGGCAATGACTTAGTTTGTTATTCTGGCCATGATATGTTTGCATTGTATGGTCGAGATTCGAGAAATGTAGTTATGCTTTAAGATTCGGTGTTACAAAGTACTCTAACGCATAGTTCCTAAGCATGTAAAGTTTCAGTGCTAAAAATTATCTCTGAAAGCTCTTTCATTGAAACAACCTATAGGCTTATCCATAGCGTCTGATGGGATCAACATGTTGAGACCAAAGCTCTAAATTTCAGGCATTGATCTTCTTTACATCATTATCTTCACTGTTTTATGCCTTTTCATTCGTTCTATCTTGCATTTAGGCATTTGGATGTTGTGGGTGTTTTTTAATTGACCAAACACAAGACAAAAGAAGATTAGATCGGTTAGACCTATCTCTGGAAATCATAAATGAATTTTGGGCTTTGTTTGGAATATGTATGTAAATGCACCAACCTTAGTTTTTTTTTAATATTGGAGAATACTTTGGGGTCCTTCGTCTTCTGGTTTGAAGATAGAGACCTTTAAATACACCACACTAAATCTACGTAGGGTACCACATCAAGGTTTAACCATAGGCATGTATTGTGGTGCCTTTAAGGGAAATGATTGACTTAGTTGATTTGTTTGGATTTTTCGTTGCGTGTTCGTATTTAAATCAACAAAGCTTTGACCACACTATAATACACTTTTGGGATTCTTTTTAGCACTGCATGTGTGTGTATATTTTGAGTTAATCTTCCTCTTCTGAATGTCAATTCATTGTGGCACAATTCTTTCAACTTGGGAATGGGATCTCCTGATCACCGTCATTCTCAGGTTACTTTAATATTATTATTTTTCCTATTGTTTTTTACCGCGGTAGCGATAAGATGTAAGTTTTAGTTAGCGACAATTTTCAAAAGCTTGGATAGTTTCAGTCCCATGCATTTCCCTTTGAAGGTAATGATCCATAGTATAGATATTTGACTTCTCTTTGATTCATACTGGTAACTCAAAGTGTGAATATTTTTTTTTGTATGATGGACTTGACATACATGAGTTCATTGATTTCAAATATTTCCTCAAGGTGTGAAGAAGGGAGGAGCATAAAAAAAATCATTGCTTAGGCAAGGGATGAAACAGTTAATAGTAAATCTACAAACCCCCAGGAGATTGTTAAGATCTCCAGTTAATGTGGGTTTACCAACTTTGCAGAAAGATGACATCAGGAGATTGTTAGGTAAGGATTGTTTATCATATCTAACAATCACATCAGTTTATTTTAGGCAAGAGATTAGCACGGCTTGCAAATGCTATTGTGGGTTTATTAGCTTGCTTAGTGACAAGAAGAAAATAGTCACCGAGAAAGATAACAAACCTTAGTGATGGACTTCTCAACTTCGGACATCTTTCATCAGCTGTTTGATGCTCCTTCTTTATGCACTACAAACTTCTTCCGGCTACATGTTGTAGTTAATGCTGTATTAATTAAGTCCCGTTTTTTCTTAATTACTACCCCTTACATTTTGTCTGATGATAAGCATAATGTTATGTCATTTGTTGAGAAATTGATGATAATTACGATTATGATTGATAAATCATGTAACACTTCTCTTAAAAATGTAAATGATGTATGTTCGTATTTGAAGTTTTATTAGTTCTTTAATCCACTATACAAACACATCTTCTATTGATAATTGCACTCACAAAACCACTATTGTTGCAAGACACATTCCACCACTTAATCAACTATTTCGCAACAACACACTTTACACTAAGAAATTCATTACACAAATCCACCATTTCGTTGTTTATGATATGGTTTTGAAAATGGAAAATTAGGGATTAGGACATTTTCCATATTTTTTTTAATTAACAGTCCTATTTAATATTTTTTTATAGGCTAAAGGACATAATTAAAATTATATGACTAAATTGCCCTTGCTTAACTGTTCTTATCTTTGACTTTTGAAGATAAACTCAGTGTCGGCTCATTTTATCCCTTTTGAAGAAAAATTTGAATGTCGGAGAAAAAATTTGCACCGGCGGAGTTCCATTGTTTTGTTTTCTAATTGGCCGTTCGATCATCTAATTGGAAGGATTAGTTCTCTGCAGATCCTCTATTCATCGGTATGTTTTGGCAATTTTTTCTATCTTCTTGTTCAAAAGAATTAGAGATCCGAAATCTGAATTTTATAAGTTAAATTTCCATCTTCTAATGAAATTGAGCATAAATGCGAGCTTCTTAAGTTTAATTGCTTCTTGATTCTGACTTTGATGTTTAATTTCTGAATACCGTGTGTTTCTTATGAGAAATAATCGATTCACTTGCCTATTTTCTCGATTCATGTTTTACCTCAATAGTGGAACAGAATTCTGAGTTTTATTAGTTAAATTTCAATCTTCCTAATGGAATTGAACATAAATCTGAGCTTGTTAAGTTTATTTCGTTCTTCATTCTTCGTTTGATGTTTGTTTTGTATATACTCTGTGTGTTTATGAGAAATACTGAAATAATGTGATTCACTGCTGATTTTCTCTGATTCGTTTGTTGTGTAGGTTTTTGAAGATGGTATTCCTTATTTGTACTTACAATGGAGAGTCATGTGTTTTGAAAATCAAAGAATTTGATACTCTACGTAGTATTAAGCTACGTATATGTGAGAGATGGAGATTATTGAGAGAAGATATGATCAGTTTGTATTATTCATTACGAACAAGCAATTGTTTTCTCTTCAATAATGAAGGTGTTGAAATCATGTTGTCCGTGTTCCGCCCGTTTAGTGCATCACGTGTACAGGCATATGTTGTTTGTAATGCTTCTACTGCGGCCTCTACCGTGGCTTCTATTGTGGTTTCTACTAGTATTGAATCAGTTGCATCATCATCTATTACTGAATCCGATGATAAGGAGATCAATTTGCTTCCTACGTTTTGTCCTCGGAAGGAGAATATGCAACTGTCTATCAACTGGGATAAGTGTGTAGAATGTGTTGGTCAAAAATTTGTTGGTGGAGCAACAGAATTTATGAAAGCATTGTGTAAAATGTCTGTTCACAGTGGGTTTGATTTCATATACATTAAGAATGATGATAAGAGGATTATGGCAGTGTGTGCAAGAAGGATGAAAGCAGTGTGCTTGGATGGTTAGTGCGTAAAAGGAAATTATTAATGGATTTTTATGTTAAGAAGATGCATGAGTTACATACATGTGGTACGTCATCGCGTTCTTTCAAAGGGCATCGGATGAGTTCGACTTTGGTTTGTGATTTGGTCGTAATGAAGTTCGTGATGATCCTCAATAAAGCCTATTGATGTTAAGCGTCGGCTTTTTCAAATCATGGTTTACTGTTTCATATTACAATTCTTGGACCGGTATCGAAAAAGCGAAGAATGCTCTGTTTGGTGACATGAAAGAATCTTTTAATTTTTAAATTCATATGTGTCACAGATTCGTGAAACGAACCCCGGCTCTTATGTGGTATTGGAAGTTGATGAGGTTTCAAGTCGTTTTAAGAGGGTGTTTGTTGCGTTTCATGGCTGCATTGAGGGATTTAAGCATTGCCGGCCAATGTTGTGTTTGGATGGAGCTCATTTGAAAACACAATTTAAAGCTCAGCTTTTGTCGGCAGTTGCGAAAGATGGTGATCAAGGTACTGTATTCATTCTATGGCTAGAGTTGTGTTGTTGGTTTATTCATTTTTTATGTTTTTTTGTGTGTTACTTTCTTGTCTTTATTACTTGACGTGTTGATATGAATCTGTTCTTTTTGTATCAGGCTTGTACCCTCTTTGTTTTGCGGTTGTTGACTCCGAAAATACTGAGAACTGGCATTGGTTCTTTAAGAATTTGAAGAACATAGTTGATCCCACTAGGCGAATTACGTTTATTTCAGATAGAAATACTAGTTTAATAGATTCCAGGCCTATTGTTTTCCAGCATCGAGACCATGCTTTTTGCATTTTTCATATTAAGTTGAATTTGAAAGACAAATTTAGAGGTTCAGATTCAGACAAGGGTTTTAAGAAGCGTATGGTTTATCTTTTTGCGACAGTGTGCTTATGCACCTGTGATTGATCTATATGATAGTTTGATGAGTGTTATGTTAGAAGAGGTAAGACAATTGTAGGTGATTTCTTTACCGCCTTACCTCTTTGAAAGATGGGACGAATGCTCATTTTAAAGGCATGCGATATGGTGAAATGTCTTAAGTGTGTGAGAATCATTTAATTCGTGGGTTGTAAAAGAGAGGCAATTACCCGTATGTAATATGATTGATGCTCTGCGCTTGAAGATTATGAATCAAATTTCTGGTATGATTTTGTTTAATGGCTTTTTGTATTAAGTATTTTAAATGCTCTTGTATATTTTTACATAATGAGATCCATTGGATTTATTTGTAGAACGTAGGTCGCTTGTGCTTCATGGAATTTGCAATATGCCCAAGTATAGACAAGATATTAGCGATTCATTTGTTTGCATCTAAGAATTGGATTATCATCAACTCAAGTGGATATGTATTTGAAGTGCGTTCAACGCCATCTTGTATGGTTGATCTTGAGAATTTTACTTGTTCTTGTAAGTTTTGGCAATTGAATGGTTACCCCTGTGATCATGCGGTAGGTTTGTATAATGAAAGTTTGGTCTCCCCTTGCATGAATTTGTTGATGTTGGATTCCGTTCGAGTTCATATCTTTGCTTGTTATGAATCGCAATCAATCCGTTGCCGTTGGTTTATGAGCGCAGGATTCCAATGTTCTTTGTTTTACCTCCAATTTCAAAGAGGCAACCTGGAAGGCCAAAGAAGAGGCGAATTCCTTCAGAGGTGAATCAAAGCGGGAAATGATGTGCGGTCGATGCCATAAGTTGGGGCATCATAATCGAGAGGACATGTGTTGCTTACATTATGATGTAGATGACATTCATTAGTATAACTCTGCTATTCTAGACATTTTCATATTTTAGCGTGTGCTTATTATTTTGCGACTTTGTTCTTCTTAATTGAGTGACTTATATGTTGACTCTTATATTTTACATTACAGTTCTGTACATCTTGGAGGCCCTAAGTCCCATACAAAGTCTATGAATTATATCTTTGTGTTTTATGTATTTTATTTGAATGTTCTTTCTGTTGTGTTTGTAGCATTGTGTGCATTATTGTATTATATGTTATGTACAAAATGAAATGCATGCAAACAATCCAAATTGATGAAAAATTCACCAAACTTTTGTTGTAATGAACTTTGTTTTGTTTTGAGAGTTGGTTTTATATTGTTACAACACTTTTCATGAGTTTCATGCTTCGAAATTCACTAGTGAATATTAAAAGTGAATTTTTGACTAAATGATGAATTTTAACAATGAATTTCAAACAAAGCGAATTTTTCACAAAGAGTAATCTTGTAGTAATCGAACTTATGAATCAAAATTATACATTTACTAATCAACCAATAGACAAAAAAAAAAGAATACTTAATAATTGAAATATGTCAACATTGATTGAAATAGTTGTCTTCTTGTAATTCAAATCTTGTCCACAGTAATTCAAATCATGTCATTTTAGGATGACATAAGAAAATAAGCAATAGGTTTCACTTGACATACACATTAATAGTGGTGTTTGTGCTCATATGAAGATAAGTTGTGTAGATCCTTGGCATCTACACATTATGTGTATGTTTGCCAACATTGCAATGTTCATCTTATTAGATGTAATACTATTTACTAAGAAAGCTTTGAAATCTTGCACTCCATCATTGTTCCATTTCTTGTCAATTGGTGATTAAGTGCAATCTGGTGGATGTAGTACATGACATATATTATTGTGATCATTCTGCAAAATTTTGGCTTTCACATTAAACTTGTCACCATTATTTCCATTACATGTATGAATCAAAAGTCTAATGAATAATACTTACGTATTCGATCCCTGTTGTGGAAGCTTTGCAACCTTCTTGATTTTTTTGGCTTTTAGTTTACCGGATGGACATAAGCATTTCCACAAGTATTTTTGCTGAAAATTAACACATGTTTAACACATTTGATTAGTATAGAAATTTTTACTGTAATATTAACAACACACATACAAATAATACTTACAATGTCAAGTGCATTTTTCTCAAAGTGGTCAACAGCACCTTTCCGGCTAGCCAATGAGTTGTACATGTGCCATTCTCCTTCTTCACCCGAAGCAAATGTGAGTAATATCCAATGATATGATTCATTCTTCACACCTGGACAACACAACGGAATGAGAATATTTTTGCCTTCTTCCAGATGTGGTTTCATACTATCTACAAAATTATTTGAGTAGTTCCCGGTTGTTTCATATTTCTTGCGATGCGCTTTGCAATCAATCACCATTTTTGTTATGTATTATACACAAATGAAAAATGTATTCACACTTTATTTTTAGTAAATTTTTCAGGTGTATATTGCAAGTGAATGGTGAATACTTATAACGACCATTCAAGAAATTTTGATCTCACCCAAGTTCTTTGGCAATATGTGAAATTCCTTTCGGACTTCTTCATTTTCGCTTAGCATTGTTGCAAATGCATCGATAACTGTAAATGTACATCTCATTTGTTAGTTGGTTTCTTGGAATGTTGTTGTAGAAAAAGTAGTTAGATCGAATTGTTTACCTTATGCGCAATGAATGATCCTCTAGTAATTTCACCATGTCATGGGCGAAGTGATTGTGGTACCACTCTCAATGTCCGATCATACTTCCCCACAAAACATGGTTCACACAATTTTATTATCATATAAACCAAATAAAATGTAATCAGAAATATGTTAACTACTGTTACTTACAATCTTCCATGGTTGTTCAGTGTTGTGTGTAAGAACTGAAATGCTTCTTCGGTTATTTTCTCCCCACATGTGTAACCAGCTTTCTTCTTTTTTGAACTGACTTTCACAGTTTTTTCCATCCTTTGCACATCTTCTATTGCAGCTTCATTGGTCAAGTCCAGAATTTTAGTTCTTTTTTTCTTATTTTACGGATATACAAAGTCATCATCCTTTCTTCTTTATTCGTTTCCTTTCTTTTATTGCTTTTACACGTGAACTTTGCTTCACAGATTTTTGTACTTCCTTAGCATCTGTGTTTCCATATTGCTGTGTCACTGCATGCACTGCTGCATTCTCAATTTCTGTATGAAGAGCATCAATTTTTGTGTGTTGTTCCTTTATTTTGCTCTCATACGATTTTTTCATTTCTTCAAACACATCCAATCTATTCTGTAGGCCAGTCACGGTTGAGTTCAATTCAGAAATAGTAGCTTCTTTTGTGCAGTTCTCATCCTCAAGATGCTTCACTTTTTCTGTCAGACTTGTGTTCAGTTGCCTGATCTCTTCAGTGCCTTCATCACCACTCTTTCTCATCTGTTGTTCAAATTCCTCCAATCTTGATCTCATTTCATTTACATGTTTCTAAAGATTGTGATCTTTTATTAAAGCATCAGTAAGTGAAGCTAAAAGTCCAGCATTTTCCTTTTTCAGACCATCAACTACACCTTTGTAAACCTCCTCCAATTCACTGAAAATCTTGGATTTCATCTCATTCTCCCTTTCCTCAAATTTTTTCGGTTTGACTCGCAGCTCACTGTTCAGTTCTTCAGTTCTTATGATTTCTTCCTTCTGCTTGCTTATCTCATGCTCTTTTCGCTCCAGTTTTCTCAACTTTTTCTTCATCCTCTTAACTTTTGCTTTCAAACGTTCTGCCTTGTCGTCCCTTTCCTACATTCATGAAATGTTGTATGTTATAAAAGTATATCTAGTAAAACAATTGGATGGAAAAAATGCATGCGTTTTGCAATTTTTCATGAGATTCACTAATGAAGACCAATGAGTGCTTATCAATAGTGGATCTCAACCTACAGTGAAATTTGATAGTGAATAAGAAGGTACTGTTGACTAAATGAGATGAATATATGAAATGATTTACTGATACGGGGAATTATTACAGTGAATTCATGTTATTGTTAGGCCGGGTAATTACCTTAAGTGTCTTCTCAATAGAATCTCTTTCTTTGTTTCTGAACTCCAACATGCCTTGGACATTTTGTTCAAATGGATCCTCATCCATGAAATCTGCATTTTCTTCAGAATGATAGGTGTCATTTCTTGCTGCTGCTCTTCCAACTGTGTGTTATGTGTAGGGAATCTTCTTCAGATGGTTCATCCATGAATTGTGCATTTTTGTCTTGCTCATGCATTGCCACTGGTTGGAGTTTGATTCTGAGTTTGAGTTGTTGCATTGGAATGTCATCTTCAAAATCTGAATCGTGTCCAACTGGATTCTTTGTCAAATCCGGTATCAGTTGTAGCTCAGCTGGTGTAGGCTCCAATTCAGTCCATATGACCTATGTATATATTTTTAAAACAGTGAATTTTGTCAGTGAATGAATGTAAATGTATGGCATGAAATTTTCTTTGGCATAGGAGATGCAGTTCTTACACTTTGTTTAGGCAAAGCCATGATTGTTGCCTTGTTCACAAATTTGTTCAAGGTGCTCAAGTCCCACTTTGTGCACCTTGGAATTCCTGAATATTGAATTGAAGTTGTGTCCTCTTGGTTTTGATGCTTTATTGGATCCTCCTCTTTTCTTGGCTTCATTGTTTTATCATGCTCACACATCCAATACTACAATAGAATAAGAAATTGTTAATATGCAATCACATGTAATAAGAAATATTTGGAAAAAACCTAGAATTTCTTACTAAGAGTGAACTAGTGCATCCAAGCCTTTGCATTGAGGCTTTTGCTCTTTTTTCAAAGGCTCACGAATTAGTGTGTCATAGATGGCAGAAGACCAATCGTAGTGTTTCAATGTGTCCAAGTCCTCCACATATTTCACATATGTCCATGCAATCGTCTGTCCAGTGTTTGTGAAGAAACATGCCTGAAACATCAAAAGGCATAGGACTCTCACAGTGTCTACCACAGCAGTTGTGTCTTCATTATCCACAAGTTTTACTAACTTTTCCTTCAACATTTTGCCTGTGATGTTTTGGGCATTTGGGAATACTCTATCTGCAAATTTAGATTTCACCTTCTTCCCGTGGTACTTGTCAACTTTTAAATTGCCATCCATAATTCCAAAAATCAGCTTGATATCAGTCCTACGTATCTGACAGCATTCTCTTCCAATTTTGATTCCTCTTTTTCCTGGTACGTATGCGGTTATGATGTTGTCCAAAACTTGGTCTTTTCGCATGTTGGAACATATCCTCTTTTCATCAATAGCTTTGAAGAAGAGCTTAAAAGGAGTTTGCTGCATAATGTTCCTGTGACTTCTCGTCAATTTTCCTGTATCTTCGTTATATGCATCCAATAGATATGAGATGCTGTTTCTGTATTGACTGTACCTGGAAAAAATCAATGCAGACAACACATTTTTTTGTTAGTGAATTTGTTTGGCATTTGCATTACAGTTTGTGTCATCAATATGTTATTTAGATGCATGCACTGCCAATATTCCTTGTAGTGAATATTCTTAGTCAATCAAACTTTCAGGAACATATGTTATAAAATCAGCTAGCATGACAATGATAAGCAATCATATTAAAGCTGAATTGGGCATGACAAGTAATGAATTAATTGAATTTAAAGAGCTTCAGAATGAATGCATATGCAAACAATGAATAAAAGGTAAAGTGAACGAGTTAACATTCAATACTTGCCTCGGTGAATTTTCTTAGTGAATTATGGTTTTACGATGTAAAACACAAATATTGAGAAACAGGGGTAGGACAATTAGCTACATTAATTTTTAACAAGTGTACCAATCTTCACATAATAAGTGTGATATGGGCAAATACAGTCTCTGCTGGAAAGGTGTTTAATGTGTATTACATGAATTATCATTGTAGTGAATATTCTTAGTAAATCAAACTTTCAGGAACCTAAATGCTAGAAACTAGTTAAACTTGATCATGATAAGCAATTATGTTAAAGCTAAAGTAGTTAGGGATGACAAGTAAGGAATCAGAGTTTTGAATTTAATCAACATCGGCATGGATGTATGTAAATGATGAATAAAATGGTAAAGTGAATTTCCATTAATATTTCTTGACATAGTGAATCAGACTTTTTGTACATATATCTCTGACATGCATAAAACAGTGACTGCATAACAACATCACCATGATTGCATGTAAAAAAGTGATTGCATATTATATCAAAGTGAATTCATATTATAAACATTCATTCATTTTTATAAACATAATTCTTTTTTGATTTCTCACTAAGAAAAACAATCGAGCTGATAGATTTATCATTCAGTAGATTCAGTGAAACATAGCAGCGAATGTGAGTACTAAAACTTGCTGCAATAAAAATTCCTAACAATATCACCATGATTCCTAGTAAAAATTCAGTGTATATTATAGTGAATTTCAGTAAATGTTCACTAAAAAAACAATCAAATTGACATAAATCTCAACTAGTAAATGAAGTGAAACAGAGCGTTGAATTCTTCGATTTAGTACTTACTTAGTAATTGTTCCATCGCTTTTTTCCTCGCATGGTGATTTTGAACTTGTTTCTTCGCATAATGTACTGTGACAAAAATTCAATGCATATTATAGTGAATTTGAGTAAATGTTCACTAAAAAAACAATCAAAATGCCAGAAATCTCAAATCTCGACTAGTAAACGAAGTGAAACAGAGCAGTGAATTCTTCGATTTAGTACTTACTTAGTAATTGTACCATCAGTTTTTTCCTTCGCAGCTGACTTCGATCTTGTTTTCGCCATTTCGAGAAATTTATTCACTCGTTTTGTTACCTGAACAGATGAAAGGAAGATGCAAAGGTGAATTCTGTTACACAATCTGCTTCTTAGACAGAATAAGACTCCAATCTGCAAAACAAGGTTAGAAACAAGAAACCGAAAGAACAGAAAAACAAAAGCCGAGTCCTGTGTACCACTGAGTGTCCTAAAGACTAATTCACCCCTCACCAGATTGTGCTTGGAGTTGAAAGCGGAGTGTTAGTCTCCCAGGATACAACAAACTAGCGAGAGACAGGATGCACTGAGCCTTCAACTGCTTAAGAACCAAATATGGTGAACAGTCCGATAGCATAAGGAAAAAGATAATGTATGTGTATATATTTCTGTTGTGTGTAGTACCACTTCGAATCGGGAAGGAAGCGGCTTATACAGGGTGAAGGAGCACATGTAGAGGCGACGAAGAGGAAAACGTCTCATTACTTCATCTCAGTAATGAAGGCAAATGGAATGGAACGATCAGAGGAAGATGGAGAGGCTTAACAGGTTTGCAAAATTTAATTCGGATATTAAAATTAGCAAAAGCCCGAACTCGCACGACCAGCCCGAAACCGAAGCTGCATTCGTGTCCGCAGGACGTGCGTCCATGCACAAGTCCAAGCCGAAATCCCACGGATTTGCACCCCTGCGTAGACTTTGGCGCATAATATTGGTAATAGAACATACTAGTACCTATACTACCATAGTATATATATTGGAACTTTTCCTAGTATATTACCAATGTGGGAGTTTTGCCTTTAACTATTTCCTTCCTTTTCTTACACTTTCCATTCACACACTTCCACTACCTCATTACTTCATGTTTTCCAACAAATTCGAGCCCTAATTTTTTGAAGAAATTTAAATTTGCAGATTTCAAGCTTATCTGAGATTGTAGATCTTCGAAGTCTGTTCGATTGAGTATAAATGGTTGCAAATTAGGGATAACGATTGCGTAAACCTGAATTCGCGTCCAATTTTTGTGATGATTTCCGCTCCTGTTTTGGAAATAGCAGAGAAAGTTAGAGCTTCAACTTCCTAGCCCTGATTTTGCGGTAATGGCGTGAACAACAGGATTTGTTTATAATTAGGGTATATTGGTCTTTTTGACTACAATTTTGTCCTTTATGCAACATTTTTTAAAAGTTGTCCTATTCTCTAATTTTGTAAATAATTTTGTCCTTATGCCTCATTACCTCTTTTGAAAATCACATCGGAAGAATATCAAATGAAATATCAAAACTAAGAGCACGACAAAAATTAAAATATGATAAAAAAAAATTACGATTTTTAAAACATAGATCAATTAACATTAATTGTCCCGTGCATTATGCATGGGTTTATGACTAGTTTAAATATATGTGTGATACAGAAAAAAATTGACAATTTTCTGACCCCAATGTGAAAATTCGTGCAGCCGCCCCTGTGTACCTCTTCATACGAATAGTGATAACCCTTACCTTTTAGTGTAGGAACACCTCAGTTCGAATTGGGCTTCCTTCAACATATAAAAAGGCATAGTATGCATACGAATTTTACACAAGTTTGAAAGCATCATCAGACCAAAAACTTGAGTGTTCTCGGGTTTGATTAATAAAAGTCATTGTTTGAATCAAACGCCTCCATTGTATCGTGAGAGAGATTTTCGTGTGATCCCTAAGTGACATTCAAGAGAAACGAAATATCTCTTAAAAGATAACGCTTTGTGTGCTTTGGAGTTTTCTACAATTTCTGTCAAATTATTATTCATAAAAATTTTCCAACAAATTATTACCCAAGAACCAATCCAATTAGGCTTTAAAAATCTGATTTTCCGGGAACATGTAAACAGCCATAGAATCAAACAGAAAATTAAATAGTGACTCAGCTTGTACGTGAATTCAAGCTTCTTAAAATTAAAAAAATAATAATAAAAAACAACACACTGACGTGTATGCAAACCAGTGAATCAATCTCAATAATATGCTAAATCCATAGTACGATTTCGAAAAATTAAAATTTAGAGATTTTTCATACCTTTAACAAATATAGAGGTTATCAAGCACACCAAATTCATGTTATTTGATTGATGTTCATCCAAAATTCACAGGAATATTCTCTGCTCTCCCATCATTGAGAACTGCAATTTCAATGATATTCATACTATGCGAACTGCAATTTTTTTGTTTTGGAATCAAAAACAAATGTGCAGTATACAATTAATGAGAGGAGATTTTGCTAGATTGAGTAGAGATCGATTTTCCGTTAATTGGATCAGAGCCAGCGAATTTTGAGCTTCTGGCGTGATTCATGGTTGATTTCCTCTCTCCTCCGTTATTACGTTTCAAAAGCTCTGCATTTAGTACGCGATTAGTTTTTTTTTTTTGGGACGCAATTACTAAATGTAGTGAAAGTGAATCTAAGGGTAAAAAATTTGTTTTAAGAAAATACTCCCTCCGTTCCAATTTATCTGAGGCAGTTGTCAAAATCACGCATATTAAGGAGGTGAGTTAATGCATTAATTTTTACAATAAAATTACTAGAATGTCCTTAGATTTAATTAATGTGACCTTCTTTTTCATATCTCCTAGTGTAATAATTAAGGGTAAATCAAGTAAAAACACAATAAATGTTGCATTGGAAATTGAACTGCCTCACATAAAATGGAACAAAACTTTTTGGCAACTGCCTCAGTTATTATGGAACGGAGGGAGTATAACATTGTCCTAAATCACAAATTGAATATTCTACGTCCTTTTTGCATAACATCTTTTAAAGAGTGTCCTTCTAGCCCCTTATCCTTTAAATTTATGGCATATATGATTTTAAGGAAAATCTTTAATAAGATTAAGGTAAGTACTTAATGAGATTATCAAACAATATTTGATTTATTAAATTCCTTATTCTATTGGGAATATAGTTTCTTTCTCCCTAGTCCACTCAGTCTAATAGGGCGCACCTCCTCTCCTATTTAAAAGGAGTTGTGCCAACTCATTTGTATCACAATATTCTTCCAATATTTTAGTGAAAGAAAGAGAGGTTCTTGAGATAGAGTTTTTATGAGAAGAAGAAAATGCGACGTAGTAGTCGATTTTTCCAGTAGCAGTCCTTCGAGGATTCCGGCGGTTGTTCGTGTGGATTACCGCTAGAGGCCGGACACTTGGACGGCTCGGTGCTTGGACCATCAACCGTAGACAAAGCGATGATCTATTTTAGATCATCGAAAGTATTCCTTTAGTCTACTTCTTTTCTGTTTGTTGCTTAAACAAAATCGATCTTGATAAAATGGAAATTAAATTTAAATTCTGCTGCGTTCCCGCGTAGATTTCCTAACAGCCTCATGGGTCCGTAGCCTGCCCCCCGCCTCGATTCTATCATGGGATGATTTGGAGAATAAGTTCACAGCAGAATTCAAATTAGTCGGCGGACCAAAAAGACATACATTGACCATCACGAAGTCACACAGGGTGAGAACGAGTCAACCCGCAGCTATTAATTATGAGCGATTCTATAAGGTGTATGAGTTGATAAGAGGTCTTGCAGACAACGTTGTCATGACTAGCTTTGAGACGGGGCTAAGTCCGGGCTACTTAAAATCTTATTTCACCCTCAATCCGCCGGTTAATCTTCAGGAAATGTTGTGTTTGACAAGGAAGTACGTCGTGACATGACTTCAGCTTTCTGTTCGTCAATCAAGAATATTGGTGTGCAATACATTAGCTCAGATCCTGCTTTGATGTGCTACCAGTCTAGGTCTATCTAAGCTGCATCTATTTGTGATTAGTTTGCTGCCTATAATCTATTTGCTCAGATCCTGCCTCTAGCGAACATCTCTATTTAGGGTGTCCCATTTCCATTCTCATGCATTTTAGTGTCCTTTGTGCAAGCTTACGATACAATCACCAACCTTGACAAGTGATATATGTATGTCTCGTGCCCTAAATTTTACTCTAGTTCACGCAAAGCTCTAATCATTGTAATGAAATTGATTGTCTTTTCTTCTTGTGTTGATGTAGAGTTCGTACACAGTTGATGATTATCATTTTTTGTGTACTGTAGGATAAAGTTGTAAGATTCATTATCAATTATTTAATCGTTTTGGTGTTTTTTTTTTAACTTTTTGAGGTGGTTTGTATACTTAAAATGATGGATAATAATTGTTTAATGGTTGATTTTATGTAATTTGTTTTGATAGGTATGTGTTTTTATTATATGTTGTCTTTAGATTATTTATATAATTATTATCATTTTCATTTTTTTTTTGAAAATCGTTTTTATTATTAATTTTATTATTTTTAATTGAAATTTTCAGTAATAATAATAATATATTCATATTATAATTAATATATTAATATATTAATATTAATATTATTAATATTATTATTCAATTATTATTTTTATTTTTTGAAAAAAGATGACTTCTAGTGACAAAGTGTGGGCAGAATACTATTGAGTTATGAGCCCCAGTTGCACGTAAGTTTGATTAATTTCCCAAAATACCCATTATATGTAAATTTACAATATTACCCTTGTGACTAACTGCCTTGAAGTTAACTCTTACATCATATGGCACAAATTGTGTTTTTCTCATTTCTTTGTAGCTTTATTAAAATGTATGATTAATTATTTAATTGAATAATTAATCTATGAAATTAATTTAATTAATTTTATAAATCAATTAACTTAATTAAACTAGTTAGTGACACATTTTATACAATAATAGTCTGCCAGGCCTCAAATTTTCGTGGTCCATATTCCATCATAGCCTGGCCCAACTTCCTATCCATTTACCCTAAACCCAATCAGCCTACCCCTTATAAACCTCTAAACAAAAAAAAACCTAACCCTAAAATCATTTATGCCGTTTTCATCTTTCAGACTTTTCTCCATTATTTCCTCCTTCAATGTTACCCGATCTTCGATTCTTCAGAAAATCTGCTAGCCGTTTCCTCTTCTCCTCCTTCAACCTTCCTTTTTCCGATTCAATCATGTTTTCCCTGTGATTTGACACCTTTTTTGGCAACCTGTTTTTTATGGAAGGTCAACTGAACAATCACTGCTCCGATTTTCAGTGATTCGTTCCTTCGAAGCAACGCAGGGCATTAATCTGTGAAGGCTCTTTCAAATCGGAGCAACCACGTGTTAATTTCATTTTAGGAAGGCTCCAACGAAGTAAAAGCTTGCACCTGTATTGCAAAATCATGATGATTTGAAGCAATTACTCACTGATTCACTCGAAGAAACACAGAGATTTCACTGTGAAGGCTTCGAAGTCGTACAGGTCGATTATTTCCTTTTATATGTTAATATCAATCGTTATTATTCTGATTTGTTTTGATTCTGCCTAATCTTCTTCATTATTGGTTATTTACAGGTCACCCGATGACCATTCTGGAACATTGATGGCATGAGGTCTGTGCGTTTGACCACATGTGTGATTTGGAGGATCTACAGCTGTAATTTGATGGTCGAGCAAGGCAATCATCTCATATCAGCACGTGGAAAGTTGATCCAGTGAATTACCACCCGGATTGCTATGGTAAAATGGCTAAACCTTGTACCGTAGTCCGGTCAAACCAATTCAATTAAGGGTGTACACCAAATGAAGTTGAATTGCAGTCTGCTGAGGGTAAATAAACCCAATGATGGTCAAACCAATCATCCAATCCTGTCTATTTCCGGTCTGTGCTAGTATTGGTTGGTTTGACAAGTCAATTCAGGCCTAAGCCTATGGTCAGGTCTGAATTAAGTCGTTTTAAACCACTGAATCAACCATGTGTGTTGCCTGCATATTGATTTTGGTTGATCAGCTTGGTTTGTCCGGGTCCGGTTAAGTGTTAAACCAGAATAAAATCAGATTATGCAGTGATATGCAAGGCAATGTTTTAATCAATCTTAACTTGCCTTTTTCTGGATCACATGTGCCCTTTTGAATTTTGAATTTCTGGTTTCACATTGATAGGTTTTAGGGTCTTCTACCTTCTTAGTCCAATAAATAGCCACCCATAGTAACAAAATAGGCATCAGTTAAAAGTAATAGCAATCCCACATTTTCTTACCTAAAAACGTTTTCCTAGTCTTTTGTGAGTCTGAAGTCTGTGGTCAGAAATTCACACACTTTCCTGAAGTGTGGTGAATTTGGATGGAATCTCAAATGAGTGTGTATAGCTTGAGGATATGATTATTGGATCAGCTATGGTCTGTGTCTGCATTGGTGTACTTCATTGTGAAGGTACTCAAATGAGATCATTTTTTATTGCTTCTTAACTGTTCCGTGTTTTATTGCTTGATTATATTGTGGCACCCCTGTTATAAGATCACTGGTTTGAAGGACTCTGGTCTGGAATTTACCTAAATGAGGATTTGGCACTCAAGCTTTAGCTTCAATTGACCCCTGATCTTGTGTCAATCAGGAACATAGTTTAAGTCTTGGAATATCATTTGTCTGTGCTTACCTGCTTACTTGTGTAGTTAGAAGTTTAGTGTCTACTTTTCATTTGGTGTTTTACAATCCATAGAAAGTCAGAAGTCAGGATTTGTGTTGTAGTTTCCACCTTGAGAATAAGGCTCTAACAGACTTTGATTCTATTACTTGCATGTGCATTGATCACCTAAGTGGAAAGCTTGTTTTGAAAAATCTTAGTTTGATCATCAGTTTGCTTCTGATTAAGGATTTAGGATCTGTCCATTAGTGAATCAGGTTTGAGATACTCGCCACCGCTTGTGTATAAGGTTTGTGATCAATCATTAAGCATATGCAAAGATGCATAGTGAACCTAAGGTTTTGGCTTTTGAGTCTTCTTTTTGTTCCCTTTAAACTGTTGGGAAACTCAAAACCTCTTCTTTGGATTTGAGTCTGAGTTTCTGCCCATTTGTTTACTTTACTTGATATATCCTTGCACATATGTCTTCCTGCTGAAATATGCTACCTGAGCTATCTGCAAAATCTGTGATACCTGCAAATTTGTTAAATTGGCAAACTCCTTGAATACCTTGTAACTTGTATTTAATTTGCTCCAACTCGTTATTAATTGATAAAATAAAATAAAATGGTATATTTTATATACACTCTATTCAACCCCCCTCATTCTAGAGTGTGTTCTACACATTATCGATCCAAAAAATACTCTTGATAGGAGGTCACCTATGTAAGTGTGAAGTGGGGCCACTTCTATGAGAATTTTGAGGCTTGAATTCTCCAAAGCACTTTCTGAAACCAAGTGTTGTCCATGGCCGAGATGGACACAACCATGAAAACCGAAAGATGCTAGGGGAAATATTGTGTGGGTGATGTTGTCTTGATTTACACTAAAGACTGAACAGTTCAAGACCTAGTTCACTGATTAGCCGAGTAAATCCGATAGCACTTCACTAAGGCAGATTCAAGGCCAGAAGCTACATCTCTTGTTGCAATATTTTTCTGCTGACTTCTCTTCAGATTCTGCATTTGTATTTGCATTAATTTTCATTCATGTGGGGGATTGTTGGAGAAAATGCCCATTTTGATGGGTTGAGTGGTCAACTTTAGCGCAAATTTCGGAAACGTTCCGGTATGATTCACCGGGAGCTTGTTACATCTAAAAATAGTACTCACGGAGTAGATGAGGTTTGTCTTTAGAATCACTCGATTTGGACATCGGATGAATGTGAAATTAATACATAAATTTGATTGAAAATATGTAGAAGATGAGAGTTGAATGGAGGACCTCAACCCATTCTCCCACATTGGCAACTTGAGGTTTGGGAACTAAAGTAATAAGAGCTTATGTGACTCTTATGGATGTGCCCCAAGATGCAAAGCACTTTTGTGTAGGAGGGAGGACTTAGATAATTCCACGCGCGTGCGCCACCGCCACCGGCCGGGTCGGCTCGAGCTCTGTTCGGTTGTTGCATGTAGTATTAATTTTTTGGACAAAATTTCTTTTTGAAATTAACCAAAATATTAATGTTTATTTTTGGCATTTGATTGTGTCTTCAGACCAATCAGAATTCAAGAAGTCATCCGACCAATCAGAATTCGGACGACACATCATTCGACCAATCAAAAGTAAAATTCGGGCGACACGTCATCCGACCAATCAAAAGCAAGATAGGGGTCGGCAATTATGCCTATTCCAGTGAGTGGAATTACTTTTCCAAGGAGAAAAGTTTGATGACGTGTCTCGGCCAATCAGATTCGAGCATTCTAGGGTTGGTCAGATGATGGACTATGCTGTCACCATAGTGGAGAAGCCTTCTGAAGATGTTGAAGCCATTTTAAAAGAAGATATGAGAGGGCTTAGTTTGCCTAGGTTTAAATTTTCTGTTAGGTCTTTGACCTTGTTTTGTATAAAATAAAGTACAAAATATAGGTAGAGTAGAAAAATCGAAAATAAATGTTGCATTGAAAAATATTTTAAATTAGTTAAATATGAACATCTTTTTTTGTAACTCCCTCAAATAAATAGAAATGAAGGAAATAGTAAAAATCAACGCATTTATGGATTTATTAATGTTTGTGAGAAGATAAAAAAAATAGGGGAATTGCTCTGATTGTCTTTTTTTAAACTTTCATTTGTTCAAATAGTCTTTGACCAAATGACTATTAAAAAAAAGCCGAAATTAGTGATATATCCATTTCGCCCTTCTTCAAATATCCCAAATATTTCCCTCCCTTCTCCCAATTCAAATTTTGAATATAATTCAAACTCATCTCTTCTTCTTCTTCTTCCATTCCAAACTCGTTTTCTTCTTCTTCCTTTTTCTTCCTTCTTTTTTCTTCTTCTTCATTCTTCTTCTTCCTCCATATTAAACTCGTTTTCTTCATACTCGAATGGATGTTCGAATGGGTGTTCCGGCGAGATTCCGACTGGGCTCCGGCAAGGGATTTTGGGATTGAAGAAGATGGTGATTTGGGTTCGAATGGGTGTGATTTAGGGTTCGAATTGGGGCTAAATTACAATTTTCGTCCTCTAACTAGACACGTTTTCGATTTTGGTCCTGATTTTTCTCCGGCGACAATTTTAGTCCTGTAAATGGTCTTTTTTTTGCAAAAATAGTCCTGAACGCCGGAAAGACCACTTACAGGACTAAAATTGTCGCCGGAAAAGACAATTTTAGTCATGTAAGTGGTCTTTCCGGCGCTCGGACTATTTTTAAAAAAAGACTACTTCTGAGACTAAAATTGTTGCCGGAGATAAAACAAGGACCAAAATCGAAAAACGTGTCTAGTTAGGGGACGAAAATTGTAATTTAGCCTTCGAATGGGTGTGATTTTGGTTCGAATGCATGTGATTTGGGTGTGATTCTGGCTCGAATTCGTGTTCCGACGGGATTCCGGCTTGGCTCCGTCGAGGGATTTGGGGGGTTGAAGATGGATGATTTGGGTTCAAACTCGTGTAACAAATTCGAAGTTCGAATAACATGTACGATTTTCATGTAAAAAGTTCAAGCTCGTGTAATGAGTTCGAAGTTCGAATAACGAGTACGATTTTCATGTAACGAGTTCGAAGTTTGAATAACGAGTTCAATTTTCATGTAACGAGTTCAAACTGGTCTAACATGTTCAAACTCGTGTTACATGTTCAAACATGTTCGGAGGTATTTTGGGCAAGTAAGGGGAAAAAAATATGAAAAAACTATCTAGGCAACATTTGTATTCCAAAAAATTATTTGAGCAACAATTTTGGTCAAACAGCCTAAATAGCCACCTCTCCTAAAAAAATTAATTTACACTTACTTTTAATTCATAGTGTTAGTATATAATTATCGATTAATTGTATTGGTTTAAGTAATAATATCATCTTTATTCGAATCACTAATCTTAGGGTGGTTCAGGTGCAAATATTGGACCATCAAGTCAGCACTTTTAAAAAAATATATTGATGGAAAGATTTTACAGATAAGGGCTCATTTTAAGAAGTTGAATTCCTATTGGTTTTTGTACATTGATACAAACAAAGGACATTAAATAATAATCATAACTCATCAAGATATAATTAAATTCTATTAGTCAATTACATGTTTGTTTTAAATGGTTGTAAGACATACACGTAGATAATTAAAGACATATATTTGTATGTTTGATTAGAAGAATCGTATACTTAATGTTGAGTTATCAAGTTTTCAATCTACCAATTCCATTATTTAAAATAATTTTTGTATCCACATATTTGTTTTTCTATATTCCAATTCATGCCTAACGAATAAAAGTGTCGATCAACGTAGACTATAAATAACAAAAATATGTTGAGGCTTATATCATTGTGATTTTTTTTTTTAAAGTCTAAAATCATTTTGAATATGGCAGTAAAGAATTCTTTGGTTGTGATAGTAGCCATGCTATTATGTTGAAAATGAAATCAAAACTGGAAAATTAACCATGAAGAAGATGAACAAATTCGAAAATAAAACAGGCGGGAAAATTCCTTTTCATTGAATTGATGATGATTACAAGAAGTGAAGTATCCAGAATGCAATTGAGCCTTTATATAGACTTCCTAAGTATCTAATTAACATACAAGTTAGTTACAAATGTCCAACCAATCCCTAACAAACTTAACCGCTTTTCACCACATGTGTTCGATGAAATGTCCGAGAGAGAACTCCTGCATTATTCTAACATCGTCTAACATCTTCATTCCATTTTATCTTCAACATCCCCTCAAGTCGTAATTAGGATAATTTCGACTTGACATCGATCTAATGACTTCATTCCATTTGTGTAGTTAGTTTATCAACTGAAGATGGATTGTAGATGTTTTTAGTTGGAAATTTAGGCATCGAGTCTTGTAAGAGCGCCTTTTCAAGCTGGGTTTAGTTAGAATGTCACCAGTTGTCTTGATTCGACAGGCATAGAATCGAATTTTTCATTGATACTTTTCTCTCACAAAGTGACAATCAATCTCAATGTGCTTAGTTCTTTCATGAAAAACAGGGTTCTCTACAATATATGTTGCGTTTGATTGTCACAAAACAAAGGTCTTGGTTGAGAATCTTTGTATGTTGAAATCGATGACAAGTATAGTAAACCATTGTATTTCACATCTTTGTTAGGGCCATTGATCTATATTCAACTTTCCGAACTACTCCTACTGATCGTTGTTTGTTTCTTGCTTTTCCATGATATCAAAGATTCACCAAGAAAAGCAGTGTAACCAGCGATGGATCTTCCGGTTTGAGTCACACCCGGCCCGATGTGAGTCACTATAAGCTCTTAATATAAGATCACCACCTGGAGGAAAGAAAAGACCTTGTCCAGTCTTTGCTTTAAGATATCTAAACAATCTATGAAGCAAAGCAGCTAGATGATTCTCTCAGAGGTTTATCCAAGAATTGACTCAATTGTTTGTCTTGAAAAAGCAATGTAGGTCTAGTGTTGCTAAGATAAAGGAGTTTACCAACTAGACTTCAGTAGTGAGTATTATCTTTAAGTTGTGGTGAATCTCTTTGCCTCTAGTTTGATCTTGGAATCCATAGGTGTCTTTGGAAGGTTTGGCTCTAGGTATCCAAATTCCTTGAGTAAATCAAGACAATACTTCTCTCGATTCATTAATATTCCAGACTCTGATCTGGCAATCTCATAACCTAGAAAATACCTTAGCTGTCCCAAATCCTTGATGGTGAATGCCTCATGTAATAAGTCTTTAAGCCTCTGAATTTGCTGTAAATCAGGACTAGCCACTACTATATCATCCACATATACTAGGAAAGCTATAAAGTTACATCCTTGGCCTTTTGTGAAAAGACAAGTGTCATGCTTGGATTGAATATATCCTGCTGTTATTAGGGCATCAGTCAACTTAGCATTCCATTGCCTACTTGCTTGCCTCAATCCATATAAGGATTTAATTAATCTGCATACTTGACCTTTATTTGTGAGTTGAAGACCTGAGGGTGGCCTCATATAGGCCTCTTCATCTAAGTCTCCATGTAAGAAGGCTGTGTTTACATCTAACTGATGTAAATGCCATTTATTCAAAGATGCTAAACTGAGGAAAAGTCTGATAGTAGACAGCTTTGCAACAGGAGAAAAAGTGTCTAAAAAATCTATGCCTTCAGTCTGTGTATATCCTTTTGCCACTAATCTGGCTTTGTATCTATCAATGCTTCCATCTGCTTTTCTCTTTATCTTATATACCCATTTGCAGCCTATTGGCTTCTTGCCTGGGGGTAAATCAACTAGCTTCCAAGTTTTTGTCTTATGTAATGCCAATAACTCCTCTTGCATAGCCTTCTGCCAGTTTTCATCCTTGGCAGCTTCTATATAACTTGTAGGCTCTTGTTCAAAGATCAAGTTGCAGGAAAAAACCTATAGGGTTTTGACAAAGTTATCAAAGGTTAATACCTTGTCAAGTGTATGAGGAGTTTTAGTAGTTGTCCCTATCACGTATGATAGTCCTTCAAATGTGTGCAGCGACTTTCTTTCTCTTATTGACCTCCTTAAATTTGGTTGTATGATCCGTGAAGCATCATAATCGGCATCCCTCAGATCTCCTGTTTGTAGTGAGCTTTCACTATCTAGATCCTCACCATTCGATCATTAAATTCTATACGCTTGCACATCATTATGATTAAAAACATCGAGAATCAATATTTTGAAGATTTGGCATGTAATAATGACTCAAGATATTACTTGGCAAAGTGTATTAGATAAGAAGGGAAAAGAATTCTCATGAAAAACTACATCTCTTGAAATAAGAAACTCCCTGGTTTGAAGATCTAGTAAGTTGAAACCCTTTGTGTGTGGAGGGTTCCCTATATAGACACACTTTCTGGTTCTACTATCAAACTTGCTTCTTCCTTGAGAAATTGTACTTGCATATGCCAAACAACCAAATACCTTCAAATCATTATAAACAGGTTGTTTACCATACAAAACAGAATAAGGTGTTTGATTCTTTAATAATGGAGTAGGGGTGACATTAATAAGCATTGTAGCATGTTTAATACATAGTCCCCAATATGACATAGGAAAACCCGACTAAAACTCGAGTGCCCCCGCCACATTTAACAAATGTTGATGCTTTCTTTCTACCACACCATTTTCTTTGTGGTGTATGAGTGCAAGATGTTTCATGTACTATGCCTTTTTGTGCATAATAGGTGTCCATCTTGAACTCTTGACCATTATCGAATCGACTTTCTTTACTGTTTACTAAAGCGTGTAGAAACAACATTACTGAAATTTTTGCAATAAAGCTCTAGTTTCAGACTTGTTTTTCATCAAATGTACCCAAAGGAACTGGAATGATCATCAACATGATTAAAAGATAATATTCTCCATTAAAAGTACAAAATCTGTTTGGACCCCATATATCTACATGTAAAAGATCAAAACATGTTCAAGAATGTGATTCACTGGATGAAAAACTAAGTTTCTTTTGCTTTGCTAAGGGACATACAGGACAATCAGTATCTATACATGCTTTAATATCACTATTAGACTTGTGTATAATACTCATTCTTTGTTTAGAAGGATGTCCAAGCCTATAGTGCCATAACAAGGATTCTGGTAACATGACAGATTGACAAGAAACTTGATGATCCAAAAACATATCATTAGGATCAGCCTTCAATATGTATAAGCCCTTGACCAAATCAGCTGAACCAATCATTCTCTTCAATATATTGTCCTGCAAGGTACAACCATTAGCTCCAAAACAGAGAATATCTCTTATTATTTGGTTAGTTTACCAATGAGACATCGATTATATGTGAACTGTGGTACACAAAGGACATTATCTAATATCAGACTTTTATTAATTCTAACTTGTCCTATGTGTGTTACTGGTGCACATGATCCATTTGGTAATGTGACACTGACTCCAAAAACAGGTTTAGGAGATAACAATAATGAGAATGAATATATAACATGATCAGTGGCACCTGAATCTACTATCCATTCATAGATAGTACCTGATGGATCTGCCACAGCCTGTGTACTAGCAGTAAGAGCCACAACTTGTCCAGGGTCATCAGTCAACTTTACACCTTTTAGCATATTCATGATTGTATCATATTGAGACCTAGACATTGTGTTTGAACTAGAAGCAGAAACTCCTGTTTCTGAGTTATGTGAAATTGCATCCTGATAAGTATCTACACTTGTATCTTCCATATTAGGTAAGAAACCTTGATCCATACTAATATGATTAGCTTGTATCTGACCTCTTCCCCTGCCTTTTGAACCAATAGGATAACCATACTTCTTGTAACACTTGTCAATAGTATGGCCTTCTTTTCCACAATATGTACATTGTGGCCTTTTGCTATGTGCAATGTAACCTCTTCCACTACCTCTTCCTCCACCTCTTCCATATGAAACACCAGTCTGAGAAATTTGACCATCTTGCTTGAAACCAACTGTTTGTGCAGTTAAAACTGTCTTATCTGTTCCTAGATCTGCATAACTGATTTGGCTTTCATGTTGCAAGGCCATATTGAACACTGTGGAGAGGTCTGGAATAGGTTTAGCCATCAAAACTTGTGATTTCACATTGCTGTATGAATCATTTAGCCCTTTCAAGAACCTAATGATCTTGTCAGTTTCATCTTGTTCCTTGTAAATTGGTTTGGCCGTACAAGTGCAGGGTGGAGCAGGTCTCAAGACTGCCAATTGATCCCACAAACTCTTTAATCTTGTGAAGTATTGTACCACTGATAATGCCCCTTGTTTTGTTGCATATATTTCTTCTTGAAGGTTTGATGACGATAGGCATTACTAACTCCAAATCGTGATCAAGATCAACCCAAATCTCTCTTCTTTGTTTCTAACCGTAAAATGCTCTGCGAATCGAAACATCTACAGAATTGACAAGCCAATTCGAAACCATATCGTTGCATTGACACCAGATTTCATAATGCCTATGTGTTTCAGGCGGCTTGGGCAAGGAACCATCAATGAATTTCAGCTTGCCTTTCATTGAGAGCACCATGGATATAGCTCTTTTCCAACAATGATAATTTTCAGCTCCTTTCAATACAGGTTGAACAATCACAGCTGATGGATTCTGACCAGGATGAATATGATAAGGATTGACTGCTGCAATATCTCCTTCTTCAGCCATTGCCAAGAAATGAAGAAAAACGACCAAGAAAAAACGATGAAAATGAAAATGTAGTTCCACACTACAAATCAAGATCACGATTCCACACCGTAATCGATCAAGAAGAGTACAGCTGAAAGCTATTTCTCTGATACCATGTTGAAAATGAAATCAAAACTGGAAAATTAACCATGAAGAAGATGAACAAATTCGAAAATAAAACAGGCGGGAAAATTCCTTTTCATTGAATTGATGATGATTACAAGAAGTGAAGTATCCAGAATGCAATTGAGCCTTTATATAGACTTCCTAAGTATCTAATTAACATACAAGTTAGTTACAAATGTCCAACCAATCCCTAACAAACTTAACCGCTTTTCACCACATGTGTTCGATGAAATGTCCGAGAGAGAACTCCTGCATTATTCTAACATCAGTCTAACATCTTCATTCCATTTTATCTTCAACATATTAAGTATTGTTTTGGTCTCAAAGGCAGATATGGAGCCTGGTATGTTTATCTAAGTTCAAGAAGTAGGCATGTAGTATACATATTTTTTCTCGGAAAACGAAAAATTCACACACATGTGTCTTTTTTCGTCTCAAACGGGACTCGAACTGTGGTCATTACGAGTTATGACCTAATGTAAACCATTAGGCTGATACCTTGTTGGTAGGCATGTAGTATACATCGAGTAAAGAATAAAGATACGGCCACAATATGTCATAACGTATTGACACCAGTGACGGAACCAGGAAATATATATGGGGTGGTCTTGGTTTCAGTTTTCAAATGAATAATTATATCACCTCAAATTTTTTGTTATCGATGCACCGCATTGAACGTGGCTAATGGCTATTGGATCCTGTATTAGTGAAACACCGAGCACGGCGGCGATGGCGACGACAGGAGGAGAAAGCAATTGATATGTTAATAAATTAGGGTTGGGTGTGGAGCCAATGGAGGAGCAGGGGCGGATGATTCTGGTTTTATTTTTTATTTTTATGGTTAACTATAAGGTGTAAAAATTGTAAAGGGAAAAAAGAAAGTGTAAAAATTTGCTGTTGCACAGGGACTAAAGAATGAAAACTCACGCTTCTTCCACCATACCCTCTTTTTGTTCAAAAACATATAGCCCAAATAAATATAATGACTATAACAAGAAGAATTTAAAAAAAAAAAAAAAAAACAAAAATCCCGCCCCACTCCTGGGTGGTTCCGTCCCTGATTGACATAACGGTCATCTGCAGGTCACATCATTATCAATTTAGACCTACCAATAATATCAATGATATAGATGACTGGTGTGTTATTCGTTATGTCATAATGTATCATTATATACCAACATGTATACAGGGGTGGACCTAGCCTTATAGGGGTGGGGTGCATGGACCCCACTCAAATTTCCGGACGAAATTACTAATATACCCCTCTAATAATATTAAAGCTGTGTATGTATATTATTTCAGACAATATTTAGTGTAATTATCCATTTAAATCAATTGGTTTGAAGCTTTGTTATTTATACTTAGGTCATAGGTTGAATCTTAGTTATTGAGGTTTATTTTCACTTTTTTTTAATTTCGCCTCCACCTGGAAAATTTTAGATCCGCCACATGTATATATATATATATATATATATATATATATATATATATATATATCTGAAAATTAATTTGCAGCTGAAGGGAAGAAGATGAAAAGTCTGCTGCTGCCACCATAAATTACATCCAAGAAACTGTTTCAAGATCTTTGCGAGGGAAAAGATTGTGATTTTTTCGGCAGCTGTTATTACGTTAAAGATGGTTGCTCATGTGATCGTGATCAAAATAAATGCTACAAGGATGTGCCGGTGCCGGTGCCGCCCGCGGATCAGGGACGGACCCAATGTACACAAGGAGGGGTGCACGGCCTCCACTCAACTTTTCGTACGAAGTTACTAAAATACCCTTCTAATAGTATTAAAGATCATGTATGTATATTATTTCAGACAAATCCTAATGTAATTTATTATTTAGCTCTATTGGTTAGAAGAATTACTACTATACTTAAGGTCACTTGTTCAAAACCGGCTGCTTCATCATTTTTAACATTTTTTTTTTAATTTGGCCTCCACTAGAAAAAATTCCTGAATCCGTCACTGCCGCGGATCAATATAATTGTGCAGATTTCAGTTGCGATTCAGAAGGCTCTTGCAAGTACGTGAATGATGTTTTGAAGGTGGTAAAATGCACCTGTGCAACACGCAGTGGAAAATGCAGGGATATCTAGTCAGAAATTGAGTATGAGTAATGAGTCTGTGTGGATGTTTTTTTTTTTTTTTTTTTTTTTTTTTGAAATACAAATAAAAACATGCGTTTTATAATATGAGCATGTTCTACCTTAAAGGGAAAAAAAAATGAAGTGGGGCTTTTTCTTTAGTTAAAATGAAGTAAGTTGTTCTCTGCCTTGTTGTACTCGGTCATTTAAGTACACGATCTCATGAATACTTATATATATATATTAATGTCACAACTATTCTGTTACAACGAAGAAAACACAACCTGATTGTAGGACGTATTGATCATGCATGAAAAAGATGACGCATGATAATCGTTCAATAGTATAAAATTCAGGATGTGTCATTTGTTATGACTTAATGATTACTTCCTCCGTTCCGTATTAAAAGTCTTTTTAGTTTTTTGGTGGTGTCCCAAAATATATGTCTTTCTCTCATTTCAATGCAGGATTAATGTATTATTCTCACTTTCACACTATACAATGCAATATTATAAGTCATTCTCAAAAAACAATACAATATTTCGCCTTGAAATATTAAAAAGTAACTCATTTATGATTTTTCTAAATCTGTGTGAAAAAACCAAAAATACTTATAATACGAGACGTAGGGAGTATTATGCCTTCACCTAAATCTTTTCGAAATAGAAGGTGTCAAGTTACACAAATGGTGGAAAGAAAAAAGAAAAAAACATAATAGTAGATTTACCCAAGTTCAATTTGCACTATGTAACTGTGAAAACGGATTGGAATCCTAATTGCAATAATCAAGAATAGATAGTAAACATTCAATCACACAGAAAATAAGAATACATAATTTAATGTGGTTTCCGCTAATGTGCTGACTAGCTAGTCCACGGGCAGAAATGATGAGATTATGTTATCATAGTGTTTTTACAAACATCTGCAATTGAACTAGATTAAAATGGGTGGCTATTTATAGTACTCATATTTAAACCCTAACTGCCATAATGACACAATAGCAGAATGACTAATATATCTGAGATGTAGTCTTTCACAATATTCATGCTGATGACTACCAGATGTAACCAAATTCGGACTCAAAGCTAATTCAAACGCGCGTGCTCACCATATTTCAGCTGAGACAAACTCGGCAGAACATAAAACTCGATCGGATGACCTCACCTAGCTGATCTTCCCAGACTTGAATACTTCAGCTAAACTTCTCAGACTTGAATACCTTAGCTGAACATCTCTTCAACCAAGTCTTCAAGATTTCAGCTTAATTTGACAGATTCAAACGTAGAGAACAAGTCACTCTTGACTAATAGTAACTAATCTACAAGTTAAATATATTCAAAATCTAAGCTATATGGTCATCCCAAGGTCGCACATATTTAGATGAGTAATGATAGAGGCACAACCAAAGTTACACAACGGGTGACGCAACGTGATCTCTTACCCTTGATTTTAATGAGTGTTAATTGATTAATTGTGATGTAGACTCATCAAAATCAAGGGTTGGAGATCACGTTGTGTCATCCGTTATATAACTTTGGTTGTGTCTCTATCATTGCTCTATTTAGATACCGGAGAAAAGTGGAAGAATGGGTTTAGGTTAATTTACAAAAGAAGATGTGAGATGAAAAATGATTGAGAATATATATATATATATATATATATATATATATATATATATATATCATACACCACCTCAACCTAGTCAAAATCGCAAATTGTTTTGAAGATCATACACCACCATCTTCCCATTTAACGGCCCACCACCTTCATGGCTATTTGCTCAAATTACCCTATATTTAGGGGTAATTTGTAGGTGGTTACTGATAACTTTTATGGAATAGATAGTTTTTGGGAAAACTTAAAGCTCTCATTGATAAACAAGCATATAAATACAATTAGTAAATAACCAACCACTAAGCCATTTCCTATAAAGTAGGAAACATGGGATCATGACTTTAAACCAAAAATAACTACTCTAGTAATGGGAAACATGCGAAAATGGGAAATAACATGGATGAAATAGCCTTAGGTAATAAATACTTAATTAAGATAATTCTTCTAACATTCCTTCTCTTAATCTGAGTTGTCTGTTCAGATTACTTCGCACATTCCCAGCTTGCCTCTAAGATTCAGAAACTGATCCCTCTTAAGTCCTTTAGTCATTATATCAGCCAGCTGATCTTCACTTCTACAATGTATAAGTTCAATGATCCCTTCTTCACATAGATCCTTTAGAAAGTGATGATTCACGTCTATGTGCTTGCTTCTGTTGTGTAGCACTGGATTCTTGGATAACTTAATGGTGGAACTGTTATCACAATATAGGATGTTTCCAATCTGCTGAGCTTGCCCTAGAACCTCCAATATTCTTCTTAACCAGATCAGCTGACACGAACAATGTGCTGCTGCTACAAACTCTGCTTCTGTTGTGGATAGAGTGACTATTGGTTGCTTCTTTGAGGACCAATTGATAGCACTTGTTCCATACATAAACACAAAACCAAAAGTACTCTTCATGTCATCAATATCTCCTGCATAATCACTGTCTGAATACCCAGTCAGCTGAGCCTTCCCTGCTGAACCATACTTGATGCCAAGATTGATGGTTCCACTTAGGTATCTTAGGATTCTCTTCACATAGTTTAAGTGGTTTGCTGAGGGTGACTTCATATATCTGATGGCCACACTTATAGCATACATGATGTCAGGTCTTGTTGCTGTGAAGTATAGAAGACATCATATCATCTGTTTATATAAGGTGGGATTCACCTTACCACATGTTCCTTCTTTGTAAGTTTCATACCAGCTTGATAGGGTGTGAGTTCTGGGTTGCTGTCCTTCATTCCAAACCTGTTGAGAATTTTAGATACATACTTCTTTTGAGAAACAAGTATACCTGACTCAGTCTGCTGCACCTCAATGCCTAAGAAATATTGCATTAGTCCCATGTTTGTCATGCTGAATTTGGTCTTCATTGCTTCCTTAAAATCATTTATCATGCTGAGTTCACTGCTGGTAAAAATAAGATCATCCACATACAGACAAGCAATCAAAATCCTTCCATTGCAGTTAACTTTCACATACAAGGTAGGTTCATATGGACACCTTATGAAACCAGCCTGCACAAAATAAGAATCAATACAACTGTACCAAGCCCTTGGAGCTTGCTTGAGTCCATAGAAGGCTTTATTAAGCCTATACATTTTGTTTTCTGCTCCATTCTTCACATAACCTTGTGGATGATCCACATATACTTCTTCCTGCAACTGACCATTCAAAAACATTGACTTTACATCCGTTTGATGTACTTTCCAATGATTTTGAGCAACCAATGATAGTACAAGTCTGATAGTTTACATCCTTGCTACTTGGGCAAACACTTCATTAAAGTCAATCCCATATTCTTGTTTGTACCCTTTGGCCACTAGTCTGGCTTTGTACTTGCTGACTTTACCATCTTCATTCAGCTTTGTCTTGTAGATCCACTTGACACCAATAGTTTGTGTCCTTTTGGTAGATATGTTAGGATCCAAGTCTGATTTCTTTCAATGGTCATGATTTCTTCCTCCATAGCATGCTTCCATTTGTTGTCTTTTGCTACCTCCTCATAAGTGATTGGATCATCACTAGAAAATAAAGCATAGTAGGTAGTCTTTTCTGTTTGTGGTAAACCTAATACCTCAAAATCTGTCATCCAGCCTGGCCTTTTCTTGGTTCTCTAAGGTATGGCTGCTGAACCCTCAGCTGTTATTTCATTATTTGGGTCTGCTGAAACCTCAGCTGCTGGTGTCAAGGCAGTGTCTTGGGTCTGCTGAGCCTGTGGCAGATCATGAGTCTGCTGAACCTATGGCAGATCCTCACTTGATTCTTCATCTATCAAATTCTGAAAATGATGGAACTGAGCATTGTTTGCTTCCCAATTCCAGGTGTTCAGCTCATCAAACACCACATCTCTGCTGATCACTATCCTTTTGGTTATAGGATTAAACAACTTAAATGCCTTGGACTTTTCACTGATCCCCAAGAAAACACATTGCTCTCCTTTATCACTAAGTTTCTTCATGTTTGCATCTGGAATATGAGCATAAGAAATGCATCCAAAAATCTTAAAATGACTTACAAATGGTTTTATTGAGCTTCATGCTTCTTCTGGTGTCATGTTTTGGACAGAAAATGCTGGGCATCTGTTCAGAAAATGCACACTCCATTCAAGCTAGAATCTCTTAGGTACATTTCCATATGCAAGCATATTTCTGACCATATTCAGAATAGTCCTATTATTCCTCTCAGATACACCATTTTGTTGTGGTGTGTATGCTGCTGTCAATTATCTTATGATTCCATTATTGGTACAAAATTCTATTGGATATACAGAAACCCGAATCCGGATCCGATCCATAATTAGATCATCAAATCTGATTCACAGCACTGATCGAGACACACGATTATGCACAGTAGAAGCTACGAATTAAATTCGCATGTGATTTTACCGCGATTTATTTCACATTATTAATTAATATATCTACAAGAAAGTTGAAGATTTACCCAACAGAAGAGAAGCCGTGATCTTTCGGATTGTATCTTCAAACGACGACTGGTGGACGTCGATCCTCATAGTAAAACCTCCTTGAATATGTTCCAAGAAAAACTCCAAGTTTTTCTTCTCCCAATGACTAGAACGAGAAACTAATTTTTCTCTTCTTTTTTATTAAGTGTGGCGCCAATTTGATTGTCTCATTGTGTTGTGAGGAACTCTCTTTATATAGGAAATTAACTAGTCAAGAGAGAGTTATCCATTTCACAATACAATTACCTATTTTCATAAGGAAAAGATATTTGTCATAAAATAAGAGATAATCTCCATAAATGAGATAATGATTATAAAACCAATCTATTATTTTTCCATTAATTATCCAATAAATAAATAATTAATTAATTAATTACACATGTGACATAATCTAGGAAAATTTCTCTAAACGAGAAAACACTCGCATGCTAGGAGCCAACCCGGGGACCACGGACCTATAACCAGTAGCTACAATAAATTGAATAAAATATTCATCAAACAGAACATTTCTACTCAACTTATTAATTCCGGAAATACGCCACTATAAATCCAAAACTGAACTCTATCGATTATAGATATAACTTATTCTTAGAAAGTCGAGTCAATAAGTGTCCATTGATATAATCATTACATACAGACTAACCCTCCATAGACTATCCGTAACGAAGCGGGATTATTTCCGTAAACCTTTTTCATTACATCTTATCCTTATTTACCATTAACCCACTAGTGATCAATTAGTTCATAACCAATATGAACTCGGCCGATTGATCAGTTTCTAGGATCAACAAATAAGGGATTGTCTTTCTACTTCCTGCATGAAGGAATGGATTCCATATCTGTGAGACACACACTCCTCACTCATCCCAAAATAGTGCCAACGTGAAAGTGATTCAGACCGCGCCTCTTAGCAATCCTTAACGAACACATCAAACCCTATCTTGAAACAAGCAGGCGTCTGCAATCACTTCAGGATTAAGGTTAATCCATATATGATCATCTTGTGATTTAATAAGATTTCTCAATCACGGAATTATATGAGAAATGCATCGGTCCAGTCCTATATGACTACATCATATATAAATGCCCCACTTAGATAACCAATATCGACGGTCCGGATAAGACGGTCACACCTTAAAGTGTTCTGGGCGCATTAGTGGTGGTTTAATCAATAGACCCCATACTATGATTAAGTTGACCACGGACCAATAATTCAAGTGTATCACCATAAATTTAATCCTCGCGTGTGACACACACTAAGTTATATGGCTACATATGATACGACTTGGGGTTTTCAACGGTGTATTACATATAAGCACGAAGCAAATAATAAGATGAGAATAAATCTATCATTTATTAATTATAAAAACTAGGGTTGGCAAATTTCTCGAAAATCCCGACCCGTCCCGAATCCCATCGCGGTCCCGTCCCGAAAAATCCCGATCCCGACCCGAAAAATACAGGATCGGGTATAAAACTCAATCCCGTCGGGTTCCCGATCCCGACCGAATACACACACACACACATATATATATATATATATATATATATATATATATATATATATATACACACACACACACATCTATATACACATACCTAAATACTAAAAACATAAACATACTACACTCTCTCGCTTCCGTTGTTTCTCGGTTTATTTGCACCTCTCTTCTGCTCTAATATTCCATAGAGTTCTTCCTCACAAAAGCCACCGGCCGTCGACTCTGTCGCCGTTAACTCATTTCTCTGCCCCACCTTTTGAACTATCGTTTTGATCAAATAATTGTTGTCATTTTATTTATATTAACATGAATATTTTTAACATCATGTGTTCGGGACATTCATTCCCGACCCGACGGGATCCCAAACATCCGGGATCCCGTCGGGTCGGGACCCGACGCTAATCGGGTACGGGTTCGGGTTGAAAATTGAATCATGAATCTTATCAGGACGGGTTTTGGGTAGGAGGTTTACGGGTCGGGTCCCGACCCGATGCCATCCCTAATAAAAACAGTTACAGAAATTGTCTTTCGGGCGCTACTTCCAACAATCTCCCACTTGCCCGTATATAAAAGCAACAATTGTCATTCGTGCACTATATCCAACAATCTCCCACTTGCCCGTAAGGACAAGCAACAATTGTTTTTAGAGCACCACACCCTTATTCTATCTATCCACAACACTCACCCACTTGCTCTAAAATAAATGAGACATATCTCCCAATTTCATACACGCCAAGCGCTTATCAGTGACACTAGATGCCACACGACTTGGTAATCTGATCAACTAGGTTGTCGGTTCGAGGTGATCTTTTAGGACCGAAACGTCGCCTCTCTGCATGGTCTGTCTGATCATGTGGTACTTTCTCTCAATATGCTTTTGACCTCTAGTGATGTCAAAAATCTTTTGCATAAGCTACCTCTCAACTGTTTTCACGGTAAAGTGATATCAGCTTAATCAGACATGGAATTTCTTCCAGATCAACAGGGAACTTTTAAGCTATATCGCCTTATAAGTTGCTCTAGAAGTTGCTTTGTATTCGACTAGAAAAGTCGAATTGGCGATGCTGGATTGATCCAAACTATAGCTAGCCCTATCACTAAGAGTAAACATCGAGCCCGAGATCAATTAACGATCATCCTTAATATGACTGTAAGTCAGAATTAGTGTTGTCAACAATACACAGGTTCGTACCTGAGTATACAAGCATATTACTCCTCATTCTCCGAAGGTACTTGAGGATGCACTATACTGCTACTCAACGTCCGAATCCTTGATTCGACTGTTATTGACTTTTAATCACCTGACTTTCTCTATCCAAAAGAGAATCTATCTTATTTTTACTATATCCGAAGATTTAAAAGAATTATTCCTTGAGGAGTTGGGTAGGAAACCTCTCGTTTGAATATTGCATACGAAAATGCATTATCATCTTAACCTATAAGATGCATGGGATATTGCCAACCACTTGTTCATGAATTCGACCGAATCAAATTCTAAGAATATAGTCTACATCTCTGGTTCAGAGAAGTTTGGCTCGTCAGTTCCTGACTTCAGATAACACATTCATGTTGTTCACAACTATTGCAGTGTTACGTTGCATTTACACTAACGTCTACTCTTTACCAATATTGATTCTCCGGTCTACAAAAGACTCATCAATATTCTGGTCAAGCCCACATATTTCAAACATATGGCTTTTAATGACCTAGAGTTTTGCTTTAATCCACCAATGGATATAAGCATAGGCAGTCAATCTACCATTGGCTTTAAGCAAAAAACCCTTATGTTCCGAATGAATTCAAGCTCCTTTGTACGGCAAGAAAGTTTCAGGGCATCAACCCTGGTAATCTTTCTGCTTTCCAACAGATTATAAAGGCTGAATGGTAAGAAATTTTCATGGCATCACCCCTGTTTAACTCTCTACTTGTCAGGGAATTACCCCAAGACCACTTAGGTTTGCTTTGAAAGATAAACTTTCTCATTCATTCATCTCTTTTTCATGTAGATCAAATTACTCCCACAAGGCCTGAGACACTCAGGTGGTTCAACAAGATTGTGAACAGAACTGGAGTACCAAAACTCCATTTACAGGTTTATGGCTTTAAACCAACCTCCTTTTATCGTAATCCTATACTGATCCTTCCAAAAGACCATAGGTTATCAATCACCCCAAACAGATCAGTAAAGTCCGTGATAATCACAATGAGTCAATGGATAAACCATACTCCCACTGCATTTGGGTGGATTGACATTCTGATCTGGTTCAGTAGTATTTATCAGCTGTGGAAATATTATCATTACTTCAAATAGATCTTGAAGTTCAAAGAGGTGCCCAAGCTGACCTCGTGGAGTTCGTACAGGATATTTTGTACACTTTATTTAATTGTAAAAGACATATTAATTGTGATACATATAAACAATTAATATGTCAAACTCTAGTTTACTTTATGTCATAGACATATTAATTGTGTACTCTAGTTTACTTTATGTCATAGACATAGCTTTTACTTTTGCATGCTTGCCGCCCACATCTACATACTCAAGTGGCCGCCCAAGCTAGCTTGCTAGTCTCTCAATTGTATCTATTTATACACCTCTCATATCAATGAATAAACCAGGTTGAAGTTTACTCTTGTGTTTATCACATTCTCAAACTCTCTTCATGGTATCGGAGCCTTACTGAGTTCTAAAATCCGCTGCAAAACTCAGTTCTTTTTCGAAAAATGTCAACATTATCTCGAAGTTTCATCTTCCTCAAGAGACTCACAGCCGCCAAACAGATCGGGATAATCGAACACTCTTCTTTTACAAATCATAAACTTGATGGTAACAATTACTTGCTATGGTCAAGGTCTATGAAAATGTATATCTCCGGCCAGGGCAAGATGGGATATCCGTCAGTTCCAAAACTGCCCTCTTTAAACCGACCCCAAGTTTGAAGCATGGGACACGAGAAAATAATCAAGTCATGACCATCCTCACGAGGTCTATGACAAAAGAGATCGATGAGAACTTCATGATGTATGACATCGCTAAGGAAATGCAGGATAATGCCGCAGAGACCTTTACTCAAAAAGGACAATACATCTCAAGTCTATGAACTCAAGCTCAGATTCAAAGCTGCAGACAAGGAGATATGTCTCAGAACTCAATATTTCAATCAACTATCTAAGGCATGGCAACACCTAGATATGTTGGAAACTCACACTGGAATGATGTCAAGGATGACTGTCGCTCTATATAAAGACATCATAGAAAAGAAGAGAGTATTCAAGTTCCTCACTGGATTGAATCCTACTCTTGATGATGTTAGAGGTAGAATTCTAGCTACTAAACCTCTCCCAAATCTCAAATCCATGTTTCTTTGAGGTCAAACATGAGGAAAGCAGGAGGAAAGTGATGCTACTTTGAACACCCTGGCCGATAACCCTCATGAAGGTCTTGCCGCTCTTTGAATGTCGAAGGTCTTTGAGGTTCTGAGGACTTCTGAGGCTTCTGGCCGAGAAAGCTCGGAAGGTTGTTCTGTGATCACCGCAAACGCACAAATCACACCAAGGACAATTCTTTGGAAGCTTCATGGCAAGCCTAATCCTCTAAAACCTCAAAACCAACCGAGGAAAGTCAAGGCGGACTTGTCGGTGATTTAGGAGAATGACAAACCATCCGAATGCTCGGTTTGTCGCCTTTAAAGCCTTTATTGCTCAAAGATCGTGAAGGTAGCTCCTCTCTTGAAAATGGCCACTCATGCTAAAACAGTATATTCCGCTCACCTCTTAGTAATGAGACTTGGATTGTTGATTAGGGCTTCTTCCCATATGACTGGTAATAAAACCTCATTACCCACTATATGCCATGCACCCAAATTCACTGTAATTAAAAGCTGCGATGGTTTTGTGTCTTATGCAAAAGGTGTTGGGAAGGTTAAACTTACTAATCGATATATATCTACAAGGGTCTTATTTGTTCCAAAGTTAGATTGTAACCTTATATCTGTTAGTAAACTCACTAAAGATCCGAATTGGATCGTTGTTTTTGATAAGGATCGGTGCACATTCCAGATCTTTCTTCACAGAAGTGATTGGTCAAGCTAAACCCCTTTCAGATCTGTTTGTGATCAACCATGTCAAGACAGTAAGATCAAGACCGAATCGCCTCAAGTGACTGCACTCAAAACCTAGACAATATCATGTTATGGCATTATAGACTAGGACATCCAAGTTTTGGTTATTTAAAGTCTTTAATTCCAGAATTGTTTAAAGGATGTAATCTTAATGATCTTCAATGTGATATTTGTCAATTTGCCAAACTCACCAAATCTGTGTATACTAAATTACCTCACTTCCCATCCACACCTTTCACCTTAATTCACAGTGATGTATGGGGACCCTCAAGAATGAAATGTATAACAGGCAAGAGGTGGTTTGTAACCTTCATAGATGACCACACCGTAACCACTTGGTTATTTTTAATGAAGGATAAATCAAGTTGGATCCATCTTTCAAGAGTTTTACAACATGGTCTCTACTCGCTTGACATTAAGATTAAAATTTTGAAGACTCGACAATGCTCTTGAATATTATGAGTCTAATCTCAGTAATTTCTTGATGAATAAGGGAATTGTCCATACCAGTAGTTGTGTTGAGACACCTCAGCAAAATGGAGTTGCTGAGAGAAAGAATAGGCACCTACTGAAAATGGCCAGATCAATCATGTTCACTACAAATGTTCAAAAATATATGTGGGGTGAAGCTATATTGACTGCCACATACTTAATCAACAGGCTTCCCAAAGCAGAGTGTTAGGTTTCAAGACTCCTATCCAAACCCTGCCGACACACACTCCCGCCTCATCTTATTACCCAATTGCCTCCAAAAATCTTTGGTTGTCTTGTGTTTGTTTATATCCATGCCCAACATGAAGCAAACTTGATCCCAAAGCTCACAAGTGCATTTTCCTAGGGTATGCTAAGGACAGAAAGGTTACAAATGCTATTCACTCTATCGAAAAGAAATTTTACAACTCTATGGATGTAAAATTCTTTGAAAGGACTCCTACTACAAAGCAAGTCCATCAAGCAGCCATCGATGGAACTCTTATTGAACTTGATCTAAATCTGTTCCCTCAACAAACTCCTAACCCTCAACAACTCGCCGAGACTCAACAGATCGAACCTCAAAGACCTCATCGACCCAGAGCCTCTTTGGACCTCATCCCCTCATCGACCCAGAGCCTGCCGAACTCGAGCCTCTTGAGCCTCAACACCTATTGACTCAGAGATGGCGAACCACAAAGACCCTACCGACATTGATGATGCACTCTATTGCTCTAAGGAAAGGGAAAAGATCATGCACCGATCATTCAATTCATACTTATTTATCTTATGACCGCTTGTCTCTCGAATTTGCTATGTTTACACAGGACTGGACTCTCACTCTATTCCTAAAAATATTCGTGAGGCCCTTCAAAATGATAAGTGGAAGGTCTGTTGTTAAAACAGAGATGATCGCCTCCGGATAATCATACTTGGGATCTCACAACTCTTCCAAAAGGCAAAAAGACGATTAGTCGCAAATGGTTATTCACTATCAAATACAATGTTGATGGGACAATTGACAAGTGCAAAGCCAGATTGGTAGCAAGGGATTCACTCAAACTTATGGTATTGACTATAAGGAAACTTTTGCACCAGTGGCAAAACTCAACACCGTCGTGGTTTCGATCTCTCTAGTTGTCCAATCTGGGTGGCCTCTACACCAATTGGATATCAAAATGCTTTTCTCAATGGTGATCTCACCGAGGAAGTCTATATGAATGTACCTCTGGTTTTGTCAATCCTCACACTCGGGGCAAGGTATGCAAACTCGTAAAATCTCTATATGGCCTGAAGCAATCCCAAGAGCCTGGTTTGGGAAACTTACTCTCGTGGTCAAAGCCGCTGGATATCATCAATGCAACTCAGATCACACTATGTTCATCAAGACAACCAACCGTAGAAGGTCTATTCTTATTGTATATGTGGATGATATCATCCTCATGGAGATGACTCTACCGAGATTCAAAATTTAAAGACTCTCTTGGCAAAGGTGTTCCAAGTTAAGGATCTGGGCTACCTCAAGTACTTTCTTGGTATGGAAGTGGCTAGAAACACCAAAGGCATTTGGTCTCCCAAAGGAAGTATGTTTTGGATCATCAAGGAATCGGCATGTCTTTGGGATGCAAACTCGTTGTATCCCCAGTAGACCCCAAGAACACCTCATCGCATGGTGACATTGTTTGTTAAAAGAACAATATCAAAGGCTTGTAGGTAAACTCATCTACCTTTCTCACACAAGGCCCGATATTGCATATGGGGTTAGTCTGGTCGGTCGGTTCATGCACCGCCCCTCTTGAGCAACATTGGGATGTTGTGCATAGAATATCGAGATATTTAAAGTCCACTCCTGGCCAAGGCCTCGCACTTCACCAAGTCTACCGATAGATCAATCAAGGTTTATACTCGATGTCGACAATGGATGTCACCTTGACAGACGATCTACCACTGTGCTATTGCTCATATGTATGGGGACACTGGTTACTTGGTTATCGTGTCAAGAAGCAATCTTTGGTCGAACTCAGTGGCACTTGTACTTGGCATTTGTGAAGCTCTATGGCTTAAAAGTGGTATCGACCGAACTTCAAAGAACCTCCTCAAAGAACCTATCACACTCTCATTGTGATAATAATTCAAATTTTTATGCATGGTCAAGATCCCATCCATCATGATAAAACCAAGCATGTGGACATTGACAGACACTTTCAAGGAAAAGATTGATGCCAAGATTATTCAACTCCAGTATGTTCCCTCAGTAGATCACGAATCGATATTCTTACCAAGGCTATTCCCTCTTATGTTCAAAGAGACTTAGTAGCAAACTTGGTCGCATCAACATATACTGACCAGATTTGAGGGGGTGGAAATATTATCATTACTTCAAAGCAGATCTGGTTGAAGTTTAGCAGGTGCCCAAAGAGCCTCGAGGAGTTCGTCTGACAGATATTTTGTACACTTTATTTAATTGTAAAAGACATATTAATTGTGATACATATAAACAATTAATATGTCAAACTCTAGTTTACTTTATGACATAGACATATTAATTGTGTACTCTAGTTTACTTTATGTCATAGACATAGCTTTTACTTTTACTTTTGCATGCTTGCCGCCCACATCTACATACTCAAGTGGCCGCCCAAGCTAGCTTGCTAGTCTCTCAATTGTATCTATTTATACACCTCTCATATCAATGAATAAACCAGGTTGAAGTTTACTCTTGTGTTTATCACATTCTCAAACTCTCTTCATCAGCGTAACCCCCAACAACCAATGTTGGATGTGGTCTGATAAAATCAGATAGTAACTCATTGAGTAACTATACTTCAAGGTCCAAGATTGTTATTTTAACATTCTTTCAGAAAGGCTGTGACAGTTCATCCGTCATTATCCGATCTTAGGAATCTTATAACCAACCTTTACTCATTGCATTAAGATATTTCACGAACAGTAACCATCTGAACGTGTATGCAAAATCTCCAGTTGTTAAGGGCAATTTTATATGAAATTTTATGGCAACTTTCCTATAAATTTCCCCACATTATTAATATTTTGCATTGAATTTGGGCTTTATAATTAATTTAATGAGTAAAATTGCTTTCGAATTAATCAAGTGCAAAAATGGGCTTTAATTTGGGCTTTATTATAAATTTTATATCATTTTGGGCCATATTATGTTTTTGCATTTTATTAATTGTGATATAGATGAAGATAATAGCAAATGATGAGGTGGAAATGTAGATAAGAGCAAAGTTGTTAGAGGAGAGATGAAATGTGCATCAACGAGTGGATAAAACGGTTACATCTCAATGTAATCTGGCCAGGGAAGAAGATAGAACGGGCGTTCTATGAAGGAAACCAGCGTTCAAGTCTAACAGAAAGTTCTGAAATGAAGAAAAAGCATACTGAACGCACGTTCCAGAACTAGAACAGGCGTCCTATGGATGAAACGGGCGTCCCATGCATGAAACCGGCGTTCCATCTGTAGAGTTGCTGGTTTTCTATAAATAGTCGTCACTTGTAATCTCAGATATACACATTATTAGATTTCATCTTCTTCCCAGATCGAAAATCTGAGATTTCTCAGAGCTCAAACAGTCCCAAAAGTAGATTCAATTCACTTTTAGTCTAGATTTTATGGATTTCTCTTCAAGCATTGTAATCAATCACTCCATGGATAGCTAAATGACTTTTGGCAAACGTAGGGATGCAATTGTAATCAACAATCTCTGGTTTTCTTATAATTAATCTTGTGTTCTTCAACAAAGGTTAGATCATTTAGCTTGCTTTATTTGTTTCAATTCGTTTACATCGAAAGATAACGATTTTATGATGCTTCATGAATGAAAGTTTATGAATCTAGATCATCTTGCTAACTTGATTGAACAATTAGCTTTTAGCTCATAACGAAAGTTGCTAAATTAATTGTTCGGGTCGTTAATCGAGGGATTGCACACCTAGATCGTTAATTGATACAAACGTTGTTAAGAAATTAATCGTTTTGCATTTGATAAGGTGAACCCACCTTTTGTTGAAAAACACTTTTGGTTGATTGTGACTGAGCCTTTATTGTTGATTAAATCGCTGAACCAATGTTTGCCTCCCCTTTCCCGAATTACTCGTTTTTAATTGCATAAACTGTAGTTTTTATTTTTCAGCCGCCGTTTAATTTAGTTAATTTAAAACGTCTTTCTTTCAGTCCGAGTGATCCTCTCATAGCTTTGAATCACTTTTTGATTCTCTGTCTATGCTCGTTTTACCGTTGAATCTAAACCATAAAACATCATCAAAAGCATATCCCTGTGGATCGATACCTGTACTCATCTTACTATACTATCTACTACCCGATATTCGGTCGGTTAGGAGGTAATTTGCATAATAAGTATTGGTTTTATATAAATTGTTTTTTTGTTTTGAATGATTGATGCAAAAAATTTCTCCAAACAAGATGGCGCCGTTGCCGGGGATTTGCTGTTTTTGATGTGTTTTTGTTGTTTTAGATGATCATAAAAGCTTTAGTCTAAGTGCTGTGCTTTAAAAATCTGGTTTCTCCTGCTCTGTTCTGCTATTTTTGCTCTCTGTTCAGGCAAAACGCCCGTTCTGGACGTAGGCCGCCCGTTTCGTGTGTGAATCAAGCGTTCTGATTCGTAACGCCCGCTCATCCTCTGCCTCGCTGCTGCTCGCGCATTTTTCTCGTCGCTCGAGAGTTTTCTCTCGCTTGACTCAGTTTATGTTAACTCGAGCAAACAAGGCACTCTTATCTTTGATCCCGAGCTCGAACGATCTATAGTTCGCCCTAATCGCCGAAGAATCCGTTCGCATCCAAATTTTTGAAGGAAATTTGGAAGAGAAATTCAGACGTAAATTGAAGAATTTGTCTTCAAGATGGTCGACGATACAAGGACCCTAGCCGACACGCTGGACACTGCATGGTTAGAGTCAATCCCGGAGTTATCATACCAGCCATTGCAGCTCCAACGCTCGAGCTCAAAACGCTCTGATTCAAATGATGCAACATGCATCTATTTTTCATGGGTACCAGTCTGAAAATCCTCACTACCATGTTCGTGTTTTTCTTGAAATCTGTAGTACTACAAAGTTACAAGGTATGGGTGAGGATGTCATTAAACTCAAGTTGTTTCCGTTCTCTTTGAAAGGTGAAGCCAAGGAATGGTATGACTCTTTACCCGTTGAGTCTATCACAACATGGGAGGAATTGGAGAGGGAATTTTTGAGTCAATATTTTCCTCCATCTAAGACTGCTCAATGTCTTAGTGATATTTATACTTTCACCAAAGAAGCCCAATGAATCTTTCTTTGAAGCCTTTAAGAGGTTTAAATCTTTGCTTAGGAAATGCCCTCATCACGGATTAGACTTGCAAAGGCAAGCTAATACTTTCTACAGTGGTTTAACTGAGATGACCAAGGGTATGGTCAACAGCTCAAGCGGTGGGACATTTCTGAAGAAGACCCCACAAGAAGGATGGGCGTTGTTCGAGGATATAGCAAAGTATAATTATGCTCCATCCTACCAAGCCATCCAAGCATCTGCACCGAAGATTGAAGAAGTAAATATGCAGAATCAGTTGATTTCGTTGCTTCAACAACAAGTAGCTAGTATTTCCAAAAATTCAAATTCAAATCCTCAGTCAGTCAATCAGCTTCAACAGAGTTCTGTTCTGTTTTGTGATAACTGTAACCAAGTTGGCCATATGTTTGGTCAATGCCAGTTTCCACCTAACTATCAAGTCAATGCGGCCCAACATACGAGGCAGTATACTCCGGTAGTTTGTCAGACTTGTGCTGTTGAGGGACACACATCTCCTGCGTGCCCTATGAATGGACAAAACCTTGAGGTAAACGTTTTTTATGGACAATCGAGTCAAAGGTTTCCAAACCAGTACTCCGGTCAAAATAATCTCCAGAACCAGGGATACAACCCTGGTTATCAAAATTACAACCGGAATCCGAGTAATCATCAGAGCCAATCTTCAAATTCCCCTGTCTCTTCTCAAAGATTTAATCGAATTGGCCTAACAATCCTGCTTTTTCGCCTCGCTTTCAACAATAGGCCAAATCAATCTTTGAGTCAAAATCTTCAAAATCCCTGGATTTTCTCTCCCAAATGAAATTGTTACGAGGTTAGACGAGCAAAATAAGACGATTAAAACCTCGAGAGGCAATTGGGGCAATTGGTGAACAGCCTTTGCTTCCGCACCACCGGACAATTGCCAAGTTTCACCGAAAAAATCCTCGTGGAAGTAGTCGTAAATCAAGCTAATCTCGAGTCAATGTATCGCTCTTGTTCCATCTCCTCCCTACGGTCAAGAAGATACTAATGCCATCACCTTGAGATCCGGCACTCAACTCTCGGTCCACGTAACTGTGAAACCACTCAGCCCCTCCTCGCAAAGTGGAAGTGTGGGAGGGGGAGTAAGATAAGGCCTATACCCCTCAACTTTATAAAGATCACTCAAGAAACTGATCTTAAGAAGGATGAGGTGGAAGGAACTTTAAAATGAACTCGATAATGGGAGAAGCCTATTGAGGCGATGAGCCTCGTCCGGAAGAGAATTGAAAAGTCCGTAAGATGGAAAGATCTCGAGGACCACGCCGTGAGTTCCTCGTAAGAAAGTCTTTTCTCAAGAAGAATTAAAGAAGCTTCCGCTCCTCCTCGAAAGACTAACATTCCTTTATGTGAGGATAAGAAGTATGAGAAGGTACTCAACCTCCGAAAAACACTCAAGTTAATTTGCCTTTATCTGATGTGTTGGTTGAGATGCCCAAATACACCAAATTCATAAAGGATGTGGTCTCATCTAAAAAGAAGCTAGAGGGTATGGAAAAAGTAACCAGTGAGGATTGTTCTATGATGAGTTATGACGAGTTACCAATTAAGAAAGATGATCCTGGGCGATTCGTCCTTACTTTGCAAATCGGAGGTCTTATTTTCCCCAATTCTCTATGTGATTTAGGGGCTTCAATTAGTCTGATGCCGTTATATGTTTGTCAACAACTCCAGTTAGACCATCTTCTAGAACCTACTACTATGAATATTCAATTCGCCGATAGATCATCCAAGAAAGCAACAGGATCTTAAAGGATTTGTTGGTTCAAGTCGATCGATTTACCTTTCCCGTGGATTGGTATGTCTTAGACATCCAATGTACCCCAATACACCCTCGATTCTTGGACGACCTTTTCGTCCATCGCCGAGCCCTCATCGATTGTGATGATGGTGCTAAAGTGACTTTGCGTGTTGGAAATGAAGAAGTGAGCTATAGTGTATCTAAAGCTATCAAAAGACCTTCGAATATCCAACCTGCTACTCTATAGAGGAATCGGTTGATGATTTCACCGATTTTCTAGAAGAGCAAGTCCTTGCGGTAGATTATGAATACGAGCGATTGATTGATAAGCTAAATCAACAAGGTAGGATAGATTTGAACGAGCTTGGAGTTGGGACCGACGATGAGATTGTGGGAAATAAGAAACTGTCACCTTCGTAAGAAGTAGATTTGCTAGAAGCTATGTTACTCTCTTCTTCGAAACTTTGCAAAGTAAAGTTTTAAAGTCCAATTTAGGAGCCTCCTCAAGATTTAGTCTTGAAACCATTACCTAAACATTTAAAGTATGTTTTCCGAGAGAGGGTGATCGGCTTCCTTTAATTATTTCTCGCTGTCGATGCACGAAGAAGAAGCAAAGTTGTTAGCCGCCTTGAGAAGTAATGAGAAAGCTTTTGGTCAAGTGTGTAGGAGATATCGAGGTATATCTCCCGATGTCTCAGATGCATAAGATAAAACCGAAGAAGGAGCCAAGCAAATTAGACAACCTCAAAGACGGTTGAACCTCACATGCACGAGGAGGTGGTGAAGAAAGAAATCATCAAATTGCTAGATATGGGGATCATATATGCGATAGCCGATAAAGTGATTGGGTGTCCCCACGCAGTGGTCCCTAAGAAAGGTGGTATCTTTGTTGAAAAGAATGACAAAGGAGAAGAAGTCGCTTTGAGATTAGTCACCGGTTACCGTGGTGTGTATTGACAATAGAAAGTGAATGAAGTAACCATGAAGGACCACTTCCTCTCCCTTTCATTGACCAAATGCTCGAGCGTTTGGCGGGACACTTTTATCGCTTCGGACGGATACTCCGGTACTTCCAGATCCCTATAGATCCGGTTGATCAGAAAAGACGACCTTCACCGCCCATATGGTACTTTCGCTTATAGGCGAATGCCGCTCGCTTTGTGTAATGCCCGGCCACTTTTCAAAGATGCATGTTAGCAATTTTGATGGGCTAGTTGAGAAGTGCATGGAGATCTTTATGGATGACTTCTCGGTGTTTGGTCAATCGCTCGATGATTGTCTTGCTAATCTGGACAAGGTGCTTAACAGATGTGTGGAGAAGAACCTAATCCTCAATTGGGAAAAATGCCACCTTATGGTGGATGAAGGATCGTTCTCGCCATAAAATTTCAGCTAAGGGCATAGAAGTTGATAGGGCCAAAATAGAGGCCATAAAAAGATGAACTACCCTAAGAACGTGAAAGAAGTGAGGAGTTTTCTTGGTCACGTCGGCTTCTACAGGAGATTCATTCAAGATTTCTCTAAAATCTCAAAGCCCCTATCAACTTTACTTAAAGATAACGTCATTTTCGACTTCGACAATGATTGCAAGTGTGCCTTCAAAGAGCTTAAACATCGCCTAATCTCCGCTCCAATTCTTATCTCTCCAGATTGGAATTTACCATTCGAATTAATGTGTGATGCGTCCAACTACGCGTTAGTGCGGTTTTGGGGCAAAGACTTAATGGTAAATTCCAACCTATCTACTACGCCCACCATACCTTGAATCCGCACAAGCAAACTACACTACCACCGAAAAAGAACTTTTAGTCGTTGTCTTCTATGGACAAGTTCCAAGTTATTTCTTCGGGTGCCAAGGTGATTGTCTGACCGATCACGCGCTCGCGCTATTTGATGAATAAGAAGGACACGAAACCGCGCCATCGCGCGTTGGATTCTTACCTTCGTGAGTTTGATGTTCATATCAAAGATATCAAGGGCGGTGAAACACACGAGCGCACCATATCAAGCGGTGTCGCCGGTAAGCGAGAAGATCCGCAAGACATCGATTTATATTGCCCTTTGAGAGTGTTATGTCTCGCGGAACAGCTTGCACGCCTGGTCCTCCGTGGTATTCTCAATCGTTAACTACCTCCATTCCCGAGATTCGAATCACGAAGTTTAGACAAGAGAAGAAGAAATTTCTCTCGATCTCAAGTACTATGTCCGGGAAGAGCCATATCTTTTAAAATTTGTAAAGATGGGTTGCTTCGCGGTGTGTCCTCGAACCGAGCAACGGAACATAATGGAACAATGTCATAGTGGTCCCACTGGCGGCCATTTCGGTCCCTCGGAAGACCGTATGCGAAGATATTTCAATCTGGTTTCTTTTGGCCTTCAATTTTTAAGGATATTTGAAGCTTTTTGTAAAGGCCGTGATAGGTGCCAAAGAACCGCATCGTGACAAGGAGATATGATATGCCATTAAAACCCATTCTGGAGTGTGAGGTGTTCGATGTCTGGGGGATTGACTTTATGGGTCCTTTCCCATCCTCATGCGGAAATAGATACATCCTAGTCTGTGTAGACTATGTGTCTAAATGGGTGGAGGCTATCGCCACTCCTCACAATGACCATAAAACGGTAATGAAATTCTTAAAGAAAAATATTTTCGTAAGGTTTGGCGCCCGAGAGCCTTAATCGGTGATTTGAGGGACACACTTTTGTAATCAACCTCTCGGACAAAGTATTAGAGAAATATGGTGTTCGGCATAAAACCGGTACACCATACCATCCTATGACCAGTGGTCAGGTGGAGCGAAGTAACCAGAGTCTCAAGAAGATCTTAGAAAAGACGGTTAACAGTCATCGGAAGGACTGGAGTCTGAAATTGGATGATGTACTGTGGGCTTACAGGACAGCTTACAAGACACCTATGGGTACATCTCCATATCAAATGGTTTATGGAAAGCCATGTCATTTGCCGGTCGAACTTGAGCATAAAGCCTATTGGGCGACGAAGTTTTTGAACTTTGACCCCAAAGCTTGTGGTGAGCACAGACTTCAGCAGATGCATGAGCTAGATGAATTTAGACTCCAGGCCTACGAGAGTGCCCGAGTGAGTAAGGACAGAATGAAGCTGCTCCATGATAAGAAAATTACGAAAAGAGAATTTCATGCGGGAGAGCAAGTCTTACTTTACAATTCCAGTTACATCTGTTTCCTGGCAAGCTCGGACACGGTGGTCCGCCCGCTTGAGATTCGCAAGTCTTTCCAAGCGGAGTGTTGGAACTAAAAGGATTTGGTGATCAACCGCTTAAAGTAAACGGTCAAAGGTGCAAACATTACATTGGTCTACCAAAGGAGGCATCTTTGATTGTTCGGTTCCTCGACATATTTGAGTGTGTGAATCCTGAAGTTGATGACTTCACGGAGTTTGCACCTGATTTATTCACCGAGGCCGAAACCGAATCACCAGCTGAAATCTTCGCTGGAAGTTGGGATATGGAACAAGATTGGAAGGAAGTGCGCTCAAGAAAAGGGAAGAAGGAGGAAGTCAACACTAAAAAGATCAAAGGAGCCTGGAGAGTTTGAAGTACAGTGATTCCTCGTATGCTTTGTTGTTTTTGTGGTCACAGTGCTGACAAGAGCTCTTTTGATACAGCAACTGGCCGGAAGATCAAGTGGCCCGATCCGGGTTGAGCTTTAAATGGTTGTCGAGCTACCGACATTAAATGTAAGCGCTTCTAGGAGGCAACCTAGATTTCCGTTTTCTTTCTTTTTAGTTTTTCTACTTGTTTTGTTGTCTGTTTTGTTCTTGTTTCTGCTTCTTTTACAAAGCGTGGCCTTTTCCCTGTGCTTCAGCTGACCTTTTTGAGATGGCGGATGACGAGTATCGATTTCCTTACGGAGTACCTGAGCACGAGTTCGAGTTTGTCAGCAGGATCCATGCTTTTTCGCTCGAGGAGGGTCCTGGTGGATTGAGAATTCTGGACGCCGATATTGACATTCTGACCCGAGTCCAGACCTTCACCTTTGTCATCATCATGCCTGCTCCCTTTTTGTCTGACGGAGATGAGGAGTGGACTTACGAGGAGCTCGAAGATGACCTTGAGAGACCTTTCACGATTCTCATGGATCCTTTTCTGTCTGATCTCATCCTGGTGCTTGAGGACGAGCACGTTCGTGGGATAGAGCGAGCTGAGGAAGATTGGAACCTCCAGTATGATTACGACCTCTGGCCTGCCATCGACGTGCTTCGTCGTCTCATACGTCTAATCGATTGGTCCGCGCTTTATGACTAGTTGGAGTTGTTGTTTTTCTTTCGTTTTAAATCGTCGAGCTATCGACGTTAAACATAAAGCGCTTGGTGGGAGGCAACCCACCGTTTCTATGTATTTTTGTTCTTTTTCTTATATGTAGTACAATATTTTACGTTTAAATTATATTTCCGTTAGTTGGATTTGTGTTTTTTCTGTTGTTTTTGCACTGCCATATATAGAACGCCCGTTCCATATGGCTCTAAACTCTCTGTATTCGTTTTCGGGCGTAACGCCCGTTTTATCTCGAACGCCTGCCTGGTCGGGCGATAAAATGAAAAATGGCAGATTTTCATCGCCATTTCTTCGCCTCCTCTCCATTTATAAACGGTTTCTCTCCCATCTTCTACCCTAATTTCCTCAAATCTCCACCAAATTGAGCGATTTTTGGCTCCAAAGCACGCCCTCAATCTCCTCTCTTCCAATCTACGAGCCTTTTCTCCGTTCCTTCAACAAATTCTCACCAATCGGGGCTACCAAGTTCCGTCTTTTTGGGTAAAAAGCTGCGTTTTTGAACACTTTCGTGGGTCTTCAACCTTGCATTCATCACCCCCACACCGATTTGGTAAGCGTTTATTGTTTTTATTTTCACTCCATCGCAATTTGTGGTCACAAATCACGTAACCCATTTCTCCCCGTACCTAATTTTGTTTTTATTTTTCTGTTTTTGTTTTTGTTTGTTGGATGGTGGTTCGGTTGGCGTGGTTGTTGTTGGATGGGGGTGTTGTGTTTTTGTTTGGTGGCGGGTTGATTCGGTTGAATCATGATCCTTTGGTTTGTAGCGAAAATGTCTCGACGTGATGGTAAGCAACCAATGGCTGAAACCCATAGACAGAAAAAACGTAAGCAAGATGATTCTGGCCCCCCTCGTCAGTCCACTGGTGGAATTAGGATTGGTAGCCCTAGGGCCCCCACTCGAGAGGCCGTACCTTTACCGTTTGCCCAGCGTTTCATCAGCCCGAAAGCCATGAACTTATATACCCAGGAATACGTCGCCCGTAAAATGTTGATTGAACGAGAATTGGTAGAAGACAAGGTCGATCCTGCGTTTGTCAAGTCGCTCAAGGATAAGGAGTGGGAAGCTTTAATGGTTATTCCAGAAACACTAGTCAATGATACCTTGGTCAGAGAGTTCTACGCCAACCTTGATGCCAAACATCTAGAGGCCGGGTTCGTGATGGTTCGGAAAATCCAGGTTCCCTTTACTCCGAAGGTCATCAATGAGAAATATAAGTTTAAGGCTGATCTAGAAGGTGTCGATCATAGGGATGACATCAAGGAGTTAGTAGATGGTGATTGTGACCCCTTAGAGGATCTGCGAGTTTTGATTGACAAGGATATCCCGTGGACTTATAAGTCCGGAAGGAGGGATGAGCGTAAAAACATCACCACTACACACTGGCCAGAGGATTGGCGGGTAAAGTGTAAGTTCATTCAGAACAGGCTCCGTCCAACAGACAATATCACTCATTTTGGTCTTGAAGACCTCGGTCTATTGAATGCTATGGAGTGGGGTATAGAGGTGAATGTCGGGGCGGTCATTTATGCCGAAGTCTACAAGCATCTGAAGAATCCAAACCGTTGCATAATTTGCCCTCATCTTATCCATGGCCTATGCTTAGACGCCAAGGTGCCTGAATACAAATCCGATCACAGGCCTAAGAATCCAAAGGGCATTCAGAGAGAAGCAAAGAAGCCTACCCCAAAATCCTCCGCTCGTGCTGCCACTCCTACTCCTCTCCTGGTCGTCGTCTTCCGCACCGCTTTTACTCTTTCTCCTTTCGACCAGGCTCGGCTAAGCATTGCGCATACCGATCTGCGTAAATGGATGCGTATGCTTTGTTGCAAATGAATGACATTCTTGCAAATCGCTTGAAATGAACCGGGGCCATCCAATTACTCAGGAATCAAGGTTTGCTCCAAACACAACCGAGTTCCTGTTTGAAGATGAGGTGGAGAGCACTATTGCTCGTATCATACCAGGGGCATCTGAGACAGCTAGAGATGATGAGGGTGAGGCCAGTGATGCCGCTGCTGCTACGAGTGCAGATGAGCCGGAGTCTGATGATTAATGCTATTTTTGTTTCTCTGTTTCCGACTTTGAAGTTGTAATAGACTTGTCTACTTTTTCTTTCTGTTTTCTATTGCTACTTGTTTTTCCTTTGACCGTTAAAACTTGTTTTGACCTGCTCCTGATTGGCCTTTTTAATTCGTTACGGATTATGTTTGATGTTTGTGGTGATAATCTGAATGCTATGTTGTTATTTTTCTATGCTCAGAACGGGCGTTCTGCCTGCTCTGTTACATAATTTGAGTCTCTGTTCTTATTTATGCTGTTTGAACGCTGCGTTTCGACGTAGAACGGGCTGCTCCACCCGCACAAACCGCAATTCATCTTCTCCGCTTCTCTTTTCAATTAATCACCTTGGATAATTGTACATGCGTACTTCATGATTCTTTGTTCAGTCCTTTCACCTATGCACCTATCTGAATTCGATGTGTTTTTCCCCCGATTTCCCCTAGTTTTTCGTATGGTGTCTCTCACTTGCTACAGGTGCCCTACTTCCTCTCTTTTAATGGACATCGTTGGTATGCTCTTCATACTGCTGCCTGCCCACCGATTCCCACTCTCGCTAAAACCAAGGACGCTAAGGACTCTTCTACATTTTCTTTTGGACAACTTGAGGACACGTTGTCAATTAAGTGTGGGGGAGGGGACTATTCAATTTTAATCTATATTATCTTTACTCATAATTTCTTAATTCCATGCAAAATGAGTTAATTTTGAAACTTTTTTTTTTTTTTTTGTTTTGTCTCGAATAGGCGAATGCATATCTTGTCTCGAGTTTATATCATTGAAGCATTATCTTACATATTTAGTTTATTTAGATGTTTCACCCCTATTTATCACGTGCCATAGTAGATGATGAGCTATACTTTTAAGCTATGCCCAATTTGATTAGAAATGTTTGATGATTATCATATGTTCCTTGCTAGCATACAATTTTGAAATTTTTAATGGTTTGTATTTTGAAATTAAGAGTACGTCATACTGTGAATATCCGTAAGTTTGAATGTGATAAGTGAATGGTAACTTATGTCCTTACGTAATAATTAACAAATAAATCATTGATTGGGGTGTTATGCTCAGTAGGTTTAAATTGCTTCTAGCATGTTAACCACTGCCTGCCAGAAATCTCGAACAATGAAAAAAATTAGTTGTGTATGTCGGGAGCTGGTTTATGATTTGAGTGCGATAGGGTATACCACGTATGTCCTACTCCACTATGACGACCAAGAGCTTACGACAAATGTAAAAGTCGCCTTTATGATTGGAGTAAGGTAGGGATTATCTCGAAATGTCCTATTCTACTATGACGGGCAAAAGCTTATTCTGATCTTTTACAAAAAAAAAAAAAAAAAAAAAAAAAGGTGTTTATGAATAAGTCAAGGACTTAGTTACCATATGCTTGATCCCCAGTAGAAACTGAAAGATATGATGAAGGGATTATCCTCTAAGTATGTCGGAAATATTTTTAAATACGTCCTGCCACTATTTTCAAATATGTATGTTCTGTGAAGCGTTTGTGATAACCGTTTTGGTCTCTAATTGAAAAGGGATGTTAGCTAGTTTTGCTCGAATTGTTTTCGAGTGTGGATTTAGTAGAAATTTGCTATGGCGGTGCACACATACACTTGGGTGAATCTCTAAACTACTGAATATGTTTTATTTATTTGCTAAGATGCGTATTTATCTCGGGCAATGATTATGTAGTGTTTTGTTCGGGACGAACAAAAAGCTAAGTGTGGGGGAGTTGTTAAGGGCTATTTTATATGAAATTTTATGGCAACTTTCCTATAAATTTCCCCACATTATTAATATTTTGCATTGAATTTGGGCTTTATAATTAATTTAATGAGTAAAATTGCTTTCGAATTAATCAAGTGCAAAAATGGGCTTTAATTTGGGCTTTATTATAAATTTTATATCATTTTGGGCCATATTATGTTTTTGCATTTTATTAATTGTGATATAGATGAAGATAATAGCAAATGATGAGGTGGAAATGTAGATAAGAGCAAAGTTGTTAGAGGAGAGATGAAATGTGCATCAACGAGTGGATAAAACGGTTACATCTCAACAGAATTCAGTTGCAGGAAGATAGAACGGGCGTTCTATGAAGGAAACCAGCGTTCAAGTCTAACAGAAAGTTCTGAAATGAAGAAAAAGCATATCAACGCACGCGTCCGTAACTAGAAACGGGCGCCCCATGGATGAAACGGGCGCCCCATGCATGAAACCGGCGTTCCATCCGTAGAGTTGCTGGTTTTCTATAAATAGTTGTCACTTGTAATCTCAGATATACACATTATTAGATTTCATCTTCTTCCCAGATCGAAAATCTGAGATTTCTCAGAGCTCAAACAGTCCCAAAAGTAGATTCAATTCACTTTTAGTCTAGATTTTATGGATTTCTCTTCAAGCATTGTAATCAATCACTCCATGGATAGCTAAACAGCTTTTGGCAAACGTAGGGGATGCAATTGTAATCAACAATCCTGATTTTCTTATAATTAATCTTGTGTTCTTCAACAAAGGTTAGATCATTTAGCTTGCTTTATTTGTTTCAATTCGTTTACATCGAAAGATAACGATTTTATGATGCTTCATGAATGAAAGTTTATGAATCTAGATCATCTTGCTAACTTGATTGAACAATTAGCTTTTAGCTCATAAATCTAAAGTTGCTAAATTAATTGTTCGGGTCGTTAATCGAGGGATTGCACACCTAGATCGTTAATTGATACAAACGTTGTTAAGAAATTAATCGTTTTGCATTTGATAAGGTGAACCCACCTTTTGTTGAAAAACACTTTTGGTTGATTGTGACTGAGCCTTTATTGTTGATTAAATCATTTGAACCAATGTTTGCCTCCCCTTTCCCGAATTACTCGTTTTTAATTGCATAAATCGTAGTTTTTATTTTTCAGCCGCCGCTTAATTTAGTTAATTTAAAACGCCTTTCTTCGATCCGAGTGATCCTCTCATAGCTTTGAATCACTTTTTGATTCTCTGTCTATGCTCGCTTTTACCGTTGAATCTAAACCATAAAACATCATCAAAAGCATATCCCTGTGGATCGATACCTGTACTCATCTTACTATACTATCTACTACCCGATATTCGGTCGGTTAGGAGGTAATTTGCATAATAAGTATTGGTTTTATATAAATTGTTTTTTTGTTTTGAATGATTGATGCAAAAAATTTCTCCAAACACCAGTCCTACCTTCAAGCACTAGTGTTAAATGCCTCTATTTGTAGAAGTGGGGTAAATGTAATTCACTCCTTATCCACATATTCATAGGTATCTTCTAGGTAGACTTCTCGGTATTACATAATAATGTAAACCGTTATTTTTCAACCAATATCTTAATTGAGTTAAGCTGTGTAATGTAGCATATCAATTACTATACAAGACAATACATGGTTTATCCTTTCAGTGAAATCGTTTCACTCGGAGGTAGGCCGAGCATCAGTTCTAAATACTATGCTATAGCCTATATCTGAGCATGGAATACTTGTTTCTCTGGTAATTTCAGAGATTCCTCCAAATATTTAGATAAACTAATCGGTGTTTCGAGTAGTCATTTAGACAAAATGTCTATTACTCAAAAGCTCCCACTAGCTTGTATCCTTCATTAGACCCCGAAGGTCAATATGAACAAGTTGTCTATTACCCTTTCCTAATTGAAAGGCTATTTAGTCATTTTCCTTTGAGATAGTGTTCTTAGACTGGGAGATAGGAATCACCATTAGCCAATCTTAAGATCTTATCTTTAAGATATATGCACTAATCAATAGATACTGAAGAGTCGTTTATCTAAATATGGAAACCATTTGTCTTAATAACTTATGATGTGTCACACACACACACACACACACACACACACACACACACACACACACACACACACACACATATATATATATATATATAAAGATTTTATTTTTATTATCTATAGTTTAGTCCTTATATTTTTATTATTTACAAATATATCCATGTATCCGTATCCTAGATTTTTGTAAAATCACGTATCTACATATCCCGTATCCGTGTATCGCGTATCCACGTATTCATATCCATACATCCTAGGTATTTATCATGCATGATAAAGACGACGCATGATGATCGATCAATAGTATAAAAATCAGGATGTATCAGTTGTTATGACTTAAAGATTATTATGTCTTCAACTAAATCTTTTCGAAATAGAAGGTGTCAAGTTACACAAATGGTGGAAAGAAAAAAAAAACATAATAGTAGATTTACCCAAGTTCGATTTGCACTATGTAACTGTGAAAACGGATTGGAATCCTAATTGCAATAATCAAGAAGATAATAAACAATCAATCACACAGAAAATAAGAATACAAAACTTAATGCGGTTTCCGCTAATGTGCTGACTAGCTAGTCCATGGGCAGAAACGATGAGATTATGTTATCACAGTGTTTTTACAGACATCTGCAATTGAACTAGATTAAAATGGGTGATCATTTATAGTACTCATACTTAAACCCTAACCGCCATAATGACACAATAGCAGAATGACTAATATACCCGAGATGTAGTCTTTTACAATATTCAGCTGATGACTACTAGATGTAACCAAATTCGGACTCAAAGCTAATTCAGACGTGCTCACCATATTTCATCTGAGACAAACTCGGTTAACCTCACCCAGCTGATCTTTCCAGACTTGAACACTTCAGCTAAACTTCTAAGACTTGAATACCTTAGCTAAACATCACTTCAACCGAGTCTTCAAGATTTCAGCTTAAGTTAACAAATTCAAACGCAGAGAACACATCACTCTTGACTAACAGTAACTAATCTACAAGTTAAATATATTCGTAATCTAAGCTATATGACCGTCCCAAGGTCGCTCATATATAGATACTGGAGAAAAGTGGAAGAATGGGTTTAGGCTAATTTACAGAAGGAGATGTGAGATGAAAAGTGATTGAGAAAAAATTGTTGGAAATAATAATTTTGTGGTGATCATTTATACGGATTAAGGTACGTCTATCTTTGCATAAGTAATTATGGATTATTTGATGTTATAAAATTATTATTGGTGAATGAGAAATATTTATTAATGATGACGGTATAAATGAATGTATATATATGTATATATGTATATATATTTATTTATATGTATGTATGTATTACTTGAGATGAAATTTTCTAAAATATTAATTTGATCCAAAATTCAGTATGATGGTTGATATATGTCCATTGGACATATCCTTTGGGTTTATTCATTGGATATAAATAGGATCTCTATTTTAGTGACATGGCCATTGGAAGGAAACCGTACGGAAGTTTAAGAATGAAGGGAAGTATACTTTGCTAAACAATTGTATTGTTTCAAGTGGAACAATTTATCATCTATAAATAATAGATGTTAAGTTCCCTGCAAATAAGATATATGAATTTTTCATCTCTTGCATTCAAAAAATCCTACATAATAAAAAATAGCATTTGTGTTTATTTTGAGTTAAAGAGAAGAGATTATAGAACATGATTGATTCCCCGTCTTTTATTCAATTGAAGTATTGTTTAGGTAAAGACTGTTGTATCTTCGGAGACGATTGCGAGAACCGTGGTCACATAACCAAATAAGAAAACGCTCTTGGGGACAGTGTAGCCATTGCACTCGCTTCAGTCTATAATAAGTTTTCTGCCCATTTTTTACTGTTTTCGTTTTTGCATAAACTACTTGTTAAACGGCATATATTATGCCAAATCAATCAATTTTACTCACAATCTTAAGACGTTTTTGCCATATATTATGCCAAATCAATCAATTTTACTCACAATCTTAAGACGTTTTTGCCGTTTATCGCATGCTTGAAAGGCTGCTTATTCGCAATTTTCAACAGTCTTGTATTTTTGGAGGGAAAAGAAAATTTCTTTCTGTTGCTTCCTGTTTTGAACAGTATTCATATGCAACGAGTAGTATTCTGGTCTTTGACGTTTGCGCTTTATAATATCAAGTTTTCCTCATGTCATTTCTGATTCACATTTGTTAGGAAAAACAAACCGAACAATAGTCCTTAACGACTATAACATAAAATAAACAAACGAAATGAAAAAGATAAAACACTAAATTGACATGGTTTTCAGCAATATGCATACTAATCTACGGACGAAAGAAAAAAAATATTACTATAGAAAAAAAAATATAAAAGATACAACAATAGACATAATAACTAAAACAGTTGAGAATTTATCTCGATTTTGATACAGCTTAATGATATCTTGATACAAAAAATAAATAGCCAAGAGGATAATTATATACCAGCATATGTCGGCTATTCCTAGCCAAATTGCCGATGTGGGAATCAGCAAAGCAAACAACTTAACAAATCTAGTGGGCTTTGGCCCATTAAATTTAACAACATTTACATATTAGTTGTAATTGTATTTGCTAATACATCATAGTATAAGCATGTAGTGTTTGATACTTCCATCTTAAAAACAAAAAAAATTGAGCTTAAGCTCATCCAGGCTTACCCCGGCCTCCAGTGGGAGGTCCAGGGTTCGATCTTCCTCCCCTTCCTTTCGTTTCCGATAATAAAAACAAAAACAAAAAAATTTAATTGCTGTGAACAAATTTTATTCCCTCTTAATTTGTGCGAAAAAATAATGCTAATAATAAAATAAAATAATTTGTGTTAAAGTTTCCTCTGTTTGGCTGTAAAATAGATCTAAAACTAAGTACCGTTCCAATTTCCTTGTGTAGTGAACATTGGTGTTGCTTCATCTAACAAATCTTTCGAAAAAAAGAATAATAAAAGATTAATAGTTTGTATAAAAATTAATTTTGAGGTTTGTGTTAAACAGAATTAAAATTTGTGTTAAATAAAAATGGGCGAGACGGTACAATTTATTGTTGTTCAATCACAAGAAATGCATGTATCTTCGGTAATATCGGAATGCAATATTGTAGGAAATTTCCATGAGTGTTGGGTAGACACTGGTGTTGGGAGAGATTCTCACACTCTTAAATGCATAAAGAGATATAATAGTGTCTTTACTAACACAAATTGGTTTTAGTACAACGGTAAGCGTTTGATCCTGACAACTGGTGCCACTTGTCACGTATGTGCGGTAAAAACAAGGTTTCATGACTACCGTCAGTAAGCGCTTGATCCTGACAACTTGTGCTACTTGTCACGTATGTGCGGTAAAAACAATGTTTTATGACTACCGACGGTTTTTTTAATTTTTATTCTTATAATCAAACTCTTGTAAACGATACTTTTTTTATGATATCCAAGTGCTTAGAAGCCTTTTTTGATGTTTGTATGGTATGCACGTTGAAAGAGAGCGTAACAAGTTAGCTCATGAGATTGTTGCTTTCTCTTTCAAGTTAGATATAGGTATTTTTTGAAAAGTTGTATGCATAATGAAAGTTAACTCATCGAATGAAAGTTTTTGTCCGTTGGTGAAAGGGAAAAAAAAAAAAAAAAAAAAAAAAAAAAAAGCAACTCTCTTTTGATAGGATAAAAATACTTGTCATATCATTCAAATTTGTTATTGACAAATCATGGTAAAAATAAATCAATTTATACACATACACACATGCATAATTAAGGCGTAAAAGAGAATGTGTGTTGTAATGACATATATATTTACGTTTGAATTGGGTGTGGGAGTTCGATCCCCTACACCGTATTATCTCAACAAAAAGAAATATATGCATGCGGCCTTTTGCGAACTAAACCACTCAAAAAAATAACTCCAAATTTGAAGCTGATTGAGAGGTAAATAATTAACAATATTCACGAAACTTTAAAGACGAGACAATAGAGACGATTCGGGTTGGACTCAAATATTATTTATTTATATATGTGAGTTCTATTATAACTGCGAATATTTTTAATTTCAAACATCATGTGTTATTACGGATCGATCAAGAAGTGATGGTGATTGTGAGTAAAAATAAAAGATAAACAAGTAAACAAACACCGCAACAAGAAGAACACAGATTTAACGTGGTTTCCGGCAATGTGCCGACTACTCCACGGACAAACGAGGATATTTTATTATCAACAGAAAGTTACATCGAGTTGCAATTAATACTGATGGTATTTATAGCATTGAGAATCCAACCCTAACCGACTAATCAGTCAACCCAGTAAATGACTAAAATACCCCAGAAATAACTCCACCGAATTAGGATACAATGCACACGTGTTCCTTATGTCTGCTGTGAACCAGCAGACTTCCAGTTCCAGTAGACTTCACTCTGCTGGTACCCTGTACCAGCAGACACAGCTTCAGCAGACTGATCAACTCTGCTGCTGCCCCAAACGAACACTTGATTCAGCAGATGCTTCATGCTCTGCCGACCACCACAGTTTCCACAAACTTTGCTGAATGCCACACTCAGCAGACCAAACTCAGTAACATAGTTTAAGTCACCATTACACACCATGATTACATAAAACAAAGATTAACATACAAATGTGATGTCATTAATGATTTCGTGATGCAAATAGAATTCGCCTTTATACATTTGATTGTTTTTATATATGACACGCCTTTCAACACACCATGACACGCTTTACTTGCCAAAAATCCAATAATAACAGTAGAATATATAAACATGTTGCCAACAACATATGTGTGTCATGATATGCAACGTTGGATTCGACTAAATTATATCCAAACCATTAATATTTGTGAAATTATTTGTGCATTAATTTGTCTATCATACATTGATTCACAAACAATATTCATAATTACGGATGTAGTAACTCCCTCAAATTTATATTTTTACATCTCCTTCTAAATTTTTTTTTATCCTTTTACATCATCATCATTTCTTAAATTTGAAACAATCACAACCACTTAAACACTTTTTCTTTAAGGGCTTTGATTAAAGTGTATAAACCATTGATCCATATATGACATGTTATGATCAACAATGATAAATATATGTACAATCTCATAACTGCATACATATTAAAAACTGATTGGCCTCTAAGGGCATAACTTAACGGTAAAAAAAGTAAAGGTGTTATATAAACAATGTTTTATTACGCATTTAATAGGAGGATTCTTTAAGTTGTAAGTATGTACCGATAATATGTTGAATACAAACAAGCCTTTTCCACGACTTGGGCTACCCTTCAATGGCAACTCCGGTGATTTATTGTGATAATCTTCATGCCATTCATCTTAGCTCGAATCCGGTCTTTCACTCTCGTACGAAACATGTTGCAATTGATTTTCACTTCATTCGAGAGCAGTTTCAAGTAGACAAACTTCGAGTCACTCATGTCTGTGCTAATGATCAACTCCGTCCAATCTTATCAAGCTTGGCTTTTTCCTACTGACGTCCAGCTTGAGGGGACGTAATCTAGAATAATAAAATATTATTATTTTTAGAGTGTAAATATTTGTATAGCATGATTTTAGCAATCACACGATTCGGTTTCCTAACATAGATTATTACGCATTTAGTAGGATGATTCCTTGAGTTGTATTTATGTACCGATACTATGTTGAATACAAACAAGCTTTTTCTATTTCTAATTTCCCCCTTAATAGCAATTGCATCAGATATTCTTAACGAATTCTTTATTTTACAGTATTAAATATACATTTTCTTGTTTGCAGAATAACGATGCTGGATCTCATCTACGAATAAATCCGGGCCGTTTAATCTAGGCGTAATTGAATCAAGGGCAAAAATCAAGAAGAATATGAACGAGGGATGGTTTTTTGGGTGGATTTAGACTGAGCTTGAGAGTTCATCTCTCAAGTTGCCTACGTATCCTGTTGATTATTCAGGAATCAAGTCTCCTTAGTTCCTTAGGGGTCGTTTATATAGAGGACGTCTCGTCCAAAGCCTTGTTCAACAAGGATACTAGTTCTTGATCCCTAAGAATAATCTCGTGTGTATCCCTATAATTTAGGGATAATTATGGATAGTTTAAATATCAAAATCAGAGTCTTAATGGGTAAAGGATCCTTAGGATCTTCCCATAATTATCTTATAAGCACGTGGGCTAAATTTCATATAAAGGAGGCTATAGCCGACCTGTGTCGAGCCCCCCCAGGCCGTCTCAGCCTGAACTGCAATGGCCCAGCTCTGTTGCGACCTAGCCGACCTGCGGTGGTCGGGGGAACGGGACCGATCTCCCACATGGGGTTCGGATATGCCCTTAGGCGTGAAGTGGGGCTCCTGGCCCTTAATGTTATAGTTTTTATGTCTTCAATGTTTGATCAATTAGGAGATGACACGTGGCGAGGCTCAGTTCAACCCTCGTCATAAGCCCCCACAGATCTGGCGGAACCACTCGTTGTGAGGTCGGATCTATTAGAGGTGCTGCTCGGTCACTGTCATCTAGGGTTGTAGAATTTTACAATGACCTACTCTGCCAGGTGGCATACTTAATGTTATGACGCTGTCATTCATGCCCATGTCTTCTGATATGGAATGGTTTTTGAGAACGTTGTTGCAGCTCCTTATTTAGTGCCTTTTGCGGCTTCTACTTCTGCTTCAATGGCTCTTGCCGAGCTGCCCCAGGTCAATGCTTCTGTGGATCGAGAGTCTTACTCCTACTACAGAGTTTGGGCAGAACTTAGCCCTTAATGCTTCTTAGGTTTTTAAACTTGCATTTCGTTTATGCTTCATTGTATTTTTACGAGCCCGGCCTGCGTAGCTCAGCTCGTGTCCCTTTGGGGACTTAGGAAGTTTACTTCACAAAGTTAGCGAGTCCCGGCAACGGCGCCACTTTTGTTGGGAGGATTTTGCATCATAAAAACAAAAGAAAATTTATAAACCTATACTTAACATGCAAACTAACTCCTAATCGACCAAATATATTATCGGGTAGTTGATAGCATAGTAGGGTAAGTACAGGGTCGATCCACAGGGAATTGGGATGTTGAATCTAATTTCACTAATTCCTTTCGATTGTTACTTAGGAAAAAACGAATAAACGAAAGAACAAATAAAATAAACGAAAAAGCAATTAAAATAAAGCTAACCTACGAAATAAAATAACACAACCTAAACTAAACTAAAGATACATGGGATCAAACAGTGCACAAACCAAGTGATTTCAATCCTATTTCATCTCATGATTTCAATTCAAATTGTGGTTTCACCTTTACACGAGATACAAATCCCTAATTCCTTAGTGAATCTATTTCTCAAGCTATGAATCCCTAATTCCTTAGTGAATTCAATTATCGATCTCTCCTCTTCCGAATGTTGAGATCAATATTCCATACAAAACGAAGTGTAGATTCAGTTAACTCTCGTATTTTAGAACCTAACAACCTAGATAATTAACCAATTAACTTGTCATCATTAATGATTAAAAATCCTATCTTTCTATGGTGATCTAGTCTACGCAACTTCCGTATGTTGTAAACATCAATAGCAAACTGATCTCTCGATCTAATTCACATAATAGCATCATAATCATAGAATGATACAACTTGAATTAAAAGATCACAAAAAAACGAATAAGGACTGAATAAATTAAATAAATAAACTCACGTAGTTTGGTACATGATTGAATCCATGAATCGAAAACGGAAGAAAACTACATCTAATCTAACCCCGGATCACCCGAGCACAAGGCTCGGGTGACCGGCCTTGGAGAGCCCCAGAAAAGCTGCTGCTTTGTGGTGTTTGCGGCTGGAATAATGTGATGAATTATTGGGATATTTAGGTTTACAAGCTGCTGCATATATATAGAGGAGTATGTCGGCTACTTCTAATTAATTGCGGCTGGAGTATTTCCTCTTCCAATTAGGATTTTCATGCAGCGATAAAAAGGAAAAGTGAGGCGGCTGGAGTATGGCGGTGGTTGGACGCCAGTTTGAAATGTCGGACGCTCGTCTAGTGTCTTGAACTGAATCCTTCGATTAAATATTTATTGGAATAAAACTTCTAAAATTCATATCTTGAGTTGTAGACCTCCAAAAATTATGATCCGAATGTTATAAAAAAGCTCTCAGAAAAATCTACAACTTTCATTAAGGACTCTTCTTCAGAGAACGCCTTTTTGATTAGCCCGTCGTATTACGAGTATATTTCGGGATTTTCCACTCGAATTCATCTCTTTAAAATCATCCTTTCCATCAATAATGTGTATCTACAATGTAGGAAAAACATACCAAAGCGTAACACAATCCTAAAATAATATAAAATCATGATTTAAACACATAAATCACTACGTTTTTCAATTTAACCTATTAGAAACACCATTTTCTCAATTAATCGATTATAAGCTCGATTTCTATGAAAATCCTAAGAATATGGGGAATATTGACATAAAATATATCCTTATAAAACGTATAAAATCACCCTTAACAGACCGCCTCTATGTCCTTGACATGTTTAATTAATTGTTTGTATATAAGATGATCCACAATTGGTTCCCTGTGGGATCGACCTTGATTCACTATAGCTATACTACGATGGGCCTAGTCCTCTTGCTAGTATTGGTTTATGGTGGTCAAGTATATTATAACCTGATTGACCCCAATCAATACCCTAGGCCCAGCTTCGGTATTTGGACCATAACTTAGCCTATACAACTTCGATTTGGGTGATTCAAAGTTAGAATCCTTGTTTCAAGACCTACAACTTTCATGAAGAAGTCCAAGCCCAATTCGTCTTGTAGGAATTCGTAAACTGCATTGCAAGTTCACCAATCAGATTCTCGGGTCCAATTTCTGCTCGAAACACTTCAACCTTCTGCTCCGTTCAGATATTTATCGATTGACTCTCATATTCAGCCCAAATGATGCTTCGAACAATCGTTCTACTGTCAATAAAACCAACGCACACATAGTAGCTTCTATTTCTAGCAAATAACGCATAAAATACACGGTTAATACGCATAATACCAATTTAGTCACCCCGGACATGGCTTAAGGATATTTAGCTAATTAACTCATGATTTAATACATATTATCCCCATTGAGAACACAAATCCGGGGTAGATTGATGGTAAATAATGATGCCAATTTAACCGTCATCAAGAACGTTGCTGCAGCTCCTTATTTAGTGCCTTCTACGGCTGCTGCTTCTTCTTCAACGGCTCCTGCTGAGCTGCCCCAGGTCAATGCTTCTGTGGAGAATCTTACTCCTACTACAGAATCCAGGCTCAGCCTTTAATGCTTATTAGTTTTTTGAACTTGCATTTCGTTTATGCTTCATTGTATTTTTACGACCCCGACCTACGTAGCTCAACTTGGGTCCCTTTGGGGATTTAGGAAATTTACTTCACAAAGTTAGCGAGCCTAACATGTGGAGCCCAAAAAAATTTATTCGACATGCGGACTTGCACGAGTATGGCCTGTAGAGTGGCTGTTTAGAGTTAGTCCGACCTGCGGAGCTCAGCTTTGCAAACGCACTGAGCCTGACATCCAGTGCTTTGAATTTCTTCCGTCCTGCGGACTTGCTTTATGAGGAGTCCAACCTACGGAGCTCGGTTTGCGCTCGTCTGCGAACTAACTTTGTCCTGTAAACTTAATGAGCCTGGCTTGCAAAGCTCTGAATAATGGATCCGTCATGCGGGATATTGCTCGATTCCGTCATGCGGACTGATTTTATGACGAGTCTGACCTACGGAGTTTGGTTTGAGTTCGTCTATGAACTAAGGAAGTTTGGTCCACAAACTTTATGGAGGCTGAGTTATAGAGGTCATACTTTTGTCCGTCCTGCTGACTGGGCGATCTGCGGAGCTCAATTCGATGAGTTTAACCTGCAAACTTTGTTGAGTCCGACCTGTGGAGTTCTGAAAGTTGATGTATGTCCAACAGACTTAAGAAAACTTTTCGGGTCTGGACCACAGAGCTGAAGCTTTCGAGTCCGACCTGCGGAGCTCAAACTTGGGAGTCTATCCTGTAGACTTTGGAGAAAAGCTTCCAATTTTTTCTTGTACAATGTTTTAATATATGCAAATTTTTGCAAGTTTTTTGCAAGTTTTAATGTTTGCAAGTTCCCTTGCCTTAATTTTATTTTTAGCAATTACCTGAAGTACTCTGATCCGCAATAGGGTGTCTTGCCTCCCAGTATGCCATGCATTAACTTATAGTTTTTTGGATGGCATATTGAGTAGCGTGTGTAGATTTTTTACCTCTGAAATTTACCTGCAGGGCTTTGCGATTCGATGTCTGCCATGCAAACTTAGGAAGTTTGACTGTTGCATACTTGGTGAGTCTGACTTACAGAGCTCAGTTGGTCTGCCCTGCAGACCTAGAACTTTTGACTGAGTCCGGCCTGCAGAGCTCAGTTAGTTCGTCTTGAAAACTTTAATGAGTTTGTCATTTGCTAACTTTGTTTTAATTCGACTGAGTCTGACCTGCAGGCCTTGGTTCAAATTTATCTGACCTGCAGGCTTGATAAGTTTGTCCTTTGAAAACTTTCTGAGTCTGACCTGCAGAGTTCAGTTGTCAGTCCTGCTGACTTATAATTTTCTGATGAGTCCGACGTGCGGAGTTAGTTTGTAAGTCCTGCTGACTTATAATTTGTCGCTGAGTCCGACCCGTGGAGCTCAATTATCCTACAGACCAAATAATTTTGACGGAGTCAGACATGAAGATCTCAAGTTTATGTCCGTCCTGCAGACTTAATGAGTTGGTCCTTTACCAACTTTTGAGTCCGACCTGCGGAGCTCAGTTCGACGAGTCTGACCAGAAAACATTGTGGAGTCTGACCTGTGGAGCTCAATCTTTGGAGTCCGACCTGCGGACTTAATGGGTTTGTCCTTTGAAATTTACCGAGTCTGACCTGCATAGCTCATGTGCTGAGTCTAGCCTGCATATTTCAGTTAGTCCGTCCTGCAGACTTAATAAAATTTGCTGACATATGTTTGCTGAGTCCGACCGGCTGAGCTCAGATATCAGTTTTAATGATTTGAGTGGAGTCCGCTTTTCGGAGCTCGGCTTTTTTGTCTTGCATACTTAATTTTTTGGAGTCTGGTCAGGCAGACTTAATTTTTTGGGGTCTGCTCAGGCATACTTAATTTCTTGGGGTCTGCTCAGGCAGACTTAATTTTTTTGAGGTCTGCTCAGGCAAACTTAATTTTTTTAAGTCTGACCTGCAGACTTAGTTTTTTGGTCATATCAAAAATTGTATAAGTACAAAAATTATAGTATATGAAATTTTTTGCAACTTACCTTGCTTTTTCCGGTTATTTTCTTTGCAAATTTTTCGGCTGTCTGCTCATCTGGTCTGCTCTTCCAGCCCTCCAGTATGCCATGCAATAACTTAATAGTTTTTGGATGGCATACTCAATTTAAAGCATCTTCCATAGCTTTTTTTTATGCTCCGGTGTCCATTCTGCGGATTTAAACAGTTTATCCTTTGAAAGATTTATAGATCCAGACCTGCAGAGCTCAGTTGGTTCATCCTGCGGACTTAATTATTTCATCCTTTGTGAACTTAGAGCCTGACCTACAGAGCTTAGTTGGTCCGTCCTGCAGACTTAATTAGTTCATCATTTGTGAACTTAGAGCCTAACCTGCAGAGCTCATTGGTCCGCCCTACAGACTTAATTAGTTCATCATTTGTGAACTTAGAGCCTGACCTGCAGAGCTCGGTTGGTCCCTCCTACGGACTTAATTTGTTCATCATTTGTGAACTTAGAGCCTGACCTGTAGAGCTCGGTTGGTCCGTCCTGCGGACTTAATTAGTTCTTCCATTGTGAACTTAGAGCCTGACCTGCAGAGCTCGGTTGGTCCATCATGCGGACTTAATTAGTTCATCCTTTGTGAACTTGGAGCCTGACCTGCAGAACTCGGTTGGTCTGTCTTGCTGACTTAATTAGTTCATCCTTTATGAACTTAGAGCCTGACCTGCAGAGCTCAGAAGTTATGTTGAGTCAGAAGATGATGCCGAGCTGAACTCGGTCTTATAGAATATGATGCCGAGCTGAGCTCGATCTTATAGAAGATTCGCTCAAGGGAGAGCTCCAAATATGATGCCGAGCCGAGCTCGGTCTTATAGAATGTGTTGGTCCCTTGAAAAGGCTTTGGTTAAGTTTAGAGGGGGGGGTGAATAAACTTAACACTTAAAACTTTTGGAGTTAACAAACTCAAAGAACTTCAAAGAACTTGCCGATAACTCGAGAATCACGACTATTGACTTTATTGAATTTGTTGCAGCGGAATATATTAAAATTAAGCCTTATCACTTGTTGTTAAAATATAATACCAAGTATTAGATACTCAGTAGTGTATGTGTGTGATTCAGTTGCTAGTTCAGTAGATTGATGTGCTAAATGTACTAAATGCAGAATGTAAATGCAGAAAGTAAGTAGGCAAGTTTTATAGTGGTTCCAGGTGGTGTAATCCTGTCAGTACACTCTTCTCCTGTGATGTTGGAGGTAATTCACTAAAGATCCTTGAGGTAGCAGTTACAAAAATCCCTAAGTTGTTTGTCCTTCACCAATAACTATGGCTTCACAAACTGAACACTTGGAACATGTAGGATTGCTGCTCCAAAGTCTTCCACTTTGGTCCTTGAAGGGTAGGATTGCCTCTTCACCACTCTCCACCACAAACAACAATCCTTGACACCCAAAGATGCTTCTTTGTCTTTCAAGCAGATTTCTTATAAAAGAAAGTTTGAATCAAGTAAGTGATTCACCTTTTCAGCCTTGATGATCAGATGATATGATCGCTGACTTGGATTCTTCAAGTGTGTAAACTTGATGTAGCTTGATAACAGATTACACTTGAAGAAGTTTTCTGGATCAGTAAGTTTAAGTTCAGTAGGGTCAGCAGGGTGATTTCTTGATAAGAATATGAAGCTCAAGATTATATTTTGTTTTTCTCTCAAAAATCATCATCAGTTTATGTAATAAGGGTCTTCTATTTATAGGTGATGTGATTTATGTTTGAAATTCAAACATAGCCGTTTCAGATTTGTCCCATCTTGACTTGCTTTCTGTCACTGTTCATAGTACCGATAATCGTCGCTTTGCTTTTGTTAGATTTGATCGTATTCACCTTTGACTTGTATCCATTGGATAAACTTCTGTTTCTTTCCAACGTCCTTTTAATCTTAACCATTGATTTGTTGATAAAATCAAGAGTTGTTATCTGTCCTTTTCTTTGTAATCTTCAATGTAACCTTTGATTAAATCGAAATATATGTTCAGCAGGTTCCTGTTCATGTAAGTCTGCTGACATACATATCAGTCAGCTGATTCAATATTGTTGTGTTTATAAAAACACTGCAGCTGACTTCTTCTTATATCTAACTTTTTATTATGAAGTTAGATTACTGACGTGGCCTTTTCTAGTGCTAATACCAGTCCTTAACCGACAGTGTATCGGGTCAAACTGTAGTGCTAGTGTGGTGAGTCAGAGTGTCGAATCCTCAGAGAACTTGGTAATTCTTCTAAGTGTGGTTAAACACCAAAGAACTGTTATTAACTCGATCTAAACCGCAATTTTATAACACAGATCACTACTATTCTACTTAACATAAAATAAATGCGTAATTTAAAAGTTATGCTAATATAATATATATAGATATATAAATATATATAGATGTACATAGATTGCAAAATATATATATAGATACCAATATATTTATAGAACTAGACAGATAAGTTTATAGAACTAGCCAAAGTTTATATAATTGAATTATACGATCTTTTCCAGTAAACGAAATGTGCTCGATCTTTCCTTTTATATTAGGTCCAATTGAGTAAATGAAACGGTGCACTCCACGAGGTTAACAATTCCTCCTCACACGAAGCGTATGAAATTGTCATATGTCATTGTCATCGATTCAATCTCCACAAGCGCCCCATGCTAATCTCGGTTAGTCTCGAAAGCAGTACCGATACCCCGGATAAAAGAGGTTATTCCGTTTGTCGACGGCCGATGTTATTCAAAGGCTCCGGTTGTCGGCGGATCGATTTAACTTTCGGTGTTAGTTTTAATTAAACCGTTGATTTTAACATTATTACGATCTCGAGCACAATTTTAATAAGATCTATCTTTCCCAAGACAAATCGCTTCGGGTAGGAAATAGGATTCCGTAGTCACGCTTTTACGACGCCAATTTTACCCTCCGGTTTTTCTATCTTTTATCTCATATCCTAACTTCTACGTCGGGTTCATCGTTAGGTTATATGGTGCGATTCATCTTGGTTAATTACGTCAATCCGAATATTATCAATACGTTACAAAATAGAAAAAGATTCAATTAACTCAATTTTAGTCAATTTTAATTAGACAACATTCCTTAACCGAAAAGATCGAAATAAAACGATTACATAACTTTGGCTAGTTATTAGAGTTAGCCTAAAAACATTATAACAACGAAAAAGATAAAAACAAACATAAATACTTAAGAAAATTTACCGATTACAAATGCTGAATCAGAGTTGTATTCTTCCGGACATTACAACGACTTCAACAACACCGAACTTCCGATAATTTCCCGAGCATTACAACAGTACTATGACATTATTATTTTTGGCGTAAGGCATATTTACAACTACTACTAATTAAAAAGAAAATAAGAGGAGAAGATATATATATATATAGATGTATATATATATTGGTACATCTTCCACGCTCTGCATCTAAGCTCCTTATATAGAAATGGAGATGGAGGCCGGACCGGGCCGAGAACAAGCCGGACCAGTCCGGTGTAATGATGGCTTCCACCTCCTTGATTAATCAGCATGTGCTCCGTATGATTATATATTTTTATATATAATTATCAAACTTCTAAAATTCATATCTCGAGTTCTGGATCTCCAAAAAGCATGATTCAAGAGGCATCGGAAAGCTCTCGGGAAAATCTACAACTTTCGTAAAGGACTCTTCTTCAGATAATGTCGTTTTGATGAGCCATTCGTTTGTCGAAGATATTTCTCGATTACCACTTAATCGAATCGATTAGCCACTTGACCACTTCGATTGACCACTTAAGCTCTTAAGCAATTCGATTGACCGTTTAAGCTCGTGACATTCTCTAAATTCTTCCAGAGATATGATTATACTTCAACATGTCGATTCTCGGGGTCTCGGTTTATAAATCTACAATAAAATACCACAAATACCCACGTAAATCTGAAACGACACTCCGATTTACTAAAATCGGTACAAAATGATAACTTTTTACTATTATTACTACTAACTACTCTAAATTATAAAGATTAATATTTCATACTATTTATACCATAATTTCATATATTTTATATAGAATTCGTTGATAAAACATAATAATATAACGTATATTTAATCATATAAAAGTAGTATATCAACTACTCCCCACTTAGCTTTTGATCGTCCTCGAGCAAAAATAAGCGGTAATAAAAGATAATATAATTGATCAGATTATGATTTTTAATGTAATTTATATTGTCAATATTATAAATATATTACTTATTCTAATTTAAAATTTTAAGAAGACAAAAAGTGTAACTTGAATAACTTAAACATTAAATATTATTTAGATGAAATTGTACATGTAATACTTAATAAGTATAAATAAAATATTAGAATTATTTTTAATCGCAACTATTATGAAATTCTGGAATCGGAAACTTGGTCAGGTAGTCGACAAAAATGGCTTATAAAGTTTAGACTCAAGATGTTGGTTAATCGGAAAAAAAAGAAATCAAAAAGAGAAAGAGGCAAAGTAAATGCGTCTCTACATCTTCATATTCTTGATCAAAAAATAATCATCGATTAATAGCATCCTCTTTTTTCAGATTTTTTTTTTTCTCTTTTTTTTTTTGTTGCTAATTAAGAACTAAAAGCGTGTGTGTGTGTAGAAAATCAAACTTACAAGCATTGCTTCATCAAGATTGATCGGAGTACTACTCTTTCGATCGAAAATTACAAGTCCGGTTTCCTTAAACTTGCAATCATTCTTGAGATCTTATGATTCGACTTTTTTTTTTCATTATGTGCATTCATTCCCAAAGAATAGGACATTTCGAGATAATACCTAAATTTGGACTACTATCATCGTGCAATCGGGAGCTTAATTACCTCATAGTAATATAGGACATTTCGAGATAATACCCTACTCACTCAAATCATTGGTAGCTACAACCGATATGTTCTTTTTATTTTTAATTTATCGATCATGAGATAAGGAAGATACAGTGTTTGATTAATAATTGTAAATATGGTGCTTCGTTCTTAATTCTTTTATAGAATATTAACATATCCGAACTTATTACCAAAATCAACTATCTTGCAAGTGTCATGAGGTAAGATCGAATATACTAATACTTATCTAATTTTTCCAATCTCAAAGATATACCAAAACTTAGCTTTTATGTCTTCATCTTTTTCATAAAAGACGTACAAACTCATGTGGAATTTCAAGGAAATATAAACCAAAATTAGCTAAAGGTTGGTTACTTCTAGTTAATCACAATAGCCATTTTGAGTGAGGTCTTGATCACTCTAATCAAAGTGAGGTAGGAACTAAAATTGGAAATTTATTTAGGTAGGCTATTTGCATTTATAGTTATATTTTTGTGGTGCCAAAATCGACATCCCTAGTCCAATTCCAAACTCATAATTCATATTGAAAAGAAAATGGTTCTAAAAATTTTACTTATAATTATCAACATACTTATATAATTTCATGAAAACAATATCTAATATTAAGTACTTAATTATATAAACTTAAAATCTTATTAAAATCTAAATTAGAAATAAAATATAATTATAATATATCTAATATAATTTACTTAATTAAAAACTTATTCTTCCAAATTATCTCATTCTTTATTCATATTTATATATTAACTACTTAATTTATCTAAAAATTAAAAATAAGTAAAGAAAATTTTTGATAATTTTATAATTTATAACTATTTTCGAAAATTTTAATGAATTTTCTAACCTAACTCTACTCCCCACTTACGAAGTGGCATCGTCCCGATGTTCAATGAGTATTAAATAAGTAGGTTTGAAAATAGAATTAAAATTATCTATTATTGTTATTATTGTGAGTTCATTTTTAGCGTATACTAATTAAATAACAAACAAACTTAAAAAAACTGAAACATATATATATTAAACAAGATAGATTATTACAAACTTAAAAGAACAACATAAACTTAACCGAACTAAAAAACTTCAAACTTAACTTAACTTAACTCATTAAAACTTAAACATTATAAACTAACCACCAACCAACCATCTAAATCGTAGAGCGAACAACCCGGTGTATCAACCGGTAACAAGCCAACTCGATTATCTCTAGACGGAAAAATTTCATCCGTCTCAACTCTCTCCCACTCCACTCATTTGAGTACAAAGATGCGAAATCATCCAAGCATTAGGCATAGGTTTCCCCATCGCCTCGTGATTGCAAATTCCAACAACGTCCTTTGAATCAAAATACCCCAATCCACAAATTCACCAAATGCCAAAGCAAAAGTAGAAGCATTTCATTATCACTAAGGCTCCCGAAATCCCAAGTAGGATACACCCTAGAGTTAATGAAATGTTTCCACGCCTTTAAGTGTGGAAGTAAAGCACGCGTGGACATATCGTGATTTGTGTCGAAAAGTGGAAACAGACATTGGAAAGACTCATGGGCTTTGTTCAAATGATTATACGAATTTTGTAAGCCTCATTTCATCTCAAAATGCCGCATCGTAACCGGTGGAATTTCAAAAAGTTGGTTGATAATAGAAGAAGAGAAGGGAACAGCCACTCCTCTTACCGAAACAATTTGAGTGATATCGATCATGGATGTCGTCATGAGGGCAGAATAAAATTCTCGAACTATCGACACATTTATCCTTCCTCTCGGTGTACTGACGAACTTTTTCCAGCCAAACCCTCGAATAATCGTTTTACCCCATCGATCAATTTTATCGAAATTTAAACCTTTCTCCAATTGGATTGGAGAATTAGCAAAACGAGGGTGTAAAATGATATTCTCGTTAGAAGCTTGAGATTCCGGAAGATCCGGAGTGTTAGGCTCGTATGAATTGACAGAAGGAGATGATTGGTTCGACATTTTTAAAAGCTAGATGAAAAGTATAAAAAAAAATTGAAAGTAGATAGAAAGTAAAGATATGGAATGGTTTCTCATGCCCTGACCTCTTTTAATAGATAGAAAATTATACATACGTGGATGCACTAGACAGACTCAAAAAATGACTCATGCCCCTTTCCCTTCACGGCTCGGGCCGACAATGAGCGGACCGGTCCGGCCTCATCTTCCATTTACTGAGGACAGAGGTAAAAGTCAAGTTGTGTTTTGTTTTTTTACTTCACGTGTGTAATACTACCTACCTCCTTGAAGATATTTCATAAAGATTAATCTAACTTAATACGAACGGATAAAACGACATATTATATTTTTGTAAAATGACGTAGTAATGATACAAAAATTATTTTTGGGTTTTTTATAGTTTTTATAAAAACTAAAACGATTTAGAATGCAAACCAAATTTTGATAAAACGACTATAAAATCAAAATAAACGAAAATGAAACAAACCAATATCTAAATGACAAATATCGAATAAAATGTGCAGTAAAAATGTTTAATCAAACATAGTTATGAAATTCAATCTTCTTCATAGTCTTCCTCAGGATCGACATGAAAGCTTGAACTCAAGCATCGAGAATTTGGTGGGTGAATCTGTAGTCGTGGTCTGATCGAACTATCAAGACCCATCGAACTCATGCTGAGTCGTGATGTGTGCAAACTCAATGAATCCTCCCCAACTAGACATTGCTTGTCTCTGAACACCTGTCGAAAATACACTTGTTCCACTAGATTGGCTCCCAAAAGGATATGACGATGGATGAAAGCTCGAAGGTGGTGGAATAGGTGTTACCCAACTGTAAGGTATATGGATCTGGTGACAAGGTGGATAGGCAAGATCATCAAAAGTGGATTACGAAGCAATTGCTCGTTCCTCCTTAAACCTCTACGAATATCGTCACACCACTGCCTATTACTTTCAAAGATATAAAGCCATGTTGGCTTGACCACGTGCAACGTCGATACTAAAGATTGAAACATATCATAGGTGATAGTGTTGGAGAAAGGAGTTTGTTGAGGTGACTCGAAAAAGATGGAAAAGAGGAAGAAGATGTGAAAGCTGGTGGAAATTTGGTTGAGTTTGTGCTTTTAATCAAAGAGCGTATACTACCATCCGGAAGCCTAGTCAAACTTGGTCCAATCAGATTTGCATCCGCCAGAGATAACTTGTCATTGGAAGGGGGTGGTACTCCCACCCTACGACATAAATCGAGATAAAACAAGGAAATCTGAGATGACTCACACAGTGCAGCGATGACAATACTTTCAAAAATTCTTTAAACATGACCTTTCCAACATCCACTTTAACATCATTTACCATCGCCCAAGCGATACAAACATCTTCCTTTCCATAAGCAGTATGTTTATTAGAAGGGTAGAGAGTGTGGCTAATGAATCTTTTAATCGCCCTTAAACCTCTAATACACTTCCCGTAGTTAAATCTATTTTCAACCCACACAGCGGTTGGGTCAAAAGCATGCTGAGCTCTCAGGGCAGTCTGCTCAAAACTCGCAGGATCATTTAAATTCCAAACTACCCTGTAATCTTCCTCATCAGGAAAAACTTCAACTCCTAGAATTGCATTTATGACTTCAAGGTTAAAAGGAATATTTCTAGCTCTTAGGGGTACAGTTTGCGACTTAGTCACCTCATCTTGTGACGATGTAGATAAAACTGAATAAAACTCAGCTACTAAAGTCGTATTAATCTCACATTCTCTTCTGGCTGCTAGTTCTAACCACTGTCGTTTTCTAAAGATATCTTTAACTTCATCTCCAAAGTCATTCAAATCTAAACCTTTTTCAACCAACACATCACATTTACTATAAATTTTCTCATACGCTTTCTTAGCCTCAGGTGATGCTGTTTTATTGAAGCTTACGGCTTCTTCTTCAGGTGATAAAATTATTGTGCCTACTACCGGAGTTGATATAGGAATGTTTGATTTTCGCTTTTTAGAGACTTTCCTACTCGACTCAGCCATTCTACGATATTGGTAAAGCCAATCAACAACAAAAACAACAACAAAAAAATGTCACAACACACTCAAAAATCAAAACAGTTGAAATTAAACTAAATAATTATGAAAAATACGAAATTGATAACTAAATAAACTAAATTATACCTTAATATGAAGAAAACGTTGAAAAGTAGGCCGGAAAAGTTGTTAAAGTCGCCGGAAAAATGTAGCTTGTTTTTTTATCCTTTTTGATTTTTTTCAAATTTGTGTATAAGAGAAGAGATGAAAAGAGGAAGAAATCAAGTAGTGTGAGAGGTGAATTTTTGTGGAAGAATTGATAAAAATTTTCGAGTGGTGGGGTTTGGGTTTGGGTGTGGGGTGCGGCTGCAAAATTAGGGAAGAAGAAGAAGAAGAAAAGAAGGGGTCCCCGTCCTTTTTTATGATTTTAGACCCCGGACCGGTCCGGGTTAAGGGCCGGATCGGTCCGTGTTCATTTTTTTCACTTTTCCGATTTTTTTTCTTTTTATGATTTTTGATTAAAACTTATAAAAATTCTAATAAAACTTTAATTAAAATCTTAAAGATAAGTTTATAATAATTTTAAAACTTACTAAAATCTTTAAAAATAAAATTTGAAGGAAATTTTATAACAATTTCTAAAAATTTAATAAAATCTTTATAACACTTTAATAAAAAGCTTATAAAAATTTACTAAATTTATATCAACTCTTATAAAACTTCTAAATAAAAACTAAAAAAAGTTTTATAAAAGTTTTATAAAACTCCTCAAATTTCATAAAGATCCATTTTTATAAAATTTTCAGAAGTTATGCGAAAATTTAATAAAATAAAACATAAGAAAAGACTCGAAACTTAAGGGTTCTGCTCGCTTCGATTTCTAAATCCTCAGGAGTTACGATATAACGCTCAATCAACCTAACTCCTAAAAACGAAGCATTTGAATTATCTCTCGGAATTCCATCGGGATTTTCGGATAACCACCTAATCGTTCCCTTCCTAACAATATTCAAACACTCATTCTGGGATTTGGTTGTGTTTTTCCCACGGCGTCCAACATGTTCACTTTTCCCCTGAGTGCATCTCATCGAAACTTTGCCCTTCTTTTATCGCACTCCTTGATGTTCCATTACAAACTTCTCTCAATCGATCTCTCTCAACAACTTCTTGTTTTGTTCAAAAACTAAAGCTTCTATAGAAAACGCGACATCTTTATCAAGGCCTAATTTTAAAAGTAAAACAAAACTCCTAATCTATCTAAAAAAGGCATCCAGGTTCTTTTACGTCTATCCGGTAAAAGGCGAAAAGAGTTTAAACATAAATAAAAAACAGAGAAGTAGAGTAAAGATAGATAGCTTTGGTATTGGTGATCTCGGTTTCTACTTTTCGATTCTTTTGTTTTTCTCGCTTTTCAATTTGTCGGGGATCAATCGGTAGCATTACTTCTTCTTTTCGGTGTGATTCCTTCTCCTCCACAAATAACTTTACTCTGTGGCCATTGGCTAAAAGTTGTATTTCCATCGTTAGTTCAACGACTCGGATTTGTAAACCCGTGTTACTTTAAATGGACTGCCCATCTTGACTTAAGCTTACACGGAAACAACTTTAAGCGTGAATTGTACAAAAGCACTCGATCACCTACATGGAACTCACGTTTAAAGATTTTCTTATCATGGAAAGATTTCGTGCGTTCTTGTAGATTCGGCGTTTTCATAAGAATCGAGGCGAAATTCTTCTAGTTACATTAATTGAAGCAATCTATGATCACCGGCTTGACCTTAGGATCGAAATTCAGAAATTTAATAGCCCAGAAGGCTCGGTGTTCTAACTCAACTGGGAGATGACAAGACTTACCAAAGACTAGCTTATAGGGAGAACAACCAATTGGTGTTTTAAAAGCTGTTCTGTATGCCCATAATGCATCATCTAATTTAACTGCCCAGTTTTTACGATTTGAATCAACTGTTTTCTCCACGATTCTTTTGATTTCTCTATTTGACACCTCTACCTGTCCACTGGTTTGCGGATGATAGGGCGTTCATAACTTATGTGTTACACCATATTTTTCAACTATCTTAGTAAATGGTCTATTACAAAAGTGTGACCCTCTATCACTAATGATAACCCTCGGAATGCCATATCTGGTAATAATATTCTTTTTAAGGAATCGTATGACAACTTTGGTATCATTAGTGGGAAGAGCTTCAGCTTCTACCCATTTTGAGACATAATCTACCATTACAAGAATAAATCTTTTTCCAAAAGATATAGGGAAAGGTCCCATGAAATCTATACCCCAAACATCAAATAATTCACATTCTAAAATAGGTTGCATAGGCATTTCATGTTTTTAGATACATTCCCCATTTTTGACACGATTCACAAGATTTAACATACTTATAAGCATCTCTATATAGTGTAGGCCAATAAAAACCACATTGTAAAACTTTAAAAGCGGTTTTCCAACCTCCATGATGACCTCTCGCCTCACGATCATGACAAAATGACAAAACACTTAAAATTTCATTATCAGGCACACATTTTCTGATTATCCCATCCGAACATTTACGGAAAAGATCTGGTTCCTCCCAGTAATAAAATTTTAACTCATAAAAGAACTTCTTTTTCTGTTGCCAAGTCCAATGAGACGGAATATAATCACAGGTTAAGTAATTAATGATATCTCCAAACCAAGGTGACATTTCCTTAGAAGGAATTCTATTCTTTAATAACTGCATGGTTGAAGGAGTATCTATTCTAAACAGTTGTTCATCAGGAAATGATTCTTTAATTTCATTTCCTATTTCTTCATCATTTTCCATTCTACTTAGATGATCTGCTACTACATTCTCACTTCCTTTTTTATCTTTAATTTCAATATCAAATTCTTGAAGTAAGAGAATCCATCTAAGAAAACGAGGTTTAGCATCTTTCTTACTCAGTAAATACTTTAGTGTTGAATGGTCTTTGTAAATTATTACCTTAGATCCAACAATATACGATCGAAACTTATCTAAGGAAAAAATTACAGCCAACAGTTCTTTTTCTGTAGTTGCATAATTTAGTTGAGCTGTGTTTAGTGTGTGGGATGCATAGTAAATAGCTTTGAGAATTTTGTTATATCTTTGACCTAAAACTGCTCCTACAGCTAAATCACTCGCATCACACATAATCTCAAATGGCAAACTCCAATCTGGTGCTACTAACAACAGTGCGATGAGTCAACCTTGCTTTTAAGGTGCGAAGGCTTCCATACAATTACTATCAAAGTTAAAAGGTACTTCTTTTTCAAGTAAATGACTTAGAGGCTTTGCTATTTTTGAAAAATCTGCAATGAACCTTCTATAAAATCCTGCATGTCCAAGAAATCCTCTTAGGGTTCTTAAATTAACTGGTGGAGGTAACTTTTCAATTACCTCGACTTTAGCTTTATCAACTTCAATACCTTCTTCAGAGATTCTATGTCCTAGAACAATCCTTACGATACCATTAAGTGACATTTTTCCCGATTTAGTACTAGATTGGTATCTTCACGTTGTAACACTCGTTCTAAGTGTAACAAACAAACTTCAAATGAATCTCCGTAAACACTAAAGTCATCCATAAAAATTTCTAAGAATTTCTCAACCATATCAGCAAATATAGCCATCATACACCTTTGAAAGCGTATTTGGTGCATTACATAAACCAAGCGGCATTCTTTTATAAGCAAAAGTTCCATAAGGACAAGTGAAAGTAGTTTTTTCTCTATCTCTCTTTGCAATGAATATCTCAGTAAATATCTGAATAACCATCTAAGAAAGCAGTAATACTTATGTCCACTTAAAGCGTTCCAACATCCGAACTATGAATGGAAGTGGATGATGATCTTTCTTAGTATGATCATTTAGTTTTCTAAAATCAATGCACATTCGATAACTCTGTAATCTCTCTTGTTGGAATCCATTCATTTCTTTCATTCTCTTTCCTTTGTGAAACCTCCTTTCTTTGGTACAACTTGAGTTGGACTAACCCATTCACTATCGATATGAGAAAAATTATCCCCATTTCTAATAGCTTAATGACCTCTTTCTTAACAATTAAGCGCAAATTTGGGTTGAGGCGGCGTTGCGGTTGAATACAAGGTTTAGCATCTTCCTTCGAATTATCTTATGAACGCAAATCTAGGGCTAATACCTCGAATATCGGCATTTGTCCATCCAAAAGCTTTCTTATGCTTTTTAACATTCTAAGTAATTGATCTTCTTGTTGCTCAGTTAAGGATGATGAAATAATAACCGGTAATAGATTATTAGTTTCAAGAAAAGCATATTTCAGATTTAAAGGTAACAGTTTCAATTCCAGATTCTTAGGTGGATCTTCCAGTGATGGTTTAAGAACTGGTCCTTCTAGTTCTAATTCCAAATACTTATGCCATGATGGCTTAAAAGTAAAACTTCATTTATCTAGAGAAAGAATTATCTCTTTCATTTCGGTGTCTTTCTCATCTTCCTTATAGATAGATAGAGTTAAGCATTCTTCTAATCTGTCTTCAAAAGTTGGTAACTGATTATCATAGACAGAATGAATATCTTCTATAAAAGAACATGATTCTGGTGATCTGTATGGATGGTTCATAGCTTTGAAAATATTGAAAGTAACTTCATCTTCATTGACTCTCAGAATTAACTCTCCTTTTTGGACATCTATTAAAGTTCTTCTTGTAGCTAGAAATGGTCGACCTAAGATAAGTGGCGCTGAATATCCTTCTTCCATTTCCATAACTACAAAATCTCTTTGGAAAATAGAACTTGTCTACTTTAACCAATACGTCCTCAATAATTCCTTTAGGGTATTTAATCGATCTATACGCCATCTGCAGAGTCATTTCGATTTTCAGTAAGATTTCTATGCCTAGCTTCTTATAATCCTTATAAGACATGAGATTTATACTAGCTCCAAGATCACATAAGACCTTCTTAAGCAGAAATCCTCCAATTTCACATGGAATGGTAAAACTTCCAGGATCTTTCAGTTTAGGTGGTAACTTATCTTTGCAAAGCTATGAGAACATTCTTCATTTAGGCATATATTCTCATATTCCTTTAATTTTTCTTGTTTGTGAATATCTTTGAAACTTTCCATAGCAGGCATACTAATTAGAGCTTCGATAACAGGGATATTAACATGAATATGACGAAAAGTATCAAGGAAACGAGCATACTTCTGATTAGTTTTTATCTTTTTAATTTGATCTTTAGGTGGGTAAGGTAAAGATTCTAAATCTATAACCTTTGATCCCAAAGTCATTTTCTCTTTTCCTTTATCCTTAAACTTTTGAGTATTACTTGATCGCCAAGTATCATGATCTTGAGTTTTTTCTTTTAAAACATTCCCTGAATCAATCTCTACTTCAGATTCCTTCAGTTCTTCTTGTTTCTCATCCTTGTTTTCATTATCCTCTATTCTAACATGTTCTTTGAATAAATTCCTTAAATCTTTATCCATGGGATCTTTCAAAATCCTAGGGATTTTTACCCATTTCTCACCTTCATTCTCAGATTCCAAACTTCTATTCCTTTTCAAGAAATTCTCTATAATTTCTTCTTCCTCATCAGTCAATTCAATTTCACCTTTAGTTTCATCATTCTTTCCATCTAAATCATTTTCTACTTCATTATTTCCGAAGTTTTCTACTCCATTACTACCACAGAGTTTTCTACTTCTCGTAACTACAACATTTACCTCTCTTGGGTTTCTTTCAGTATTGGTTGGCAATCCTCCAGGGGGTCAACTGTTATTACGTTCACCTTCCCTACTCAAATGATCTTCCATATTCCTCAATGAGGCTTCTATTGTTCTCATTCTGGTATCATGTCCACTCATAGATGTTTTCATTGTACTCATATATCTTTAGTATTTGTACCAATAGAAGTCATCATTGTTTCCATATTCTTAGCTTGAGTAGATACTACACCCATCATATTTTCCATTGGTTTTTCCCATTTTTCAACTCCTTCCGCAGGTTGAGTTGAACTTTGAGTTCTTGGTATACTTTGAGTGGTATGTTGAGGATAGGATCTAGGTAATGATTGTAAATTTCGATTAGATGTATTTTCTTGATAAACTTGATTATTATTCATATTCTATATGGGATTTGGATATGGCGGTTGTCCTTGCTTACTAGGGGTTTCGGACCATCGATAAGTAGGGTGATCTCTTCTAATAGCATTAAACGAGTTTGAGTATGCATTGTTCAAATTCTATCTTTCTTTGAAGAAAACTCACCTCCTCTCTTGAATTATCTGTTGGTTCTTCAATCCCTATTGACATATTATCCTGATTTGAGTATTCAGTTGGTGTACTATTTTCTGAACTTTGATTTTTCTTTGATTGTAGGCCATCAAATTTCCTACTCAAATTTTCTAAATGTGCTAGAACTTCCGTATTAGATGTACATTCTCCTGCAAAAGCTACTTTCCTGGTGCTAGAGCCGGTTTCCCACATTCTGTTATTTTTGGAAATCTTTTCTATAGCATCGTAAACTATTTGAGCTTCACTCATCATTAAAGAACCACCACATGCATGATCTACATCGCACGTGAATCTTTTCTTAATTCTGACGAGAAAAGTTGAATTTGCATATCTAAGGAATAACCATGGTCGGGACAAGCTCTTAACAATTTTTAAATCTCTCCTGAGGCATTCCCAAGCGTTTCTTGAGATCCTTGTCTAAAGTTAGCAACCTCGACTTTTAATTCCAAATTTTGTCTGGAGTGAAATATTGTTTCAGAAATTCAGTTTGAATCTCTTCCCAACTTGTAAGTGAATGATGTGGAAGAGAAATAAACCAATCTCGGGCTCGTCCTTTTAGAGAAAAAGGAAACATAGTCATCCTCGTTAATTCTTTATGAGCACCTTGACTTTTGGTTGTATTGCATGAGTTCTTCAAAAGATAGAGATGATGATGTGGATCTTCATCATCCTCTCCTAGGAATTGGGCTCTTGCGTCAATTAAACCAAAAAGATGAGATTTAATTTCGAAATTGTTCGCTCCTTCATTTGGTAAAAGTATGGGATTATTAGTCTAGTTTCTTCTTATGGTTTGATCACAAATAGGTCTCAGGTTTGGTGGGTTATTACGATTATTCTGGTTCCGATTCGATTATTTCTATTATTATTATTTTGATTATTATTAGGGTTAACGAGGTTTTGTCCATGCCCACTAGAGCATGATCTAGCCTCTGTTCATTTGTTTCATCACTTGTTTCAGCCATTCTCGTATTTTTGTTTGAAGATGATTCTTGGTCAGGATTTCCCTGACTAGTATGACCACGTTTACTCTCTACTCTTAACTGCCTTTCGTAAGTGTTTATGTCAGGCTTATAAGGAGTGAGTGGGGCCTTACCATACGGTCATCAACTAACGAAAATAGAAAAAAATACTAAATTGATAGTAGTAAAAATTGGTAACTTACCTATAAGGTAAGTACCAACGAAAAAAAATAAAAATAGAAATGAGATAAGAAAAGTGTTGACTTATTCTCGAGAATTTTGAGCTAATACAAGTAGTAACCATAGACACAAAGAAAGAAATTAGCGGCGTTTCCCGGCAACGGCGCCGAGAAAGTCGACGTGGCCTTTTTCTAGTGCTAATACGAGTCCTTAACCGGCGCAGTGTATCGGGTCAAAGCAGTAGTGCTAGTGTGGTGAGTCGAGTGTCGAATCCTCGAGAGAACTTGGTAATTCTTCTAAGTGTGGTTAAACACCAAAAGCTCATTATTAACTCGATCTAAAACCGCAATTTTATAACACAGATCACTATTATTCTACTTAACATAAAATAAATGCGTAATTTAAAAGTTATTCTAATATAATATATATAGATATATAAATATATATAGATGTACATAGATTGCAAAATATATATATAGATATAAATATATAGATACCAATATATTTTTAGAACTAGACAGATAAGTTTATAGAACTAGCCAAAGTTTATATAATTGAATTATACGATCTTTTTCGAAGTAAGCGAAATGTGCTCGATCTTTCCTTTTATATTAGGTCCAATTGAGTAAATGAAGCGGTGCACTCACGAGGTTAACAATTCCTCCTCACACGAGCGTATGAAATTGTCATATGTCATTGTCATCGATTCAATCTCCACAAGCGCCCCATGCTAATCTCGGTTAGTATGAGCAGTGCAGTACAAATCTACCCCGGATAAAAGAGGTTATTCCGTTTGTCAGACGGCCGATGTTATTCAAAAGGCTCCGGTTGTCGGCGGATCGATTTAACTTTCGGTGTTAGTTTTATTTAAACCGTTGATTTTAACATTATTACGATCTCGAGCACAATTTTAATAAGATCTATCTTTCCCAAGACAAATCGCCCCGGGTAGGAAATAGGATTCGTAGTCACGCTTTACGACGGCCAATTTTACCCTCCGGTTTTTTCTATCTTTTATCTCATATCCTAACTTCTGCGGTGGGTTCATCGTTAGGTTATATGGTGCGATTCATCTTGGTTAATTACGTCAATCCGAATATTATCAATACGTTACAAAATAGAAAAAGATTCAATTAACTCAATTTTAGTCAATTTTAATTAGACAACATTCCTTAACGAAAAGATCGAAATAAAGCGATTACATAACTTTGGCTAGTTATTAGAGTTAGCCTAAAAACATTATAACAACGAAAAAGATAAAAACAAACATAAATACTTAAGAAAATTTACCGATTACAAATCTTTGAATCGAGTTGTATTCTTCCGGACATTACAACGACTTCAACAACACGAAGTTCCGATAATTTTTCGAGCATTACAATGATATTTATGACATTATTATTTTTGGCGTAAGGCCTATTTACAACTACTACTAATTAAAAGAAAATAAGAGGAGAAGATATATATATATAGATGTATATATATATTGGTACATCTTCCACGCTCTGCATCTAAGCTCCTTATATAGAAATGGAGATGGAGGCCGGACCGGGCCGAGAACAAGCCGGACCAATCCGGTGTAATGATGGCTTCCACCTCCTTGATTAATCAGCATGTGCTCCGTATGATTATATATTTTTATATATAATTATCAAACTTCTAAAATTCATATCTCGAGTTCTGGATCTCCAAAAATCATGATTCAAGAGGCATCGGAAAGCTCTCGGGAAAATCTACAACTTTCGTAAAGGACTCTTCTTCAGATAATGTCGTTTTGATGAGCCATTCGTTTATCGAAGATATTTCTCGATTACCACTTAATCGAATCGATTAGCCACTTGACCACTTCGATTGACCACTTAAGCTCTTAAGCAATTCGATTGACCGTTTAAGCTCGTGACATTCTCTAAATTCTTCCAGAGATATGATTATACTTCAACATGTTGATTCTCGGGTCTCGGTTTATAAATCGCAATAAAATACCACAAAAATCCCACGTAAATCGACACGACACTCTCGATTTACTAAAATCGGTACAAAATGATAACTTTTACTATTATTACTACTAACTACTCTAAATTATAAAGATTAATATTTCATACTATTTATACCATAATTTCATATATTTTATATAGAATTCGTTGATAAAACATAATAATATAACGTATATTTAATCATATAAAAGTAGTATATCAATTACACCATTTTGAATATAACTAAGTTCCAATCACCATTCAACTTGTGGAACTTAGACCTTGTACTATTAATGTATATGCAATCGTTTAGGTCATCACGGACTTCCCTAAATTCGATTCCATATCCTTGACTTTAAATACTAAGTTTGATCCTTAGCCTTCAATAATCGAGTTTGAGCCCTCACCTCCGATCTTCAAAGATGTTCCTAAACTAGTCTACTGACTCAGGTACCCTACTGATCTAGACAAGTCTACTGATGAATGTCAGATGACCTTTTACAGTGCTTGTTTGATCAAACCTATACAAGATCAAACTCTAATAAGCCTATACATTTGATCTAGACATCTTTTTGCCTTTGCTCTATAACAGCTAGTTTGGCACTCATCACTAAAACTTATAAATAAGTCCAACAATTTCCCCTTTTTTGATGATGATGCCAATACCCTCCTTACAGGAAAGCAAAAAGAATAAAACAAAAACAGAACAAATGCAGTCATTTCTCATTATAATCATATTTGTTCACAAAGTATTACAGTCTAGATTCAGCAAAAATAAAACAATTGTAAGTATGCTGATCTAGTTTATTCTTTCTCTTTCCTGCCTTTCCTTCTCTTGTTGTTCATGATATTCCCTTATCTCCCTAACCATATCTCTCATCCATTGATTCTCAATAAGGGAAAAATCAATATGGGGATTCACTTCCTTCCACCATTTTCATGCCTCGGGTAGAGTAAGGTTGATCTGATGTACTCTGAAGCCTAAACGCATGTATAACTCTTTGAACTCATACAGTGAATCTTTAGCTGATGTAGTAGGTAGACTCCTTCCACCTCTACCACCTCTTCCATCTCTTCCACCTCTTCCACCCCTGTGTGAAGATCTCAAGGCTTTAACTCTTTCTTCCCAAAACTTAAGCCCCAAAAAGGAATTTAGTCCCTCATGGAAACCCTTGTCATGGTAAGGTCTTCTCTTGTTGTAGTAAAGCTTGTTATACTCTTGAAAGATCATCAGTCAGTGGAAGTCTGCCAGGTGCAGGTTCTCTAAATGCATTGGTGTCAGCCTCTCATCTCTTCTGTGCAAAAATCCTAGCAGCCTCTTTTGCTACTGCTGTTTGGCTCTCTTCCCCCTTATTGACATCAACAACAAAACGGGACAGCAGGCCATGAACACTCTCTTGTGTGATCACCAAGTTGTTCAGTTGACCCTCTATTATCTCTGTTCTAGTGTCAACTGCAGTGATCCTTCCTTCCATTGTCTGCTCCAGTAGATTGATCCTCTCAGTAAGCTTAGGATCCAATCCAGCAGGTTGAAGTGTTCCAGCAGGTTCAGCCACAGCAGGCTTGGGTGCCTCAGCAAGTTTATCAAGTTTCTAGTGAATGGATTTAAACTGATCTCTCAGGAACTTATCCTTCCGTGTATTGCCCTGTTTTATTCCCTTTACATCTAGGGCAAGATCAGCAAGAGCATACTGAGTGGAAGTAATATTGGAGGCAACAGTTTCAGTGGTTCTCCCTCTATTTTCCACTAGATTCAGCAAATCTTCAAACCTTTGCTCTTGTCTATCAAGTTGAGTTCTTAACCTTGTAATGTCACTTCTGACAGCCCTCAACTCATCCATCACTTGTACTGCCACCCCACCAGCCATTCCTCCAGCCATATGTCCAGCAGATTCATCAGTAGGATCTTCCACATTGTATTGCGCCCTCTGTCTGCTGACAACCATGGCCCAGCTCATATCCTTCCAGCAGGGTTAGGACCTTGGAATTCCTCCAGAATAGGATCTAGGGCAGGTACTTCAAAAATTGGTACAAATGCCTGTTAAGGTTCATCTTCAATAGGTTCTTCCTTAGGCATTTGAAACTCCTCATCACTGAAGTCATAGTCCAGCAGCTGTTCATCCTCATCAATAACAACAGTCTGCTGACTATCCTTCCCTTCAGTGACCTTTCCTCCAGCAGGATCTACTACAATAGCCTGTTCTTCAACAACAACAGGGATTTCCTCCAAATCCATTGGGAGTTCCAACCTTTGTCCAGGTGTTGTTTGGTCCTCAGCAACCTGTACCACCAGTTCCGACCTTTGTTCAGGTGCTATTTGAACCTCAGCAGCCTGAACCTCCTCATAATGTAATGGTGATTCTTCCAACCCCATCACCATATCCAACCTCTGTCCAATCACTGTCTGTTCCTCAATGATTAGGACTCTTTCTTCCACACAAATAAAAGGAAAAATAGCCAAGTTTTCCTCTAGATATCCTCCAGCATCAGCAACCATCTGTAAAGTTTCAGAAGATTTTGATAGAGTGTCCTTAGTGTCAATCCACTCCTGATATTGAATTGTATCTTCAGAACTGACATCAGGTTCACTATGTTCAACAACATTTTCTTCAGCCATATCTTCAGTTTGCTGATCCTCGGGATTCATATCAGCCTCCACAACCTTGAATGCATCAGATGTGCCAACCATCCTATTACCTCCAAGGTTAATACCATCATTGATCAAGGCCTCCAGATCATCTATGGTGAAATCTTCCAGATCCTCATCCATTTGGCCAGTCTGCTGCCCCTCAGCAGACTTGCTAGCATCAGTGGACTGTCCTACACTTTGCTCATTTATCATAGCAGTTCCACTGGCTTCTCTTTGATGTGGGGGATGAACATCATCAGAGTCAGATGATGATGAATCATCACTATCTGATCCACCTCTAGGATCCTTGAATGTGATACCTTATTCCTTCTTTTGTTCATCAATGAGTTCCACCAGTCTCATTTCCATCAAAGAAGTATCAACTAAATCAAGCAAATTCTCCACTCCTAACCTCTCAAAAGCCCACTCCTCAAAGTCTGTCATAGGCTCAGCTGCTGATTTTTGTTTCTTGTAAAATCCAAACTTCTATTGAAAGTAGTTGGCAACCAGCGGGAGCTTAGGATCAACATACCCTTCCTTCTTTTTCTTTTCTTTCTTTTCAAAGGGCATGGTTGGCTTTCTGGGAGCTGTTTGTCCACTTTGTTGACCTCCAAATGACTCAACCAGCAGATTCAGAGTTTCCTCAACAGATGCTTCCAGGTCAGTAGGTTCTTCTGGTTGTACACTTGTACCTACCACCTCCATCTGCTCAACACTTGGTTCCCCCTGACTTACATGCTCATCGCCAGGTTAGCGCAGAGGACTCTTCTTCCCCGAACTATTGCAGAATTTGCGGTGGTCTTGTCTTTATTATGTCAATATCCACAAAGCCAGTGCACTCATGAGTCTAATGTGGTTCTGCAGAAGAGGCTCAAGCAGATTGCTCAACAACAATCTCTTCAGTCTCAGTAGGCATAACAATTTTTAGAGATTCAGCTTCTATAGCCTCTTGCTCTTCTTCTCCCCTTTGTTCCTCAAGGACCCTCAGTTCCTTGCCTTTTCCATGCTTCTTTTTCTTTGCAATTTCCTTCATTCTCTTGGAAATTTGCTCTGATTCAACTTCAGCAGCTTTCCTCTTTCTTGTAATTTCAGCAAGGTCAATAACTTCAACTTCAACTTCAACTGGGCCCTCAATAGACTCAATGAGCCTCTCTTATCGCTTCCTTGTTTTCCTAGGTCAGTAACATCTCGTGATTTTTCCGTGTGTCGTGACCTTTGTTTTCTCAAGAACTTTCTTGGGTGCAAAGCAGATTTAACAACTTTCTTAACCTGCTCACCACCAGTACCATCATCTCCATCATTATCACTTTCTGTGGCTTCAGCATCCACATCTTCATCATCATCCAAACCAGGGATGAGATAGCCAATCTCTTTCTTATATCTGGATTTGTTTATCTTCTCAGGTGCAACATCAGCAATCCTCAAATGATTCAGGAGGGCCTGAATCATCAAACCCAAAGGTAAGGCCTTGGATTTCCTTATCCCTTCTCTTTCATCAGTTATCACTTTCTTCATGTATTGGACAAAGAATCCAGCCTAATCAAACTTCATGCTTTTACATATGATGATCAGTAGATCAATCTTGGATCCAGACAATGTGTCAAGGCTTCCACTCAATCCCAAGATATTCTTTGCTATAATTTTGCTCAGCAGATTGTATTCCATCCCAATATGCTTCACATTGATTCCTAGAGATGATTTGATAGCATCATTTGTCTTTATTCTGTCAAAAAAATCCAATGTTGACAACCTCATTTCCTCGGGATTAGTTGGAGCATTGTTTCCAGGTCCAAAACCAAACGCTTCCCTCAGCAGGTTTGAGGAAACTTCAATCTCCTGGCCATTCACTGTTGTAGTAAATGCCTCTATGTTATCTCTTATCACAATGTTTCTCCAGAAGCTAACAACATTTGTGTAAGATATTCTTTACAATCTTATATTCAGAACATCTTTCAATCCCTCAAATCATCTGATTCTACGACCAATATTGATAGCTGACTCAGTTTTGTTAGCATCAACAACAAAGCCTCTCACACTTTGGCTTGTTCCGATATGAACATCATCCTTATCTGCCATTATTGAAGAATAAGATGAAGAAGATAGCTTTCAAATCTGTGTTCACACGGTATATTTGCAGAGAAAATCAATCTGAGTTTTGTAAGGATTCTCTGTGTAAATGTCTGTATATATAGGGATAGGTAGTTGATAGTGTCAGATAATGCACTGTACACGTACTGTAGCATTAACCATGATTAAAGTTGGAATGAATGAGATCTTGACATGTGGCCCATAACTTATCCATAAAGAGTTGTAACCGTCAGATCGTGTAACTGCGGTTATAAAGATAGAATAAATATCCCGGTCTTTTGCTTTTTGACTTTTTAAAGTTTGACTGTGTAACGTATGTATCAGCAGACTTTACCATCAGTGGACTTGGCTCAGCAGACTGCTGATAAAGATGTCCCTCAGCAGCCTGCTGACAAAGTTACTCTGTTGATCTTTAATTCTTCTTGTTTTGTCCAACTAATAATACAAGATGAAGTTTAATACCAATGACTGATCTGTCAAGTGAGCTCACCCAACATGACAAAAACCAATCCCCTTGGAAACATCATTTGCTTAATTGTTCAAACATAAATCTGTACATGGAATTGTTGATTCCAATGACTAATCTGCTAAGTGAGCTCACCCAACATAGCAAAGACTAATCCCCTTGGTGAATTCCAGTACATTGCTGATCATAGGTGTATCAGTCAACTTTTATAACTCCAAGTTCAATCCTTAACTTAGCAAATCTTTCACTATCCAATGGTTTTGTGAATATATCAGCAAGTTGATCTTCAGTAGGGATGTAAAGAACCACCACATCTTTCTTTTCAACATGATCTCTTATAAAATGATGTCTCATATCAATATGCTTGGTTCTTGAGTGCAAAATAGGATTTTCTGTGATTGCAATTGCACTTGTGTTGTCACACATTATAGGAATTTCCTTTTCTTCAATTCCATAATCCCTTAATTGTTGTCTTAACCAAAGTATTTATGCACAAGTGACTTCCAAAGAAACAATATATTAAACCTCTTCCGCAGTGGAAGTTGGTATAGAATTATGTTTCTTGCTAAACCAGGAAACCAGTCTATTTCCCATCAACTGACAAGTTCATGTGGTGCTTTTTCTATCAATCTTGCATCCAGCATAATCAGAATCTGAGTAGGATATAACCTTGAAGGTTCCATCTTTTGAATACCAAATTCCTACATCCAAAGTCTCTTTTAGATACTTGAGAACTCTTTGATCGCAGACTAAATGACTTTCTTTTGGTTTAGATTGAAATCTTGCACAAACACCTACAACAAAGGATATATCAGGTCTGCTGGCAGTAAGGTACAACAGACTGCCTATCATCCTTCTGTATAAGGTCTGATCAACATCTTTGCCTTCTTTGTCTTCATCCAATCTAATGTTTGTACTCATAGGAGTTGATACCTTGGTGCTGTTTTCCATACCAAACTTCTTCAGCAACTCCTTGGTATACTTGGTTTGATGAATGAAGATTCCATCTTTCATTTGTTTGACTTGCAATCCCAAAAAGTAATTCATTTCTCCCATCATACTCATTTGGAATTTACTTTTCATGATATTAGCAAACTTCTCACATAGTAATTCATTTTTAGAACCAAAAATTATGTCATCAACAAAAATCTGTACCAGCAGGGTGCTGTCTCCTTCATTGATTCTGAAAAGAGTCTTGTCAATGGTACATTTGGTAAAACCATTGTCCACCAAGAATTGAGATAGGGTCTCATACCATTCTCTTGGTGCTTGTTTCAAACCATAAAGTGCTTTGTTGAGTCTGTACACTTTATCTTCTTGATCTTTAACTTCAAAACCAGGAGGTTGCTGAACATAGACCTCCTCTTCCAGAATGCCATTCAAGAATGCACTCTTGACATCCATTTGGTATACTTTGAAGTTTTTATAGGCAGCATTTGCCAAGAATAAGCTTATAGCTTCCAATCTTGCAACAGGTGCATATGTCTCGTGAAAATCTTTTCCTTCTGCTTGAGAATAGCCTTTTGCTACTAGTCTGGTCTTATTCCTTACAATGGTACCAGATTCATCCAATTTGTTTCTGTATACCCATTTAGTACCAATTATATTTGCATGATTAGGCCTTTCCACTAGTGTCCAAAATTGATTTCTTTCAAATTCATTCAGTTCTTCTTGCATAGCAATTATCCAATCTGGATATGATATTGCTTCTTCAACAACTTTAGGTTCCATTTGAGATAAAAAAAAAAAAAACAAGTGAACATTGCTTCTAATTGTCTTTTAGTCCTCACACCTTGCTGCATATTGCCAATAACTTGCTCAGCAGGGTGATCCCTTAACCATTGTGTATTATGGTTAGATTGATTCTCAGGAACATCATCTTGATGAGAGGTCTCATTGTTGCTTCTTCAAAGCAGGAGGTTGATGAGATCCTTGAACCGCCTCGGTTGTTGCATCGATGAGTGTTACAGCGTAGGGTGTTCAAGCAGGGGCGAGTCGAAACCTTTAAGTCATTTATCCTTTCCAAAACATCAATACATTTACGGATCGTTGACTTGTTGATTCTCAAAGAGGTTACAAGCTTCATCTTCCATTCTAGTAAACTTAGGTTCATCAAATACAACATGTATTGTTTCTTCATGTTTCAATGACCTTTTGTTCAGTATCCTGAATGCATTGCTGACAGAAGAGTATCCCAAGAAAATTACTTCATCTGATTTTGGTTGGAATGTCTTCAATTGTTCTTTATGATTTAAAATAAAACATTTGCTTCCAAATGGATGAAATTAGGATATATTAGGTTTCCTTCCATTCCAAATCTCATAAGGTGTCTTGGCTTGACTTCTTGTTCACTGAGGTCTGCTTTTGTGTATAGCATCTTTGTATTAATTGCTTGACCCAATATCTTTCAGGTAATAATGCTTCACAAATCATAGTTCTTCCTGCTTCTTTTAAAGTTCTGTTTCTTCTTTCAGCAACCCCATTTTACTGAGGTGTACCAACAGCAGCTAGTTGGTGTAGCACACCATTCTGCTCACAATATTCTCTTATAACTTTATTGAGAAATTCAGTAAGTCTGATCTGATCTTCACTACTGTCAAACTTTTCTCATTTTGCAATCTCTTCAAAAGTTCAGGTATCTTTTGAAGTTTTTCACTTTTCTTGTTCATGAATACTACCCAAGTGTATCTTGAATAATCATCCACAACTACTAAAGTGTACTTCTTTCCTGTCACACTTGTTGGTGTTACTGGTCCAAAAAGATCCATGTGCATCAGCTCCAAAACTCTTTTGTTATTCGCTTGGTCTTTGATTTTAAACTTGATTTTGTGCATTTACCGCTGGCAGTGTGCATCACATACTGACATCCTTTTTGAATGTGATCTCGGGTAAACCAATCACGATTTCTTCTTCACCAACCGATTGATATCATCAAAATTTAGATGATTTAACTTCTTATGCCATAACCAATTAAGTTCTGACTTGGTATGCACAATCAGGCAAGTTTCTGGAACAGCGGTAGACCAATCCACCACATACATATTTTGTTGTCTTCTTCCAGCCAACACAACTTGATCACCTCTTTCACTAATGACAATACAGGTGCCTTTGTCAAAAGTGACCTTGTAACCCATGTCACATAACTGTCCAGTGCTCAGTAGGTTGTAGTCCAGTCCTTCCACAAATGCAACATTCCTGATTGTTAATCCATTTCTGACAAGTGTGACATATCCTCTTGTATATCCTGGTGTATTCTTGTTGCCAAAATTCACTATTGGACCATCTTTTGCCACATAGTTTGACAAACAATACTTATTCTTTGTCATGTGTCTGGAACATCCACTATCAAAGTACCAGACACCCTACAAAACAAAGTTAATGTATTTTAGGTACCCAAAACTGTTTGGGTCCATGATGGTCAGTGGTAAGCATGACCCTTGGCAAGTTTCCATAAGGTCTTCTTCTAAAGGTATCATACTTTTGTTCATACATGTATTCTACACATCCATAAGGTCTAACATTTGGTTGTGTAGGATTCACATATGCTCTCTGGCCTTTTGGTATGTAATGCTGTTTGGAGTGATTTCTATTGTTAGAAACACCAGCATAACCAAAGGTTTGCTGTCTGTTAGGAACAGCCCTGTAATATGAAGTCTGTTGAGGTCTTATATAAGTCCTCTGTTGAGTCCTCTGTTGATTCTATTGCTGAGGTTTTACCCTAACAGCATGGTTGTACCTGTTGTTTCTAGCAGTAGGAGCAGGAATATTCCAATCATCATCAGTAGGGAACAGTCTACCATTCCTCCTGAGATAAGTATCCCTTGAATGATTGACATTTTTAGGTTTAGGATTCTTATCCTTTGAATATTTCTGATTTTTTTACCTTTTGTGGTCCAGCAGAGTTGGTAGCAGGTCTGCTATCAGCAGGTCTAGAAGGTACAGCGGTCCTACTTTTGGATTTATTCCTTTTGTTAGGTGCTTTTGACCTTTTTGACTTCTGATTTTGCCTCCTTGAAGTTTTCTCAGTAGGCTTCACTGCCTCAGAAACCCTTTTGGGAGTTGGATCTTGTGCAGGCACAAACTTAGGACCAATTCTGGTGCCAGGTTCAGTAACCTTACTGGATCCACTCTTATTAGATTGTTGAGTTCCAAATCCAAGGCCTATTTTATCACCATAAGGCTTTCCAGATTTGAATGCAGTGGAGGAACAAGATTGTTCAGCAGATTCAACAGCTATTGAATGTACAGTAGACTTGTGTTGATTCTATCCAAACTCCTTTTCCTTACCCGTGAGAATTCTTAATTCAGCTTTTAATCTATCAACTTCTATTTGAAGAGCTTCTTTTTCAGCCTTCACAATCTCATAACCAGATTGTATTATCCTCAGTTGATTAAGGATGGCATCCAAAGTTTCTTCATTGTCAAAATTTTTTGGATTTGAACCACAAGTTGATTCACAATCACTTTCACCAGGAGTGTTTATAGATACAGAATTCTATACCTCCTCTGTTTCATCCATATTTGCCATTAAAGCATAATCATCCATATTAGCAACGAGTGCAGTATCATCAGATTCATTTCCCTTTTCTGATTCTACTTCATATCCGATTCATCTTTAGCAACCATAGCTTTCTTGCCAGATCTTCTTTGTTGACTTTTGCTCTTCAGTAGGTCTGGACAATCAGGTCTGAAATGTCCAGGCTTCTTGCAATTGAAGCAAAGATAATCAGTTCTTTCTTCTATTTTAGTTCAGGATAGTCAGGTTTGAAGTGTCCTGGTTTCTTGCATTGATAGCACAAGTAATCATTGTCTTTCTTGGATTCTTCCTTCTTCTTTTCACTAAACTTCTTTGTGAAATTCCTTGGAGAACCCCTTCCATTTTTCATCAATCTGATTTTCTTGATCAGTAGGGCAATTTGCTCTTGCATCTCATCCAGTAGGTCATCTTGAGCTCCTGATGTTTCTTCTTGATGTGTAGCAGCCAATGCAGTGGTCTTTGGTTCTTCTTTTTCAGTCTTAGGTACAAGTTTCTTACTGAATTCATAGGCCTTAAGATCTGAAAACAGTTTGAAGGTGTCCTTTTCATGTAGACTTCTCATTTCTTCTATGGAAGTCACCTTTATTTCCCAAACTTCTTTTGCAGGTAATGCTTCCAAGATTTTTGAATTGATTTCTTCTTTTGAGTATTTTACACTCAGTAGGGTGAGTTCATCCATGATTGCATTGAATCTTGACTCCATTTGTTCAATAGTTTCATTTGGTTTCATTTTGAACTCCTGGAACTTCTTTTTTGCCACACTGATCTTGTTCTTCTTGATAGCATAAGTGCCTTCACAGATTAATTACAACTTATCCCAAAGTTCTTTTGCAGTCTTGCAATCTTTCACCTTCATGTACATATTGCTATCCAAGGTTCTATTAATGATATCAATAGCAATATTGTTGAGGTTTGCTCTTTTTCTATCTTGACATTCCATTCTCTTTTGGCTTTGGAATGTCTTGAGTTTGATTATCCTGATTATAGCTTTTGTGATTTCCGGTGGTCCATCATCAAGACATCCATCATCTCATCATGTGTTGCAGCTAGAAAAGCATGCATACGACGTTTATACTCATCAAAACGATCTAAAGAACACATCAACATTGTTCTAGCATACTGGTTGTTATCCATGATGCAAATCTTTGAAAATCGAAACTTGAAAAAGTTTTCAAAGTATTTTCACAAGCACAACAAGTAGGATTACTTGTAAGCGTATAACTTTGCTCCGATACCAATTGTTGGTCCTTGAAAGGCTTTGGTTAAGTTTAGAGGAGGGTGAATAAACTTAACACTTAAAACTTTTGGAGTTAACAAACTCAAAGAACTTCAAAGCTTTCGCTCATAACTCAAGAGTCTGCGACACTCGGTAGTCTGTGACTATTAACTTTACTGAATTTGTTACAGCGGAATATATTAAAATTAAGCCTTCTTACTTGTTGATAAAATATGATACCAAGTATTAGATACTCAGTAGTGTATGTGTGTGATTCAGTTGCTAGTTCAGTAGATTGATGTGCTAAATGTACTAAATGCGAGAATGTAAATGCAAAAAGTAAGTAGCGAGGTTTTATAGTGGTTCCGGATGGTGTAATCATGTCAGTCCACTCTTCTCCGTGATGTTGGAGGTAATTCACTAGAGATCCTTGAGGTAGCGATTCACGAAAATCCCTAAGTTGTTTGTCCTTCACCAATAACTATGGCTTCACAAACCGAACACTTGGAATAGGTAGGATTCTTTGCTCCAAAGTCTTCCACTTGGTCCTGAAAGGTAGGATTGCCTCTTCACCACTCCACCACAAACAATGATCCTTGACACCCAATGATGCTTCACTTTGTCTTGATGAGATTTCTTATAAAAGAAAGTTTGAATCAAGTAAGTGATTCGACCTTCACCATAGTTATCAGACCCGCCCGGCCCGGCGGTCGAACGGTGGTTGGCCCGGCCGGGACCAAAACCGGCCGATTCAAGAGTCCGACCGTTCAAGGAGTTGACCGCCCAGACCGGAAAACCGGTGGTTGGACCGGTGAACGCGACCCGCCCGGTATGAATCAACCCGGTGCTTTTTTTTTTTTTTTTTTTTAAATTGCCCAGAGATTTTTATTATAAAAAACATCATTTTGAACCAGTCCTCAAGTAGGAGTCGAATATCCTAACCATCATTTCTTATTTCAGATTTCTATCTTTTAAGTGAAATGAGTTCTTACATTTCTATATTCGTCAAATTAAACACCACAAACTAAAGTCGAAATTCAATACAACTTCCAAAATTGGCAAGTAATAAATTAACATTGTTTATAAACAAACTTGTTGGGAACGAGGACTAGTTTTTATTTGAATTAATAATGTTACAATGCATGGACTAGCTCTTTTGTAAGAAATTTTGATGGTTTTTCACTTGTATCGTCATATGTTTTGGTATCAAAAACGCTTTTCATTTGTAATTATTATGATTTGGATGTTGAAAACTTGGAATATTTTGGAATTGATTATTATTATCAATTTTTTTTATTTTTTTATTGTATGAAAATATTATGTTTAACCTTATGTTGTGACCCACCGGTTGAACCAGTGACCCACCGGTTGAACCGGTGACCCGGTGACCCAGTAAGTTTTCCGGGTCGATGACCGGGCCGGGTCTGATAGCTATGCCTTCTGCAGCTTGATCAGGATGATATGATCACCAGCTTGGATTCTTCAAGTGTGTAAACTTGATGTAGCTTGATAACAGATTACACTTGAAGAAGTTTTCTAGATCAGTAAGTTTAAGTTCAGTAGGGTCAGCAGGGTGATTTCTTGATAAGAATCTGAAGCTCATGATTATCTGTTGTTTTTCTCTCAAAAATCAACATCAGTTTATGTAATAAGGGTTTCTATTTATAAATGAGACTCCTTGTGATTTATGTTTGAAATTCAAACATAGCCGTTTCAGATTTGTCCCATCTTGACTTGCTTTACATCCTTTCATTCATAAATCGATAATTGTCGATTTGCTTTTGTCGATTTCAGATCGTTTCACCCTTTGACTTGTATCCATTGGATAAACTTTTGTTTCTTTCCAACGTCCCTTTAATCTTAACCATTGATTTGTTGATAAAATCAAGAGTTGTTATATGTCCTTTTCTTTGTAATCTTCCAATGTAATCTTTGATTAAATCGAAATATATGTTCAGCAGGTTCCTGTGCGTGTAAGTCTGCTGACATACATATCAGTCAGCTGATTCAATATTGTTGTGTTTATAAAAACAATGCAGCTGACTTCTTCTTATATCTAACTTTTTATTATGAAGTTAGATTACACCATTTTGAATATAACTAAGTTTCAATCACCATTCAACTTGTGGAACTTAGACCTTGTACACAAGGTATATGCAATCAGTTTAGGTCATCACAGACTTCCCTAAATTCTGATTCCATATCCTTGACTTTAAATACTAAGTTTGATCCCTTAGACTTCAATAACTCAGTTTGAGCCCTCAGCCTTCAGTCTTCAGCATGTTCCTAAACTAGTCTACTGACTCAGGTACCCTACTAATCTAGACAAGTCTGCTGATAAAAGTCAGCTGACCTTTTACAGTGCTTGTTTGATCAAACCTATACAAGATCAAACTCTAATAAGCCTATACATTTGATCTATACAACTTTTTGTCTTTGCTCTATAACAACTAGTCTGGCACTCATCACTAAAACTTAAAAATACGTCCAACAGAATGTGATGCCGAGCCGAGCTCGGTCTTATAGAAGATTCGCTCAAGGGAGAGCTCCAAATATGATGCCGAGCCGAGCTCGGTCTTATAGAATGTGATACCAAGCCGAGCTCAGTCTTATAGATTATGATGCTAAGCCGATGTCGGTCTTATAAAATATGATGCCGGGCCGAGCTCGGTCTTATAGAAAATGATGCTGAGTCGAGCTCGGAATTATAGAATATGATGCGAGCCGAGCTCGGTCTTATAAAAGATTCGCTCAAGGGAGAGCTCCAAATATGATGCCTAGCCGAGCTCGGTCTAATAGAATATGATGCCAAGCCGAGCTCGGTCTTATAAAATATGATGCCGAGCCGAGCTCGGTCTTATAAAATATGATGCCGAGCCGAGCTCGGTCTTATAGAAGATTCGCTCAAGGGAGAGCTCTAAATATGATGCCTAGCCGAGCTCGGTCTAATAGAATATGATGCCAAGTCGAGCTCGGTCTTAAAAAATATGATGCCGAGCCGAGCTAGGTCTTATAGAATGTGATGCCGAGCCGAGCTCGGTTTTATTGAAGATTAGCTGCAGGGAGAGCTCCAAATATGATGCCGAGCCGAGCTCGATCTTATAGAATGTGATGCCAAGCCGAGCTCGGTCTTATAGAATATGATGCCGAGCCGAGCTCGGTCTTATAGAAGATTCGTTCAAGGGAGAGCTCCAAATATGATGCCGAGACGAGCTCGGTCTTATAGAATGTGATACCGAGCCGAGCTCGGTCTTATAGAATATGATGCCGAGCTGAGCTCAATCTTATAGAATATTCGCTCAAGGGAGAGCTCCAAATATGATGCCGGACCGAGCTCGGTCTTATTAAAGATTCGCTCAATAGAGCTCCAACTATGACGCCGAGTCGAGCTCGGTCTAATTAAAGATTCTCTCAATAGAGCTCCAAATGTGATGCTGATCCGAGTTCGGGCTTATTAAAGATTCGCTCAATAGAGCTACAAATATGATGCCGAGCCAAGCTCGGTCTAATTAAAGATTCGCTCAATAGAGCTCCAAATATGATGCCGAGCCGAGCTCGGTCTTATTAAAGATTCGCTCAAGAGAGCTCCAAATATGATGCCGAGCCGCGGTCTTATTAAAGATACTTTCAAGAGAGCTCCAAATATGATGCCGATCCAAGCTCGGTTTAATTAAAGATTCACTTAATAGAGCTCCAAATATGATGCCGATCCGAGCTCGGTCTAATTAAAGATTCTCAATAGAGCTCCAAATATGATGCCGAGCCGAGCTCGGTCTTATTAAAGATTCGCTCAAAAGAGCTCCAAATAATATGCGGAGCCGAGCTCGGTCTTATTAAAGATTCACTCAATAGAGCTCCAAATATGATGCGGAGCCGAGCTCGGTCTTATTAAAGATGCGCTCAATAGAGCTCCAAATATGATGCCGAGCCGAGTTCGGTCTTATAAAATGTGATGCCAAGCCGAGCTCGGTCTTATAGAATATGATGTTGTGCTATTAAGCGGACGGTCTTATGATGTACTGATAAGCAAAGCTTGTCCCACCACGTTCGGTAGGGAAAGTTCCAAAATAAGATAGCTCGACCCGTCGCGTTTGGCAGGGAGAGTTACAAAATAAGATAGCTCGACCCGCCATGTTCGGTAGGGTGTGTTCCAAAACAAGAAGGCTCGTCCCGACACGTTCGGCAGGGAGAGTTCCAAAATAAGATAGCTCGACTCGCTATGTTCGGTAGGGTGAGTTCCAAAATAAGATAGGTCATTTAAGTTGTAAAAATGGGAATAAATTTCAATCAGGGCTCGTACATGGACATCTTGTAATGAGAGAGCTCGCTGATAAAGAGCTTGTAATTGGAGAGCTCATACTGGAGAGTTTGAGAGCTCAACTCGGATTTTGGAGAGCTTGAGAGCTCGGCTCGGATCATGGAGCTTGAGAGCTCGTCTATGAGCCCGACCTGTAGAGCTCATGTTAAACTGTCTGTGCTGCAGACTTAAAGAGTTTGTCTTTTGCATCTTTCCGGGGACGATTAGGCATCTAAACGGACTCCGATCGGCACGAAATTTGGAGGGATTGTTCGTCCCTCCTTATTCATAAATCTGAACGGTGGAATTCTTGTTCTAACGGTGCAATCTCTGGAAATATGCCTCTGAACTGATTGCTGCATTTTTTGTGATACAACAGCAATTTTCTGGCGACGACCGGATATTTAAATGGATTCTGATCGGCACGAAATTTGGAGGGATTGTTCGTCCCTTGATGACGGAAAAATTCACTGTTATTTTTATAACTTTTCACCCTGTTTCTGATATCATTTTGAGCACTTTTGTATCATTTCGAGTCTTTAATTCCTAAATTTCATAAAAATATATAAGTCATGAATATTTTATAAAATATCGTGTTTTTATGTGTTTTTATTAGTTTTTGTACCGGTTTAGTAACCGGAGTGTAAATGTCGGATTTACGTTTGGTATTTTGGTGGTTTATTGCGAATTATAGGTTGACCAAAATCCCGAGTAATGACACGTTTGAGGCCTAAAAGAGGTATTTTTAGGGATATAAGAGTGTGCCACTAACTTAAGTGGTCAAGTGGTTTCGATGGTTAGTGAATCTCACTAACGAATTATATCTTCGACGAACAAATGGCTCATTAAAACGGCATTTTCTGAAGAAGTGTCATTAATGAAAGTTGTAGATCTTTGAAGGAGCTTTCCAACGCATTTTGAATCACGTCAATCGGACTTCTATAACTCAAGTATCATTAAGTCAAGTAGTCAAGTAGCTAATCGATTCGATTTAGTGGAAATCGAGAAATATCTTCGACGAACGAATGGCTCATTAAAACGGCATTTTCTGAAGAAGTGTCCTTAATGAAAGCTATAGATCTTTGAAAGAGCTTCTAACACATTTTGAATCACGTCAATCGGACTTCTACAACTCAAGTATCATTAAGTCAAGTGGTGAGTGCATTAATCGATTCGATTTAGTGGAAATCGAGAAATATCTTCGACGAACGAATGGCCCATCAAAACGGCATTTTCTGAAGAAGTTTCCTTCATGAAAGTTGTAGATCTTCAAATAAGCTTTCCAACGCACTTTGAATCGCGTCAATCGGAGGTCTACAACTCAAGTTATGGGCATTTTACCGAATCGACCGAGCCCGTTCAGGTTCGAACCGCCTCCTACTCGGTTCGAACCGGCCCATTTTGAGCCTATTAATACCCCCCATTCCCATCCATTTTTCTTGCCCCTTTCTTCTCCCTTCCTCTTCATCTTCTCCCTTCTATTTTTCATGTTTTGGGGCCTATATATATCTATATATATATATATTTGTAATTGTAATTCTTGAATAGTTTATCGTTATAATATCGTTTTCCGTCTTCGTTCTTTCTTTCTTGTTTTCTTTCATTTTGTTATATAATATATATATATATATATATATATATATATATATATATATATATATATATATATATATATATATATATATATATATATATCTATTACTAATAAGAAGGAAAAAAAGTTGTCTTTATGTGACAAGCCGCATAAAACAAAAGAATTTTTTTTTTTTTTCCCTCCCCACGTTTTAATATATTTTCCCCATGACCATTTTACTGTTCATCAGATTTTTTTTTTTTTTTTTTTCAAATTTTTTCCGGGCTAAATTAAATCATTTATATTGTGTTATACTTAAAATATGTAGAGTGATATTTTAGTTGAAATGTATTTTATACTTAAATACTATTTACTATATTATGTGTGTCAGATTGTATGATGTCACATAATCATTTTCTAATATGATTGACATCTATGGTATATAGCATATTCACACTATGAGATTTTCTATTCTCGTCGCATTTGAGAAAAATACATAGATTAAAAAAATGATTTATTGTGTTGACTTTCCATATAAAGTTCAAAAAATCTTGAAAAGTGTAGCGGTGTATTGAATATAAAAATTAATTGATTGAATGGCTCTACTAAATTGAAAAGTAATATTTAAAAGCGGAAATAGTATTAAAATATGTATTAAATATATTCTACGACATATTAAAAAAAAGATTTTGGCAATTCATGACATATAAATAAGAATGGATGGAGTAATAAAATATTAATGTTTTAGTGTGAATAAAGACCAATTTTTACCGATGTGGTAGTAAATGTATTTTATCGATGAGTGTTAAATATAGTTTGGAACTTTTTTTTTTTGTATCAAGTGTTTATATAAGTAAATCAAAACATTTGTCTAATTGTCGTCATGTTAAATAATTGACATCATAATTTGTTGTATAATATCAACGCCGCTAAATTTCGTCATTTATATTGTGTTGTCTTAAAATGTGTGGAGTGATATTTTAGTTAAAATGTATTTTATATTTAATAGTTTTTAACATTAAGGTAAACATCTAAGATTTGCACTCTCAAGTGCGTTGGAGTACCATTTTTACTAGTATATATATATATATATATATATATATATATATATATATATATATATATAAGTATCGAGAATCTGGCAAATGATTGGATTAAGGTTTTAATTTGGTTTTAATAGAATTCGGCATTGATGAAGGCTATTATGTAAAACTTCCATAGTGTAATCCATGACATTTTGACAGAGTCTCGATTACTTGTAATATCTATATATCTACATATATATATATGAGTAGCTAAACTTATTATAGTCGAATCATGTAAAATTTGGTGAAATCAACCCTTGGAAAATGAAATAGGGAGTGCAGAAGTCTTTTTATTGTTATATCTCACATATTGCACGTCTTAGAACTTGTTATAACGGATTTGGGCTAGATTGACAACCTAGGTCAAAAATCACACACATCACTCTTGAGAGTTGTTCAAAGAGAGTGGTGTGGGAAAAGGGTTCTAAGATCGGGAGGTAAAACATACCGGGTTTTAGGTCGTGAATTCAGTTCCCGCGCCATCGATGTATTATTATCAACGTAATAACTTGAATGTGGTAGTTTAGATTAGTGTAATTTAGTGTTAGACCGGGTTGAACTATGAAGTGCCGGGTGGTTCTTGAGCCAACGATGACAAGTTGTTTCACGGAGTCTTTCGGGCGACCATGGATTAGGTAAAGCTTTCGGTTCATCGCTTTGACACATTCTCGTTAAGATGTTCGTGTAGTACATTGGTGAGTATCGGGGTAATAACGTCGACCGAGTAATTTCGGACTTGTTTCTTAACGAGGTTTTTCTATGAAAACGGAGCGTCTCACAAAGACTTAATCACGTTAGATTAATCGGTTTTCTAAAGGAGAATTAGTTAACCTCACATAGGATGTTGAAGGAGAGTTGTTGATTTTAGCATCGTAACCAGAGCACGCACCGTGAGATTGAATGTGAGAGTTCATTTGTTATAATGCACACTTCCAGCTTTGTCTATCCGTGGGGTTGAAATTAACTATTTTGATCATGGTTCGGCTATGTCTTTTAAATCCAAGTAGTTTAATTTTATTTCTTTTCTATCTTTAGTATACACAAACCAACAACTTTGATCGCCTAGACTAAGAAACACGTTCACTTTGGTACTCACAACCACATTTCTCTTGGGATCGACCTCGTACTCTGAGCTATTCTAACAATCGACCCGGTACTCTTTGGTTAGAGAGTTGGTTTACCCATGTTACGAGTCCTTTATAAATTGTATTTTTGAAGGGGTAAATTAAGCTCATCATCCCTCCTTCTTCTTCAATCTGAACGGTGTAATTCTTGTTCCAATGGTGCAATCTCTGGCAATAAGCCACCGAGGCTGATCACGATTTTTGTGATTCTTTGCATTTTTGTGATATAATAACAAAGAACTTTACGGCGACGATCGGACTTTTAAACGGACTCCGATCGGCACGAAATTTGGAGGGCTTGTTCCTCCATCCTTCTTATTCAATCTGAACGGTGGAATTCTTGTTCTAACGGTGCAATCTCTGGCAATAAGCCTCCGATCTGATTGCATTTTTGGCATGTTTTTGCCATTAACTTGATCACGAACAACCTCCATCCATTACAATAGAATGCACTCCTTCTAGCGCCAATTGACGATGTTGGATCTCGTCTATGAATAAATCCAGGCCATTTAATCTAGAGGTAATTGAATCAAGGGCATAAATCAAGAAGAATATGAACGAGGGATGGTTTTTGGGTGGATTTAGACTGAGCTTGAGAGTTCCTCTCTCAAGTTGCCTACGTATCCTGTTGATTATTCAAGAATCAAGTCTCCGTAGTTCCTTATGGGTTGTTTATATAGAGGACGTCTCGTCCAAAGCCTTGTTCAACAAGGATTCTAATTCTTGATCCCTAAGGATAATCTCGCGTGTATCCCTATAATTTGGGGATAATTATGGTTAGTTTAAATATCAAAATCAGAGTATTAATGGGTAAAGGATCCTTAGGATCTTCCATAATTATCTCATAAACATGTGGGCTAATTATCATATAAATGAGGCTCTGGCTGACCAACGTCGAGCCCCCCAGGCCGTCTCGGTCCGAACTGCACTGGCCCAGCTCCGTTGCAACCTAGCCGACCTGCGGTGGTCGGGGGAACGGGACCGATCTCCCACCTGGGGTTCGGATCTGCCCTTAGGCGTGAAGTGGGGCTCCTGGCCCTTAATGTTATAGTTTTTATGTCTTCATTTAATGTTTGATCAATTAGGAGATGACACGTATTGAGGCTCAGTTCAACCCTCATCACAGAATCTCTATTTAAAATGAAATACATCATATTCTCTATTCTACATAATGCGGTAGATATAAAGAAAATTTTACAAAATCTGGATGAATACGGTAGATGTAAATAAAATTTTACATTAAAAAATATAGTATCTGCTGCGGTGTTATTTTTCTTAAATCTGCAAATTAAAATCTCTAAAACACGGTGATTAAAGGATTTACTGATCTCTGCTGAAGTCTTTCTAACGTTGTTATTATAGTGACAACTTGCCTTTCAGCCGGGGTGAAATGTTTGATTCCGTAAATGATCGATTTCTCTTAACAATAAAAGACGTACGGTGTGTATGATAAAAAAAAAGGTAAAAGTATATGGTCTTAATGTAAAGCCCCAATATAAATTGTCCCATAAAATTTATCAATAACTAACAAATAATTAACTTTTTGGCCTCCAGGAGCATAGCTCAACGATAAGACAACATGAGCATTGTACTGACAATTTTAGTCGTTGATCGACCGGGTTGTAGGGTTCGATTCCGTATATAATCGACTTCTCTCAACAATGAAATGTGTCAATACGAACTTTGTAAACATAACCGTTGGTTTGTGTGATTCACAAAACTCTAAAAGCGATATAGTGAAGCCTTTTGGGTATGGAATCGGTGAGGTTTTGTGTGGTGTGTACTCTACGTCGCGGATAACAGCGTGCGCGCAGACACAACACTTTTATTAATATTTAAAGCGTGTGGTTCGATCGTTTCACCATTACATCGATTCAAATTCCCTCATCACACAATAACTTCACATGGAATCGAGCCAATAATTTCAAGAACACAAGTTGCTGAATAGTGAGTAGTAACTGCGGTCATTATCTAAAGCACAAGAGGAGGGGGCTTTTTCGGGGTAGTCTTTGTGGTAGCTCTACGCGGTGATATCGCCAGAGGCGTGTCTCAAGTCCTTTTTCAGTTTTACCCAAACCATTCCCCTCCCTCTTCACGTGCTCATCATCAACTTATCATGTGCTCTTCTTTGTCTTCAGTACCTTTTTTCTTTCAATAGCCAAAACTGCTTTCCCCACCTCAATAATCATCTGTAAAACACCCCCTTCCCTTCAAAAGTTGTTGTCCCCCATCTCAAAACGGGCACTTTCCTTTAGCCCTGTTGAGTCAAACACGTTTCTTGATATTTCACCTGAAAAGAAAGAGCCTTTTGGTTTGAACTTAAAAAACCCTTTTCAGTTCTCAATATTCATGGAGTGAATTTGGTGAAGTGGGTTTTTTTGTGTGTGTAATTGTGTGTTTGGGTTTGGTCTATGTGAGCATCGAAAAATATGGGCTGTTTTCAGTCCAAAACTGCTAATGTTCAGTCACCTGACCAAGAGCCATCTCAGCCTGAATCTAAACCAGATCTTGGTATTGGGTTTCTTTCTTTCATTAAAATTATATTCTGTTAATACTAATTTTTGTTTTGGATTATGTTGTTTGTGGGAAAAATATGCTTAAATTGTGAAAGCTCCAACCTTTTTTGGGCTTTTGTGTGAAAAAGTTGTTCTTAGAATGTTCTTTGGATTGCAATACCTGTTTGTTAGCAAAATTCTATTTATTTAAAATAATTTGCTTCTTTTAGTTTGGGTAATTGACTTAAGTGGTTTAATTATTGTACTTTAGTAGCTAATGGGGACCAGGAAAATCAAGATCTAGCACCTGCATTTAAGGAATTCGGGCTTGCGGAACTACGGGCTGCAACCAATGGGTTTAGCAGTGAATTAATAGTGTCTGAAAGTGGTGAGAAAGCACCCAATGTTGTTTATAGGGGAAAGCTTCGGAGTAATCGTCTTGTTGCTATTAAGCGTTTCTCGAAGCAATCATGGCCGGACCCGCAACAGTTTGTGGTAAATATTATTCTTAGTAGCTTGTCCTTTTTTTCTTATGTATGGGAATTTTGATATGATGCACCATATTCTTGCGTAATGCAATGTTGGTTGGCCTTCATATTATGTTAATGCTTTAGAATTTCATGCTGTTTTTCACTTCAATGCGTCGGAGTCCTGTTTATTAAGAGAAATGGTTGTGTAAAGTTCTAAGAAAGGAACTTTTGATTTGGTAAAGTGCCTATTTTTATGGGTAATTATGGCTGATGATAATGATGTATCATCTTTACTTTTCTGAAAGTTTAAAGCTTTTATTCCTCTGTTGCTTTATCCTTCTCATTTAAAGAAAAAGAGTTAAACTGATGGCAGTTATGGTAGAAGGGTGACAGAGAAGGGAAAGGGGGGTGGGGGGTTCTTTTTTTTTTTTTTTTTTTTTTTGGTAGGGAGTCTTTATTTGCACCTCATCAAACTTACCGGTGCCTCCCACCTACCATTCACCACACAGAATCAACCTTTTTAAAAGTCGATTCTTGACTTTTGAAGGTCGATTCTCACATTCGACCTGTCGAAACCAAGAATCACGGTGGTGTAAATAAAGGGTCCTTTTGTTACCTGCTAGCTAATAATGATAATTGTTTGATTTTAGAACTTGTGGATTTTGTGTACCGTTTTCTCCAGGTTCTTTTGCCTTTCTATTTACCTTTGCATATCTTATCTGAAACAAGATTCCAGTTTTTCTGAATTAATCTCCAACTTTTTCCTCCAAAAGCTTGTTGCTTTGCGGATTCTGTATTTGACACATGTGGTTCGTGTACTTGTATATATATTCTTGGGACCCCGCACCACACCTAACCTACTGTGCCACCAAAACTATCATGACACCATGCGGAATATCGACCTCTAGAAAGTCGATTTTACACATTCAACTTTTTGAAATTCAATTATAGACCATACACGATTGACTTTTTTTTTTTTTTTTTTGAGGGGTACGATTGACTTTTTGAATACCGATTTTTTGTTTGGTGCCACAGTAGACGTGGTGCACTGGTGCCCCATTATTCTTGTTCCCTTGTTTTGCCGTAGCTATTTTTGTTTCTTTCCATTTTGGGCACTTGGTTTTTGGTTGTAAAAATTATAGATGCCTCTTGTGATGTAACTTGGAATGCAGGCAGAAGCAGCAGGTGTTGGCAAGCTTCGGCATAAAAGGCTGGTAAACCTTGTAGGTTGTTGTGCTGAGGGAGACGAGCGACTGTTAGTGGCAGAATATATGCCTAATGATACATTGTCGAAGCATCTTTTCCACTGTATGATTTGCCAATTTTTCTTTGATTCCTTTTCTGTTCAGACAGTCTTAAGGCTTTGAGCTTCCATTTTTGTTGATAATTTCTCACCACGTTAATGAAAACAGTTTGTTGAATTCGAGGAAGTCAAAGCTATTTTTTTTTACTTTCTTGGTCTTTTTTCCGAGAAAAAAAACTATTTTTTCAACACATCATGCAATCCATGGTATCATGTCAGAAACCAAGACATTTAATCTGGAAGTACATTTGTAATCTTAATATTCCGTCTTTTGGGATTAGTTTTGTGAATTATCATATTCGTGTTTCGAGGGTTTTATGCCTTTCATCAGTACTGCATTATTTCATATGTTTGCTACAGGGGAGAAACAGCCTCTTCCATGGGAAATGCGCATAAGAGTTGCTATCCATATCGCTCAGGCTCTTGAACATTGCATAGCTGAAAACCGGAAAATTTATCACGATTTGAATGCTTACAGAGTTATTTTTGATGAGGTATTCAATACAAATAAATTTGTAGAACCTGTTTTTCCTCCTCAACCAAAAGTAGTTTATGCGTAAACTAGTATGTTCTTTTTTGTTACTTGTATTGTCTATTTGATCATACGTTTCTGTCTGAAACAGGAAGGTGATCCACGTCTATCTAGTTTTGGTCTTATGAAAAACAGCAGAGATGGGAAAAGCTACAGCACTAATTTGGCTTACACGCCCCCTGAGTTTTTACGCACTGGTATATCTCTTTAAGAACTCCCTGAAGTCTTGAATTTCAGCATACGTGGGTGCAAGATTCATTTGAAACGTATAGTGGATACGGGTGTTGAGGGATACATGTAAATATGAAAAGTACAGGGACCAAATTGTACACGATCACACTATAAGGACCAAACTATAAATTTTACAAATCATAAAGTTTAAGAAAGTACATTGACAAGGGGTAAATGTGCCAAAGATGAAACATCGGGGGGGTCAAAAGTGCAAATATTATGAAACGAAAGGAACCAAAAGTGTTCTTATCCTTGAAAATAAAACAGTTTTTATTGGCTTTGCTTCATTTCCAGTGGTTTTTCTTCATTTTGGCCAGGCTTTTCTACATTTCCGGTGGGTTTTCTTCATTTTGTGAAATCTCTCCAATTTTGAGCTGAGTTTCTTCGTTTGCTTATCCGAATCATGGATAGTTGATCCCATTTCCAAAATTTAAAAATTTGCAAATTCAGCCCAATTGTGTATCTGTGTTGAGTACGTATGTATTATTATGTATTTGGTATTACTATTCTTCAGGAAGAGTTATTCCAGAAAGTGTGATATACAGTTATGGAACTGTGCTTTTGGACCTATTAAGTGGAAAACATATTCCTCCAAGCCATGTAAGTGGATCTTTTTATATATTATTAAGTTTTTATCTCGAAGATCTCGTTTTTTGTTTTTATCTCCAAGGTCCCGTTTTATGTTTTTATCTTGAAGATCTCATTTTAACGTGAAAACATCGTATCGGTCTATCTTATTAACTATTTATTGTTCTATTACAGGCATTGGATTTAATAAGGGGAAAGAATGTGCTGATGCTTATGGATTCATCTTTAGAAGGACAATATGGAAATGAAGATGCAACTGCATTAGTTGAACTTGCTTCTAAATGTCTCCAATACGAGGCTCGAGACCGACCTGATATCAAGTTTCTTCTTTCAGCCGTGACACCTCTTCAAAAACAGAAAGAAGTGAGTTTCAATTAATGTTTATTTAAGTCGAGAAATGTCTACGTGCTTGTTAAAAATGTCTCTGCTAACATTGCCTCCTTATTTGTATTACTCGCGTTTTGGGATTCTTTGTTTGACTTTATATGTATTTGCGTAAGTACAGATACACGGATAAAGGATACACGTGCGGGGTTTTTTGAAAAATTTAGGGTACAGGAGGGCATGTGTAAATATTGAAAATATAAGGATCAAACATTATATAATAAAACTATAAGGACTTACTAAGAAATATTAAAACACAAATTAAAACATTTTCTAGGTGCTCACTTTATTCTTTGTGTGTGTAAATTTTCATCATAGTTTTTAATCGATTTTCAATATGGTTCTTCATTTCACATATACGAGTTATGAATATCCATATCCGAATCCTGTATCCAACTTTTAAAATTACTAATTCACCCTCATCATATTGCTCGATTTTTTTTTTCGTGTGGTGTATTTAAAACCCGTTATAGTTATTATTTTTCTTTTGTATTGTAACACTTAGGTTGCATCACATGTATTAATGGGTTTGACAAAAAACCCAGTGGTGTTGCCGACTATGCTCTCTCCTCTTGGAAAAGCTTGTACAAGGATGGATCTCACTGCAGTTCATGATATCTTGCTTAAAACCGGTTATAAAGACGAAGAGGGTGCAGAAAACGAGGTGCATTTCGAAACATCGAGTCCATTTGGACATGGGATAATTTGTTTTTTATGCACTCTCAACTTCATAAAAGTCAAATGTAGATTATATTTACTCGATATTTTTCGATAACCATTTTTCAACATGATGACCTGGCGTCAGTGCATTTGAAGACCCGTTTTTAGATATTGTTCTTACGTTTCGGTCGGTTTTAATATTTCTTTGTGAAGCTTTCATTCCAAGAGTGGACACAACAAGTGCAAGACATGCTGAACACGAAGAAATTCGGCGATATAGCATTCAGGGACAAAGATTTCAAGAATGCTATTGATTATTACTCAAAGGTATGCTCTTTATAGAAAATATATGTTACTCCCTACGTTTTTTAACTGTCACTTTTCAGAATTTTCTTTGTTTTTATTTATCTGTCATTTTAAATTACTAATACATCATTTATCATTTTTTCCCATTTACCCTTCATTTCAATAACCCAAATTTTGGTACAATTTTCCATGCATAAGAAATGAAGGTTAATTTTGTTATTATACACTCTATTTCAGACACATTAATCATTTCTTAATCTGCGTGATTCTTCTCTCTCCGACTGTTAAAAAAAAAAAAGGAGGGAGTACATGACTACTATATATACACACACATATTTGTATATGTAGACATGATAGGCAAGATATATAAACTCTCTAAATAGCGGGATTTGACCCTACGACTTCTTGATTCCAGAGCCTCAGGCCTCACTTCTACAATTGTGGTAGGCCTCGTTGGAAAATATTTTTAATAGATACGATAGGCAAGATATATATATATATATATATATATATATATATATATAATCTCCTCCACATAGAGCGGGATTCAAACCCAGAACCTCTTGATTCTAGGGTTGTAGGCCTCATTGGCAAGTAATTGACATTTTTATAAACGAACTTAATCTATTGAAGATGTAGTTAACTTCCATTTTTAAACACAATACGCCTCAACACGTCCCCCCTTTTATCGTGTTCTCTATTTTCATGTGCCTTTGTTGTAAGAAAAAAACGAACTTGTTCTTATGATGCAGTTGGTTACCATGATGTCTGTTCCGTCCGGTACAATCTTCGTGAGACGTGCACTATCCTACTTAATGATTGGCCAACCAGAGCTTGCTCTGAGGGATGCTATGCAAGCTCAGGTTTGTTTACCGGAGTGGCCAACCGCGTTCTACATGCAAGCTCTCGCGCTCTCGAAGCTCGGTATGGAGACCGATGCTCAAGACATGCTTAATGATGGAGCTTCGTTCGAAGCTAAGAAGCAAAACAGTTGGCGCAATTAGTAATATTTATTATATCTATATCTTGATGAATGTAAAAACCGGTTCAGAATATCCTCCTCCGGTTCGGGTAGGATATAACTCGAAAAATGTTGGTTTATTTTCGTGTTTTAGTACAAAAAAATAGTTCTATATAAAGAGTATTGGAAGAAATATGTTTTGGGATAAAATAATGTCTTGTGTAGTTCTAGTTTGTAGAGATGGTTGCACAGTTCTATTGAAAGTTGGACCTAGGCAAAAACGTCATTGCATTCTCTGATAAGAACTATGATTCTGTTCGATTTGATCCGTTCTGTTAAAAGTCGGAAACCCTTTTGGGTACTAAGGTGATGAGGCTTGTTTCCTAGTGCCTGAAGAACGTTCATGCCATATGACAAAAAAGTTCTTGGGTTCGAGTCGCATGTTTCCCTCAAGCAATAGGACCAAAATGTTCTGGGTTCGAGTCGCACTCGGGGACCTGAAAGAGGGATGGCTATGGTAGGATGTTAAACTCCATTTTGAATAAAAATCAATTGAGAAATTGGTGTATAGAACCTGAGAATCATGTGGCAATATATATATGCCAGGAGGATGCTAGAGTTTGCATCAAGTGATCTAATCAGGGCAAAGTCTGTTTGGGTTGGGATGTCATGTGCGAAGACTCGCCTCGAGAACTCTAAATTGTCCGTCTGCCCCAAGTTCTGTTGATTTGATCTTCAGTCATATATCGCTTTTGATGTTTAACCTTTTAGCTAGACAAATATGTATATTATTAACCAATAACTAGGGCTGGCAAAAAATCTAATATTCCCAACCCTTCCCGAACCCATACCTGAATTTTCCCGACCTGAATTGATTCCTGGCCCGTACTATTCGGGAAACTTCTCGACCCGACTTACTTCGGGATGGGTTTTGAGTATATGCTCAAAACTGAGCGGATCCCGATCCTGACCCGACTATTATATATATATATATATATATATATATATATATATATATATATAATAATTTTTCTTATTTTTAGGGGAAAATATATCTTTTTAGAACAAATATTTTTATTTTTAAGGGGGAAAATTACCTCATAGAAATTGATGATTTAATCATCGACAAAAAAGAAATAAAGTTTCTTCTAAAAAAATACCCCCTTCTTCGTCTTTGAGTTGTCCATTTGTTCGAGTTGTCTATTTCTTCAATCATAGTAATCTAATTTTCATTCTTTTCTTTCTTCATATTTTATCACCAGTCAATTCACTTCATCACCTTGTATTACTAAATGCTAAATTTTTGCTTGCGCACGACGGGCAACTGGATATGTTGCAATGAAATCCGACAGACGATCAATTAGGATTTAGGAGTTAAAAATGATGTTTAATTCTTTTGTGGTGAGTTAGGTGAGTATGGATGCTACTAGATGATATGCCAAACCCGACTCATAGCCTGCGAATCCGAAGCCTGGCCCATACGTAAACCCAACAAAGGATAAAGCCCTACGGCCTAGCTAGCTCGCCCATCATAAGCTGAGTCACTCTAAGGAACAAAGATCGCCTCGCACCAGCTCTCGCGATATGGCAATATAGAAGATGATCAGCCCGCGTGAAATCCAGCTCATATACTCGGAGCCGACCATCTCGTCCTCATCTCTTCACCAGCTCGGACAAAACTCACAGCGACCAACACAGAGCTCGCAGCGGCTTCAACATAAGCCCGCCTACACAACTCACCCACCTGTTGTAAACGCCGACTATATCATCTATAAATAGCGGTGTTTCCATGCACACCAGAACTGCGTTATGTGGCTTGATCCCTTACACTTGACATAATATTAGGGAAATTATAATTGTTATTCACAATTGATATGAGAAGTCTATACAGTATTTATAGATACAATAGGGCTCTAGAACATTCTACGATATTTACGGTAATTACAAATAATCACAAATAAATAATATATTCTATCACCACCCCTCAAGTTGGCCGGGGTTTGAGGCCCAACTTGTCACGCTGAAGGCAAAAGGAAGGGCGCGGAAGCGATTTGGTAAGACAATCAGCTAGTTGATCTTGAGCATGAACATGAGTAATACGAAGCTGGCCACGTTGAACTTGTTCGCGAATGTAATGATAGTCAATGGCAACATGCTTCATTCGCGTATGGAGAACAGGAACAAAAATGAGTAGTGCCAAGATTGTCGCAATAGATAACGGGAGGTTCGGGAAGAGAGAAGCCCAAGTCACGAAGAAGAAAAGACACCCAAGTAAGCTCAGGCGCAGTGGATGCAACCGAACGATATTCGGCCTCAGTAGATGAGCGAGCAACAGTGGTTTGCTTTTTGGAACTCCAAGAAACGACATTGCGACCCAAGCAAACCACATACGCACTAGTAGAGGAGAAATCATCTTTATTACCACCCAGTCGGCATCAGAAAATGCATGTAAAACCATAGGAGACTGTCGATAAAGTTGAAGACCGTAATGAGCCGTCCCTGCTAAATAACGCAGAAGGCGCTTAACATGCGCCCAGTGAACATCAGTAGGCTGATGCATAAACTGAGAAAGGCGATTAACTGCAAAAGCGATGTCAGGACGAGTAAACGTCAAATATTGCAGACTGCCAACAACCATACGATAGTGAGTGGGGTTATCGATGGGCACACCAGACAGAGCAGTAAGAGCAGAAATATCAATTGGTAATGGAGTGGGGACCGGATTAGCACCCTGCATATTGACTTTATTCAGAAGTTCGAGAGCATAGCGCTGCTGAGAGAGAATACAACCAGCGGAATTGGGAATAACCTCAACAAAAAATAAGACAGCGAACCCAAATCCTTCAATGCAAACCGAGAACCCAGAAGAGTAATAAAATCCTCAAGGCAGGAGGCCTGATTACCTATGACAATCAAATCATCGACATAGACAAGAACATACAGAATATCAGAATCACGACGATAAATAAAGAGAGAAGTATCGGCATATGAATTGTGAAAACCAAGGGAACGGAGGAAGCCTTTAAGCTCCTTATACCAAGCGCGCGGAGCCTGCTTGAGGCCGTAAATGGCTTTACGCAGACGGCAAATGTTGAGAGAAAAACACGCCAACTAACTGTTGAGCGAAAAATCTACCCTTCAAAATTTAAATTTATAAAAGACTCGAAAACAACCGTGGGTAAACTAACTCTCTAACCAACAGAGTACCGGATCAATTGTTAGGATAGCTACAGGAGTACGAGGTCGAACCCAAGGGATAAGTGGTTCGTAAATACCAAAGTGAACAAAGATAATAATAATAATTAAAACAACTAAGACGCACCATTGTTCCACCACCCCACCGAAATTAACAAGAAAGACACATTCATTTGTAAGTCTTGGATTAATAATCTGCTAAAGAGGCGGTACTTTCTCTTTCGGATTTAGCGCCCGTTGATTAGTTTACCACAGGGTACAACTAAAGATTTTACGAAACAAAGATTTGGATATAAAATCCTAATCTAACAACATTCTCCCTCAACTTTCGTATGTTGGAAAATATCATCATTCTCCTTCACGGTAATCGCATTTAATTTATCAACTATCGTGCTTCTAAATTCGAATAGCATGCAACACTACATTACACTTTAAACAAGTCTAAACATGAAGGAAGAACAAGATAACTTACGAGAATGAATCAAAGCGAAATCCTTATTTATTCCAGTGATAGTAGCTAACTCGATAAATTACCCGCTTACTTTGGATAAAAGCTGTATTCTCTGAAAATAACAACATTTCCAAAAGCATTTTCCTTCGATAATCTTATCGAGCATTACAACAGTACTACTACTACTACATTATTTATTTATATACATATACGTGTATATATACATACATAGACATATATATATATATATATATATATATATATATATATATATATATATATATATATATATATATATATATATATATATACACTGGCCCAAAACAAAATAAAAACATAAAAAGTAGAAGAAGTGAGATGGGAGAAGTCTTGGCCAAGAGTGGCCAAGAAGGGGCAACTATTAAGGATGGAGATTGGAGGGTTTATATAGGAGAGATTGTATAAGGATAGGTTTATTTGGGGAGGTAAGAAGTTAGTTAAAAGGGAGGTAGTATTTGGGGGAGGTTGGAAGTTTGTTATGGAGGTAATGATGAGTTAGCATGTGAAGGTGATCTTGGAGAATATTTTCCATCATTAGTCTTCACATGGAGGTGGTGAGTCATGTAGGAGCATGTGAAGTTTGTTGGGGAGGAATCTTGGGCACATGGTATTTGGGAAGGTTGTTTTTTTTTTTTTGGGGAGAAGGTTGTATAAGGGAGGTGATATAAGGGGGAGGTGATGGTGAGTCACCAAAAACATGTGGAGGTAGTTACAAGGTATCATTACATACCATGTGCAAGGAAAATGCAAGTAACATGCAAGGAATATGCTAGGAATTCTCCTGGTTCGTCGTAATTCAAAGAAATCCGGTATAAAAATCATAACTTGAGTTGTAGACTCCGATTGACGTGATTCAAAATGCGTTGGAAATCTCATTTGAAGATCTACAACTTTCATGAAGAACTCTTCCCTGAAAATGCCTCTAGGTCGGGTCAAAAATCCGTCGAAAACAGATTACGGTAAAAGCTCGTAGGAAAAATGATCCGTTAAACTCGTTAGCTCGTGGCATCTTCTTCAAAATCCATCTTTTAGACCTCAAAACATATTGTTACATGTGATATTTTGCAAACCTTGGTCACCAAGTTTGGGCCGAATCGAATCGAGCTTTCTTCATTCGAATCGAGCTTTCTTCTTAACCTTCATCCGATCTTCGTTTAAGCTCCTCATTTAACATGCAAGCGTACCTACATTCATGATAACATCGTGCAAAATGTAACATCTCATATTCAAAGATTTTTATCAATGAAACCACATAAACAACACAAATTTGCACTTAAACACTTTTAAAACTCATTTGCTCAATAATTCGATTAAACCCTTAATTTCTATGCAAATTATACGAATATGGAGGAAATCGTTATAAAATATAACGTTATAAATCATGTAAAATCACCCTAAACAACTCCCCCACACTTAGCTTTTGCTCGTCCCGAGCAAAACAAAACAAGAATCAAGGCTCGGAAAAGATAGACACCTCAGCAAATACAACATATATTCAATAAATCAGAGGTTCACCCCCGATGTGTGTGCATAGCCATAGAAAACTTCCACTAAGTCCAAACTTGAAAATTCAAAGCAAACTAGCTAATACCCCTTCAAACTAGTAATAATGATACTTATAAGATGTACCTACAAAACGTGACATATCCTCGAAAAGAATGATAGAATATATCTAGGCCATTCTGATATACTCAGAGGATAATCCCTACAACATATCTGTCACATTATATTTGGGGATAAGGTATACGATAACTAAGTCCTTAACTTATTCATAATAATAAATTTTTCGATTTTTTTCTTTTTTTTTTTCACACTTTTTTTTTTTTTTTTCAACACACATCGAATGAGCTTTTGCCCGTCATACTAGAATAGGAAATTTGAGATAATCCCCTATCTACTCAAATCATAAGGCGACTTTTTTTTTTCGATCGTCGTGAGCTTTTGGTCATCATAGTGGTATAGGACATTTCGAGATAATGCCCTACCGCACTCAAATCATCGACCGCCTTTCGACACACACAATTGATTACTTTTTCGAGATTTACGCGGCAAGTGGTTAACATGCTAAAAGCAATTCAAACCTACCGAGCATAACACCTCAAGCAATGATTTATTTGTTAATTATTGTGCAAGAACATTAGTTATGTTTCACTTATCACATTCAAACGCTCGGATATTCACAATATATCATACTCGGCTATAAACACAAACTATCATAATTCTCACGATATACGACGTTAGCACTAAGCACATGACTTATAAGATAATCAAAAATCACTAATCAAAAAGGGGTATAGCTTTATAATTTAGCTCATCATTCACTATGGCTCGTGAAAATATATTGGGTGAAACAACTAACTTATCGAACATACGGAATATAGCATTAATGACTATAAAAATAACGAACAAAGATATGCATTGTTTACTAGGAATAAACAAAAATTTGAAAATTTAGCCCATTTAGCATAGAATCAAAATAATTTAAGCAAATGGTAGATACATATAACCGACTATTCCCTCCCCCACACTTAAATCACAACATGTCCTCAAGTTGTGCATAATGTAAAAAGAAAAAAAACACTTAGCTGATTGTGGTTCGAAAGTGGCAATTCCGGAAGTGGCCTAGAAATCGACTCGAAATGCTCGATGAAAGCGATGAGATCGTGGACCATCCACCGGGCGGCATCATCTCGAAACTCACAATTGCTATCGAAAATATCCCGCACACTTGACAAACACGGAAATATCTCGGGGACACGGGGGAATATAACATATCGCGAAGAAAAGTTCGATACAAGCTCAAGAAATAATTGTTCAGATGGAAAAATCACCACACAGGGAAAATACAGGACATCTAAGCATATACGTATCATAGAGAGTATCACATTAGCATATATCATCAATTCATAGTCAGATATTCCTACTAGATCATAAAATGAAATGTAGTGAGTCTTTTATACCCAGATCCTCGGGTTCAACAACCTAAGTCCAAGAGATGATGTATTTGATTTTTTCTTTGTTATATCTCGGGATTTTCGGATAACCACCTAATCGTTCCCTCGTTAAATGATATTCAAACATTCATCTCGGGATTTAGTTGTTGTTGTTGTTTTTTTTTTAAAGATAATTAATATTTTTACGGGTTGCCTCCCGGTAGCGCTTTTGGTTAACGTCGTTTGCTCGACAAACCAAGAGAAAAAAACAGAAATAAACTACAGACAGAAAAAGAAAAGATATCTAGGTAACCGTCCTAGTAGGGCTTAATTATAGTCGGGAGCTCGACTAACAAAAACAAACAACCAAAATCGAAAACAACATGAAAACAAAAATATTTTTTTCTTTCTCGGTAATTACCGACGCCACTCGGTATTTACCGAGGTTTTTTTTTTTTTTTTTTTTTTGCGAAAAACGAAAACACACACACGAAGATATTACAAATAGCACACTTATCGGCAACGGCGCCAAATTTCGTTGAGAGAAAAACACGCCAACTAACTGTTGAGCGAAAAATCTACCCTTCAAAATTTAAATTTATAAAAGACTAAAACAACGTGGGTAAACTAACTCTCTAACCAAAGAGAGTACCGGATCAATTGTAGGGATAGCTACAGAGTACGAGGTCGAACCAAGGGATAAGTGGTTCGTAAATACCAAAGTGAACAAAGATAATAATAATAATTAAAACAACTAAGACGCACCATTGTTCCACCACCCCACCGAAATTAACAAGAAAGACACATTCATTTGTAAGTCTTGGATTAATAATCTGCTAAAGAGGCGGTACTTTCTCTTTCGGATTTAGCGCCCGTTGATTAGTTTACCACAGGGTACAACTAAAGATTTTACGAAACAAAGATTTGGATATAAAATCCTAATCTAACAACATTCTCCCTCAACTTTCGTATGTTCGGAAAATATCATCATTCTCCTTCACGGTAATCGATTTAATTTATCAACTATCGTGTTTCTAAATTCGAATAGCATGCAACACTACATTACACTTTAAACAAGTCTAAACATGAAGGAAGAACAAGATAACTTACGAGAATGAATCAAAGCGAAATCCTTATTTATTCCAGTGATAGTAGCTAACTCGATAAAATTACCCGCTTACTTTGGATAAAAGTCGTATTCTCACGAAAATAACAACATTTCCAAAAGCATTTTCCTTCGATAATCTTATCGAAAGATTATTATAAAGATTACTACTACTACATTATTTATTTTATATATATATACGTGTATATATACATACATACACATATATATATATATATATATATATATATATATATATATATATATATATATACACGGGCCCAAAACGAAAATAAAAACATAAAAAGTAGAAGAAGTGAGATGGGAGAAGTCTTGGCCAAGAGTGGCCAAGAAGGGGCAACTATTAAGGATGGAGATTGGAGGGTTTATATAGGAGAGATTGTATAAGGATAGGTTTATTTGGGGAGGTAAGAAGTTAGTTAAAAGGAGGTAGTATTTGGGGGAGGTTGGAAGTTTGTTATGGAGGTAATGATGAGTTAGCATGTGAAGGTGATCTTGGAGAATATTTTCCATCATTAGTCTTCACATGGAGGTGGTGAGTCATGTAGGAGCATGTGAAGTTTGTTGGGGAGGAATCTTGCATACATGGTATTTGGGAAGGTTGTTTTTTTTTTTTTGGGGAGAAGGTTGTATAAGGGAGGTGATATAAGGGGGAGGTGATGGTGAGTCACCAAAAACATGTGGAGGTAGTTACAAGGTATCATTACATACCATGTGCAAGGAAAATGCAAGTAACATGCAAGGAATATGCTAGGAATTCTCCCGGTTCGTCCGTAATTCCAGTGATCAGTTATAAAAAATCATAACTTGAGCCAGAGACTCCGATTGACGCGTGATTCAAAATGCGTTGGAAATCTCATTTGAAGATCTACAACTTTCATGAAGAACTCTTCCCCTGAAAATGCCTCTAGGTCGGGTCAAAAATCCGTCGAAAACAGATTACGGTAAAAGCTCGTAGGAAAAATGATCCGTTAAACTCGTTAGCTCGTGGCATCTTCTTCAAAATCCATCTTTTAGACCTCAAAACATATTGTTACATGTGATATTTTGCAAACCTTGGTCACCAAGTTTGGGCCGAATCGAATCGAGCTTTCTTCATTCGAATCGAGCTTTCTTCTTAACCTTCATCCGATCTTCGTTTAAGCTCCTCATTTAACATGCAAGCGTACCTACATTCATGATAACATCGTGCAAAATGTAACATCTCATATTCAAAGATTTTTATCAATGAAACCACATAAACAACACAAATTTGCACTTAAACACTTTTAAAACTCATTTGCTCAATAATTCGATTAAACCCTTAATTTCTATGCAAATTATACGAATATGGAGGAAATCGTTATAAAATATAACGTTATAAATCATGTAAAATCACCCTAAACAGCAAACATAATCAGGATGAGCCGTATCAATGAAACCCGGTGGTTGAGCTAGATAAACACTGTCATGAAGTGTCCCCTGCAGAAACGCGTTATTAATACCAAGCTGGCGAAGAGACAACCCCTGCAATAAAGTGAGGGATAAAACAATACGAATAGTGGTAGTCTTAACCACCGGGCTGAAGGTCTCAGAATAGTCGAGACCAGGGCGTTAAGAGAAGCCCTTGGCAACTAACCGAGCCTTATAACGATCAACTGAACCATCAGGAGTGAATTTCAAACGATATACCCATTTAGAACCAATAACATTGTAGGACGGATGAGGCGGAACAAGTTCACAGGTATCATTATGCACCAAAGCGTAATACTCCTCCTGCATAGCCGTTCTCCATTGAGGATGTTTAAGGGCTTGGGTTATGGTGGACAGTTCAGTTAAAGGAGATGAGGCGAGTTGAGCGGCAAGATTTAGTTTCTGTATGGGTTTATGAATATTGTTCTGAGCGCGTGTACGCATAGGATGAGTAGAAGGAGGCACGAAAGGAGATGGGCTAGGTGTGGAGCTGAGAGAAGAGACGGGTGAAGCAGAAGCAGAGGGATCAGAAGACGAGGAGGAGGAGGAGATGGCGGATGGAGAGGGGGGAGGGGTGACGGGTTCAGGGGAAGAGGTGTCAGAGGATGCAGGGACGTCGGGAGGGTGGGGAATCCAGTCAGAGAGGGGAATGAGTTGGGGAGAAGCTGTAGTAGTAAGGGAGGAAGAAGTAGGAAAAACAGTTTCAACAAACTTTACATGGCGAGAGACATAAAGACGAGACTCAGAAGGATCATAACAGAAGTAAGCATGCTGGGTGGGAGTATAGCCCAGGAAAATACACGGTTTGGAATGGGATTGAAGTTTATGGGGAGAGTATGGCCGAAGCCAGGGATAACATAGGCAGCCAAAAACGTGAAGAAAACCATAGGAAGGAATTTTGCGGAAAAGACACTCATAGGGAGACTTCATGTCAAGAACTCTGGTAGGCATACGATTAATTAAATAAACAGCAGTGGCAAACGCATAAGGCCAAAATGTCAGTGGAAGAGAAGCATGAGTAAGTAAAGCAATGCCAGTTTCAACAATATGTAAATGACGACGTTCAGATAGGCCATTATGTTCTGGAGTGTGAGGGGGAGTTTTAAGAAACGAGATACCATTCGTAGCAAGAAAATCACTTAAAGCAATATACTCACCACCATTGTCAGAGTACAGGACTTTAATTCGAGACTCAAAATAATTTTCGACAAGACTGCGGAAACGAATGAAAGTAGAGGCAACATCAGATTTACGGATTAAGGGAAAGAACCAAACATAACGAGTATAATGATCAACAAAGATAAGATAATAATGAAAACCATTCATAGACAAAACAGGCGACGTCCAAACATCCGAAAATACAAATTCAAGGGGACGGGAGGAAACTAAAGACGATTGGCCAAAAGACAGTTTGTGGCTCTTATTTTCTAAACAAGCAGAACAATGAAATTTATTTGAAACAGAACATGACAAATCAAAAGAGTTCATAATAGACTTCAAAACTGGATCTGCAGGATGTCCTAAACGGTGATGCCAGATATCAGAAGAAGCTTTATTCGAGGCAAAAGCAAGTAAAGGCTGAGTAGGCCATTCATAAAGTCCATTTTTAACTGGACCACAGAAGAGGGGTTGATGCGTTTGGAGGTCCTTCACAACAAATTCAGTAGGTAAGAACTCAATAGAAATATTATTGGATTGACATAATTTCGAAATAAAGAGTAAATTACGGGAAATATCAGGCACACATAAAACATCATTTAACTTCAAAGAATTAGATAAAGAATAAGGAAGAGAAGCTGAACCAGTATGGGTGATGGTAAGAGGTGAACCGTCGCCAACAAAGAGATTATCAGTGCCTTCATAAGGAGAATGGAGCGATAAATTGTGCAAATCAGACGTAATGTGGTGAGTAGTACCACTATCTAATAACCACGGACCGGGCGGAGAAGGAGGAGTAGGAGTAGAAGCAACATTAGCTTGAGGCCTGGGTGGGGGGCGGGCTGTTGGAGACATGGGTTGAAACTGGAACGATGGACAAAATTTAGCGGAGTGTCCGTGTGCAGAACAGAGTTGACATCGACCATTCCAAGGTTTACGGGGTCTGCCAAAAGCATCGGGCCGAGGAGGCACTATCGGACCAGTTGGGGTTGAGGGCCGATAGGACCCAAACGGAGCAGTCTGAGATCCAGGTGATGGCGGCTGAAAAGGAGAAGGCCGCCATTGTTGATGTTGTGGAGGACGAGGGGCAGCAGCGGGTGAAGGAAGACGAACATTGGTAACATGAGCAGCAGCGGGAAAGAAAGGATTTTGAGTTGGTGTTGGTAGCAACTTGACTTGAAAATTCAATAATTTATCATGTAATTCCTCCAAGGAAATTGGGGTTTCACGTACTTGAATTGCCCGAGCAATTTCACTGTATTCCGGGCCGATGGTATGCAAAATTAGGTCAACTAAATCATCATGTTTCATTGCATCACCAAGGAGTGCTAATTCATCGGCCTTTGCTTTAACTAGATAAATATAATCTAAAATCGATTGAGTACCTCGACGCATATGTTTCATTGACTGTTTAATTTGGCGAATTCTTCCACGACTAGGTTTACCAAACTGATCATAAAGCGAGGTCCATGCCTCAACATAAGTGGCGGCGTTAGAGACTGTGGGAGCAACTCTGGGCGTGAGCGATGCAAGCAGAAGATTAAAGATGAGACGATCCTGGCGTCTCCACTGCTCATATTCAGGATTAGGTTTGGGAGCGGGATTGCCGGTGCCTTCGGCTGGAATAAAGGCGGCAGGGGTGGAGGTGCGGCCATTGACATATCCCAAAAGACCATGACCTTCAAGGAGTGATTCAATGTGGAGTTTCCACAAGGAGTAATTGGTAGAGTCGAGTTTAACGGTGGTTTGGATGGCTGGATTAAAGCCGATTATGGAGGCGGCAGAAGCTGGGGTTGTGGCTGTAACCATGGAAGAAGACGCCATAGTTGGAAAAAAAAAAAAAAAAAAAGGAAAACAGGGGCGATGAAAAAGAAAGACGGGAATTTGGAAAAAAAAACGGAACAGGAAAAAAAAAAAAACAAAACTATGCTGGAGGAGTATTAGGGCTCTGCTACCATGACATAATATTAGGGAAATTATAATTGTTATTCACAATTGATATGAGAAGTCTATACAGTATTTATAGATACAATAGGGCTCTAGAACATTCTACGATATTTACGGTAATTACAAATAATCACAAATAATTACAAATAAATAATATATTCTATCAACACTCAATGGTACGTAGGCATCCTCCTTGGCTCAGTCACAATCCCCCAAAACACACCCCATTTTTACTGTACTTGATCTTCACAAAGTTCTTGAGATGAAATGATATAAAACACAAATTCTCACACAATTAACTAGATATCCATCGCATCATCTTATTTGTGATAATTCCGACATTATCACTAGAGAAAGTAATAATTTTCCTAACTTCACTCAAAATTCCAACCTGAAAAAAAAGCTGCGAAAAATCTATGATGACGTTTTTTGGGATATCTTCTCCTAACCCGACGGGATCCCGAACATTCGTGTATACCGATCATCGAGTCCCGACACTTGTTGGGTACGGGGTCGGTGAGAAAAATAGATTCCCGATTCACAGTCGGCTCAGGATCGGGTAGGAGGGTTAAGGGCCAGGACCCAACCCGATGCCACCCCTATAATTATCCACCTAATTTTTCAAGGAAAAGGCTCACTTAACAGCTATACTCCCTCATCATAGGCAACTATACTCTAACAAAGCCTAGCACATACACATACATCGATGAATACTAACCCATCAAAGCACAAGGCCATTTATAGCCTTCCTACAGTCCCAAACTTCAACGCTTCGAAGAATTCATTCGGTCCCGTAGCTAAACACATCATAAATTTATTCATGGCTTTGTTGTATTAATTTAAGCTTATTATATCATATAAGTAAGGTCCAAACTCAAAACTAGGTCATAAAACCCAAAACTGCACAAAGGGGTCTTTGGCGGGCGCTAAAGCTCTTTGGCCCACTAAAGCACAACAGAACCTTGTAGATCATTCTGCTCAGCTTTGGCATGCGCCAAGCCTTATTGGCACGCGCTAAAATTGCAGTAGTGTTATGTTTAGTCCCTGTTCATCAGTGGCGCGCGCTAAAGCCTATAAGCGCGCGCGCTAAAACACTTAAAACTATTATGTTTACTCTCTGTTCACCTTTGGCGCGCGCTAAACATATTGTGGCGGGCGCCAAAGTGTCAAACAGCCCTAAAAACTGCAGATTTTCTATACATCAAGATCCAACCCAAAACCAAATGCAGCAGATTCAACACAGAAAAAGCATCAAAATACAACTAAACAACTTGCCAAACATTATAAAACAATACAATTTCTATATGAACACCCTCTTATTTTGATTCCAGAGCAAAAGCCAAGAAAAACTTCAAAAGAAAACATCAAAACCTTGATCTTATTCAACAAAACCTATTTGATCACAATATGAACTTAAACTAACATTGATCACAATATTCTAAACACTCTATGCTACGAATTGAACAACGTAGAACATCAGAACAAGATCAAAACTTGAAGATTCTAAAACTAGGGTAAAACTATCACCTTTTTGAAACATCAACTTTTGGTGCCAAAACAAAGCTCTTATCACGAGGATTCCAAAACTCTACTCGAATCAGCAAACCGTTGAACGATTGATGATATATGGGGAAGATTCCTCTCAGCCTTTTCTTGTTTTTCTCTGAAAATGATGTTCGAATTTTCTTTCTGAACTTCTCAGACACCTTCCTAGAATAATGGGAAGTTTTATTAGTAAAAAAATAAAACTCCCATTATTAACTTCAACTTTTTATTAACTTAATCCTTTATTATTAAATATAATATTCAGAATTTTTTTAAAAAATGACTATTTTATCCTTTACCAAAATTCAGAATATTACACTAGACGTATCCCTCACGTGCCTATAGCTTAAACCGGCCTTGCTTACGTCGAAAACAAAAGCTTCAAAGTATATCCATTCAAAGTCAAGCTTGGAAAAAGATTAAATAAATAGAAGTAGCTAACCAGCAACTACATAAAGTGCTGTGAAAATTAAAATGATTGATAGTTTCCTGAAATCTTTTGACTCATTTGCTCAAAAAAGTAAAATACACCCTTCAAACATATATGTCGATTTTGTTTTCATGTTTTACATATATATATATATATATATATATATATATATATATATATATGACATCCTGTAAACTAAAAAAGGAGGACTATAAATAGAAAGGAACTAAGACTGAAGTAGCTCATACCATCCTAACATTAGTTTACTTATAGTAAGAAATTTTTTTTTTTTGAGAAACTTATAGTAAGAATTGAAAAGCAAGAAATTAATTAATTTAAGAGATGGCCATCCCAATGAAAATAGCATTTATTTTTGGAACAATATTGTTGTTGTGTTTTATCCTCCTTGTTCAAGCAATTGTCTCAGGAGAAGAGGCTTCCAGCACTGCACCTTATGGTAAATTCTGCACTCTATGGTATATTTTCATGTATTACGTGCATCAGCTACTTTTAATGTCATCTCTATTTTACGGTTTGCAATAGTATTATATTTTCGTGTTTATAGAATCTCTATCCTATGATACATCATATTCTTTATTTTACATCATGTGAATGAATCTGGTTGATATAAGAAAATTTTACAGAATCTTGAAGAATGTGGTAGACGTAATTTTCTTTTTAGAGGGTCATTATTTTATAGTAAAAAAAATAGAGTATCTGTGGCAGTGTTTATTTTTGCAGATAAAGTAGAACAAAAAAAGGGTTCATCAACCGGTAGGGAAGGACAACAGCAACGCGTTTTATCAGATCATGTCTGTCCTGTGATTGAAGAATGCTCCAGACAAAGTAGCGATATCCTCATCGTTCCATGTGGGAGCTCAAACCTGACGGATCGTCAGTGTTACTTTGAGAATTACATCGATTTAGTTGGGCGTTGCGGGCCAAATCCATTACGGATCTAAGACTTCCATATCGTTATATATCGTTCTTCCCTCACAAAATAATTAAATGGCCGGGCTGCACTGTTATGAGTGATGATACTGTCACAACGAATCTAATGGGATGAGAAGGTTGAAAGTACTTTTAATTTGTTTGTTTAATATTCATACCGTTAACCCCTTAAAAAAATCATACCCTTAAATCATACATCATTTTTAATGGCATACATAATGATTAATAGTGTAAACTAGAGGTGTAACCGATCAGAAGCAATCCCAAAAAATAATGATGCTCAAACTCGGTTCGAGTTCGTTCGAGCATGAAAAAAGATGCTCGATTTTGGCTCGTTAATATTGATGAGCTGCTCGAGTTCAACTCGAGTTCGATTAAATCTTATATGAACGAGTATTTCACGAGCGGGCGTCGAGCGGCTCGTTTTACAAGTGGATGATCTAGGCGTGAGTTTTATTAAATGGTTGATTTAATATTCATAAAAGGCAACTCATTTTTTTTTTTCCATTCTGAAAAACTCAAAAGTTTTTCTAGAAGCATGCAAAAGTAATTAAAAAATGAAAAAGATGGATTGGTAAAAATTATTTAAGAATATATATATATATATATATATATATATATATATATATATATATATATATATATATATATATATAAGTACCTCTCGATAAGGCTGCAAGCATTTGAATCAAGCATTATGATTTATGATGCTCTAGTTCGGTTCGTTAATATTGATGAGCTGCTCGAATTCGATTAAATATTATTTGAGTGAGCATTTCATGAGCGAGCATCGAGCTGCTCGTGAGCGGCTCGGCCCATTTTACACCCCTAGTGTAAACGTGTGTATTGTGGTAATTTAATGCGACATAAGCACGTGATATAACTCTTAGTTTAGGCAAAAGCTAAATTCTAGAATGTTTATTTTTCTTTACAATTTTATTGATTGGGTATGGTAGGGTGGATGTATGAACGATCGAAGTAGGGTAAGGTACGATAAAGAAGGGTATAGGGTAGGGTGGGTGGCGTGATTAAGGTGGGGTAGGTAAGTAAATGAGGCAGGTTGGGGTGGTGGGGTAGGTTAGGTGGAAAGGTAGAGTGCGGTAGGTGATGGGTAGAATGTGTGGTAGGTAAACAAGGATAGGATAGAGGAAAGTGTGGGGCGTTGTCAAGGACGGAGGTAGACTATGGGCTGTGGGGGGCTAAGCCCACCCAGCCCGTTTTATTTTTTTCTATGTAGTATATATATCCAGTCCGTCAACTCATCAGTCTACTAGATAATTAGGCTTTCAGTCCACCTAACACAAGCCACTAAAAGTATATGTTACAACAAAAAATAATTTCATTGGCATCACACTTTTATTTTCGACACCACGATTATTTCAAACATAAAAAAATTACTTCAAGTACAATGATTATTTTTAATGAAAATAACGTAAGTGGTACATGACGTTTAAAAAACAGCGTTAGTAATAACACTGACATCCTATGGCTACTATCGACTTATTTTGGAGGCGGACTCTCTAGCAACAATTCAAAAACTCCAATCTAACGAAGAAGACTTATCGATGTTGGACAACCTGGTAACGAAGTTGTAGGGACTTCTTGCACTTTTTGAACACAGTTATTCTATTCTCTTTATCAAACGCGACGGGAATGCCACAAGACTTTCTAAGTAGGCTTGTAGCATGGTCTTTTTTGGTACATTGGTAATGTTGTTGAATGGGGCTCCTCTCCCCATTCGATGTATTTCATGCTTGCACTTTGGATAGTCTTAGAATAAAAATGTTTTTTCCACTCAAAAAAAAAAAAAAAGAAATGTCAATGTCACTTTGTTAAGAACGCCGATCCATCAATCAATTAATTATTGTTTGGAGTTAACGTTTGTAGTTTGAGAAGTAAAAAAAAATACATCATAAAGTATAAATAAATTTTAGTATTTTTCCAGAAAATTATGCCTTATAAATAACATTGAAAAAAAAAATCTCAGTCCACCCGACAAAAAATTCCTGACTCCGGCCTTGGGCGTTGTGGGGAGCGTAGGGGACCCTGTGGTGTGGTATGGTGGGCGGGTGAGTAGGGTGCGGTGGGGTATGTTGGAAATTGCTCCTGTAGTTTGATCAAGAACATAATTGGTAAGTTGGTTTCCAGAAATTTGTTTAACCGGATCATTATTTTTTATTTTATTTTTTGTTTTGAAAACCAGATCATTATCTTGACTATTGTATTAAATCATTGTTAAAAAATAGATGATAGTTGTTAATTGTCTTATATATCCTCGATTTGTGAAGTCCTAGACTAAAATGGACAAGTAATTTCGATACTTAACCAACATATATCCTCGTAAGATCACCTTGTACAGTTCTACTAACCTATATAGCATGTTACGATTTACTCCGTCCCTCCAAAAATATAAGGTTTTTATTATTATTTTTTATAGAGTTTTCACACATTTAAAAAAAAAAATTAAATATCAGAAATTCTAAACAATAAAAAGTCTAGAATACCCTTTGATTCTCATTAATACACTAATTATAAAGTAATGAAAAGTTGGTAAATAGATAATTAAATGATGTTGTATGAATATGACAATCGTATAGTTGGGTAATTCTAATTAGGAAAATAATACAAGAATAAGAATATTTGGGTATGATTTTGGACTGAACTCTTGAGAGAAGGCTGCCACGTATCCAATTTAGGTAATAAAGCTGGAATCAAGTATTAGGATCGTCACTACACCGTCAGTCTTAAAACCAATTGGTGTTAGTAAAGCGCTACTATATTTCCTTATATCACCTTTAACACGCCCCAAGTGTGGCTATAATAAGTTCTCGCCAACATAGCACACAAAGGCATATAAAGGCACACAAGGCCAACAAAGAGGCTGACACTGCACAATATAATTGGGGAAACAATGTTGGTAGCAAGGATCGATCCCATGACCTCCTCGCTCCGATACCATATTAGGATCAGCCACTACCGTTGTCTTAAAACCAATTGGTGTTAGTAAGCGCTACTTATATTTCCTTATATCACCTTTAACATCAAGTCCCTCGTAGTTCAGGGTGTCCCTTATATAGCTGTAGATCGTGATTGTCTTCCTGGCGTGATGAGAAGTTATCACCGGTTATTTCCGTATGTTGCTGATCGTGGGGGTCCACCCACGTTTATAAGTAGCTGAACCGCTGTTGACTCGGTCTTTCTTTGCACTCACCGAGCATTCTGTCTAAACACTTCAAGATGTGCCAACGCTCTGTCTGTAGAGATATCCTCTCAGACGGTATGCATGATGGAGCCCCTCGCTCCTCGATTATTCGATCAAGACTTGTAGTCTGTCCCCGCCAATCCATTATCTTGACTGGCTAACTTTGGGCCCGGCCCAACCACGGTAGTTGGCCCACTGGGCCCACCTATCATCATTAAGTAAGGGTAAAAAGAATAAAAACATAATAAATGATGCATATATATATATATATATATATATATATATATATATATATATATATATATATATATATAATTGTCAATTTTGTTGGGAAAAATGGTGTTTGGCAGTTTTGATGATTGTGATAAGGTGACCTAATAATTCAGATACATAGACGTGCTTATGTAACGTGAATACTCGTGTTTATTTGATAATGTAAAGGAATTTGTTTGATAAGAACGTGAAAAATATGAGGCTTTGAGCCGTGAGTGAATTGAATACGAGACCTTACTTTTCAATATTTCTCTTTCAACTTTTTTTGCGCAAGAATTTCTCTTTCAACTTGATAAGTGTAGATTGATTATCCGAAAATCGAATCAAATGTAGATCGATAGTTGTGTAGGGATACAATTTATCTAAAAACCGAACCGAATCAAAGTTATTTAGTTCGGTTTAATTGATTGGTTAATAATTATTTTGGTTCGGTTTCAATAGGAAAATTTCAATTGTGTTACAGTTAACTACTTAATCCGTCTTATTTTATTTGTCTCGTTTGACTTTTCACACAGATTAAGAAAAATGTAGTTAATGTTTTGAATCTCATAAAATGATCCAATATTTTTACATTTATAACATTTAATTAGTTGTTTAAGCATTTAATGCTACACATTTTTTTTATTGTAAATATTATAAAGATAGAAGGACATTTAAACAAATTTCACAATAAATGCACAAATTGGACATTTATGAGTATAAAATTATCTGTGTACAAACCGAACTAAAAACAAAATCATAACCCAAACCGAATAAAAACTAGCAACCGAACCTTTATAACTTATACTTACATAACTGTTTTTCATAATCAAAGTACTACAAGTGTTTTTAGTAAATTGCTTATAAGAGAACCGTTAACCTTATAACTACATGAAAATATCAAACCGTTTATAACAAAATTGAATTGTTAAATTTTGTTTTGATTTTGGTTGACTGTACCGAACCAAATGATATATTTCGATTCGTTTACATAAAACTAACATTTTGGTTTCGATTTTGGAGGGGATCTGTCGAAAATGTTCATGATATGTTTTATGTAAAGAAAGATACGTGACTGTTAATGAACATTTCTATATATATATATTTTTTGGATTTTTTTTCCTTTTAGTTTTGTGGAATAAGTAGTTCAAGTAATTTTATATATCGTTTATGTTAATCGAATGGAGTAAATGTATCATTTTCGGAGATCTGTCCCTCCACACACGCAAAGTTATACAAATAACGATGATCATAGGTTTTTATTAAATATTACATAATATCAAATATAATTTTATTGATACAAAAATGATAAATGACAGTATTTACAGAAGTGGTATAAGTTGCCAGGAGCATTTCCTATATCCATTGTGATTCCATTCCATTGTCTCTGACATAACAACATGAATCAGCGAAGTAATCCATTGAGAAATACATATCAAGTTTTTAGCTATGTGAGGAACATGACAACATGTAGTACATTGTTAAGATGTAGTGTGTGCTTAATGTGAGGAAGGTAAAATTTGTGTGAACGAGTGTGGGCTATCCAGAGTTTCTCACCATTATAAATCATCAGGGCATCAAACCTTTCATACGGAGAGCTCTGGTTCACATTATTCTGGTTAGATGTGATGTGATTGCTTGCTCCATTGTGTACGTACCAGCTTGGATCCACAACAGATTTTGGGGTTACTACGTAGGCTGAAACCTGCTTTGCACTTCTTTACACCTAGTTGAGGGTTAGAGGAGCTGCCATACTCATACTCAGGCAAAGTTGAAAGCTAGGTCTCTGAACACTCTGGCCAGTATTTGAGATGTTTCTACCACCACCTCTTTCTCTTCCTCTGTGTTGAAAGATCCTCTTCCTCTACCAGAGTGAACGGAGGGAGATTCTGAAGCCTAGGATTACCTCTACAATTTCTTGACTGAGTAAAGACCTCATGGGAATTTAATGTAGTAAGTTCTTTGGATAAGGCACTAGTATATCTAGATATCAATCTCTAATGAATGAGTAACTGCGCCTGCATTTCAAGCCATGTGAGAGAGTTCACTGTTGAGCTAATATTCGTAATGTCCCACATAGTTAGTAGAATTCTCATCCCATATAAGTGTGAGACATAAATGTCTTGTCAACTCGGGTTAAACCTTTTTGACCAAGCGAGGACAACGGTCTAACCAATTAACTGGATCCTTTATGGCTCAATTAGCGCTACTAGACACAGGTTTGGGGGCATTACAATTGATATCAAAGCCGACTACCAGACGAAACTAAGTGCCACATCGTGAGAGACGGTGGAGGCCCCATCTAGAATCCTTTAATTGAGACAAGAAAAGGACAAATCCTGACGAGGACGCCAGTTTCTTATAAGGGGGAGAATGTAAAGTCCCACATAGTTAAAGTAGTAGAATTCTCACCCACATATAAGTGTGAGACATACATGTCTTGTGAACTCGGGTTAGCCCATTTAAACCAAGCAAGGACAACGGTCTAAGCAATTAACCGCACTCTTTATGGCTCAATCAATGATAGCAGACACATGTTTGAGGGCGTTACATATTGACCACTACTGACTCATATTCCCTAGGTAATCCTCCAAGAGTAGAAAGAATTAGCTAGTTTAGAATTAGGTATAGGAAAACTAGAAACAACTAAACAGTCTGGATGATATTCCCTAGGTAATCCTCCAAGAGTAGAAATAATTAGTTTAGAATTGGGTATAGGAAAACTAGAAACAACTAAACAGTCTGGATGATTTATCGTTAAAGCTAGGTTAATCAACCATGTAAAGCTAGGTAATCAACCATAAATATAGAACCTTTGTCAGTTTTGGTGAGGAAATCCTTATACTCAAGAATTTTATATTGTATATGACCGTTAAAGAGAGTTCAAGGGTGGTCCATACCCCATCAGTTTTAGAATAGCCTATTACCTCACCAAATCCTTATACTCAAGAATTCTATGTTGTTCTTAACCTTTTAAGAGAGTTCAAGGGTATTCCATACTCCATTAGGTGTAGATAGCCTATTACGTTAGTTAGAGCATGTTTAGTCATGGATCCAAGGAGCCATACAAGGAGAAGCTGATATGTTGTGATCTAGTCCTCATATGTTGGATTCAACTCTAATTCAAGACCAATGAAGCTCTCCAACATTTGAGGTGGCCGGTTTAGTTCGAAACAAGTGTCCATCCAGGCTCCAGCTTGTAACCATGAACCACATGCATGATTAAGTATTTCTAGAGAAGACAAATCTTGCAATCAAGCTTCACATTGAAACTTTGATTCATAGTTCATCCAAAAGGAATGGTGGTATGAAGATTCTGAGTGGGACTTGAGCTGAAGAGTGAGGTAAATGGCCTCAAACTGAGCGCTAGAGCAGAATCAAATCGAGTTGTGGTGAAAATGGAAGGAAGATGAGGAATCCAAGATGTTATAGAGGGAATTTGGGTGGAAATGGCGGAATGAGGTGGTGAAGTGGTGGTAATTGGTTGTGAAGCTCCACCAGTTACGGTGGTTGTGGCGGTAGAGCTGAGGTATTCAGAGCGGTAGTGGAAATTTCCACCTTTAATGGCTCTAATACCAACTTAAAGAAAGATGTAAAGAAAGGGAGGTTCTTGTTTGGTGTCTCTACACGGTGTGGAGACACGTGTGAAGACATACACACCACATAGTTTCATTCTGTCTTTAAACTGTGTGGTTCTATCGTTTCACCTGTCACTTCACCTCAAAATCCCTCTCCACACAAGTATTTCCCGTAAAGAAGATCTTTTCTCATTGATTCATTATTTTGGTAGAATAATTAAATAACCAACATAATAACCAACCAGTGCTAGGCGACACTCCTACAAAGAAATAGAGTCTAGTGGTAAATCTAGGTAAAACACTTGTCACCATCTATTACACACAAGATAAATATTTAAGCAACTCCTCTAATGTCATCTATCTTTAACATAGACCTATCATTATGATTAGGCAAAATCAAGTGACCCCTTGACCATGAAAAGATGGGAAATTCTAATCTAAGGACTCCAACATAGGGAGTGATTCGTGTGACACAATCTGGACCACACAGTTTCATTACAGGGTCCAGATTGTGCCACACGGGTCACTCCCTATGTTGGAGTCTCCATAGTAGAACCTCCCTGAAAAGATGAGTTATAATTAATGTGTAAAATTTTATCATAATCATAAAGTGGTTTTAGGGTGGTTTGACGGCTAAAATCTGTTTTGCTTTTATTTGGTTAAACTCTTACCACAAAGTTCTCACTCTCCCTATCTCACGAGGTGATTGGATATATTAATCAGGTAATCTATTGACTCAGAGTCATAGATTTGTTGAAAAAAGTATCTTTTTACGGGGTTCGTACTTCCACGCACCAATTTAAGGTCCAACTATCTTTTTAAAATACTTAAATCCTTTATCACTAGGTAATGTCCTGGGACCATTTTGCTTTTATTAGTTAATGTCAAATAGGGTTATGGGTGGTGACCACCATTTTGTATTACTTGTTTTCACAGACTAATATGCATTCTACGCCTACTGATTTTCAAAGAATATATAAATGGAAACTATTTGTTAAATTCCATATTTGTCTGCCATGATGTACTAATTATTTTTCTTTAAGACTCCATAATTTAAGTATACCTTAATTAATGGAGACTCCATAAACCATAAATTCTTCCATGAAAGCTGTGGAATCCCGCAAGAAACAGCACCGCCGTGGAAAATAAAGAAGCTTAGTTAACTACTACCTCCCTACTTGATTTATTAAGTAATAAAAATGTTGTTAAAATTCTTTTGTTAGTTTTTATTTGATGTAGTTTTATTTTCAGAGAATTATTTATTGTATTTCCCCATTCTTCAATTATTTAATATTCTCTGGATGTAAAATGTCATTTGCACCGTTGTTTATGATTAGTCTATATTGATTATGATTTAGGCTAATCATGATCTGTAACCCCCATGTTTCGGATGTTGTGTTTATCCGGACATGAAATGCTTGACACGTGACAGTTAGAGTAAAACTTAAATCTCACGTAAGCCTTGTGACATTTACACTTATCAGAAAATGTGGAAGAAAAGAAACAAGAAAGAGATTTGAGAAACTGACACTTAATTAAGATCTTCTATTGATTAATTCAACTGATTACCATTGCTGTCAAACTAAAATCATAAATAATTACTATCATTTATTACACCCCAACTTGGTTAAAAAATGAAACCACTGAAACACCAAGAACTCCATGACTTCATTCATAAGTTTGCTTGTCATGCTCATCACCCAACTCGTCCTTAATCTACATATTTTCTTATTGAAAAAAAGAGTGAGGACCAATTGTATGCTCACTAAGGAGCAAGAAGATCAAAAGAGAGATTCGTGTATGTCGGATGCCGAGAGACGTGACATAAATTTAGTTTATTCAGTTCGCAAAACAGTTGAAAAAATTTATTTAAAGAATAAAGAAAACTACTTTAAAATCATAACTTGAAGAATACATAAAACACCTTTAAAAACCAACCTTTAAAAATATGTCTATTAACTACATTCGTTCGTCATGCGCGTGGTTGTTTTTTTCATTAATTACATACTTACATGCAGATATGATTGATGCTCCTAAGTGGAAGCTTAGCAATAATGGCGTATTCTCGGTTCCTGCACTAAAGAAGGCGATGGTATCTCAAGAAGCCATTTTTTCTACACATCTTTTCGCTAAATGGAATAGTTGGGTTCCTTCTAATGTCAACATTCTTTGTGGGAAAGCTACACTCAATCGACCTCCAACTCTGTATAACTTGGTGCAACGGGGTATTCAAATTGCGGATGACTCATTTCCTTTCTGTCACATGGTGCCGGAAGACGCTCCTCATATCTTTTTACATTGCGCATACTCTCTTCTTGTTTGGCAAAAGATCTATGCTTGGTGCTCTTTGTCTATCTCACTTCAATTATATTGGACAGCTGGTTATCGTATCAACTCGGATGATGATGATTCAAGAGTTATTTATAAGATTTGGGAGGCGATTCGAAAGGTAGAGATATGGGTGTTATGGATTAAGAGAAACAACCTGTTTTTTAATTCTAAGACGGTTACCGCTGATGAGATATTCAAGGAGATTCAGTGTTGTAGTTTCTCTCGTTGTTTAAGTTTATGAACCTTGTACCAATTTATGTTGTAGTTTCTTTAAAGAACCTGTTGTACCTTCTTTTGAGATCTTTGTAATACAAGTGTTGTATCTTTTCTTTTGTAGCATCGTACGTTTTAAGCTTTATATCGTTGTTGTAAGCTTTTCCTTCTACCTTTAGTCGGTTTGTAATCTATTCTTAGTTGCATTTATGATGTTTTGCCGAGTCTTTTTAGCTTCTATTTGCTAAACTCGATACGACGTAGTAGATGCTTACGTATAATATTGAATTTAGTTAATATTATACGTGCCAAGCGTTCCTTTTCCGGATAAGGACTCGGTATCCGGGAATGGGGCGTCACATATCTTTTCTTCGGCATCTATTTTATGTTCGATTTATTTTTCGATCCAACTGAAAAAGATAGATCCTCTGTCAGACGGTTGATGCAGAGATCAGAGAGCTTGTTTGTCGTCATCAGAGAAGAGTTAACATATTTTTAGACAAGAAAAAAATACCCCAAGTCGAAGCCGAGAGCCAAGATCAAAAAGAGTCGAGAGCCAGAAGCTTAGAGCCGTGGGGTCAAAAAGATGCATCATTTTCTTTGTTGATAGGCAAACAATGACTCTAACCCGGCAATGTTTGAAGGAGGGTAATAGAAAATAAAGTCACAGAAAAGATGCGATCAGATAAAATTACAGAAAAGATAGAGATGATATGTTATTAAGATTAAGGGGCCGTTTGTTAAATCTGAAGTCTGAAGTCTGAAATCTGAAATCTGAAGTCTGAATGACTGAATTGTTTAAGTACTGAAATTGATTAGAGTGTTTGATAATATTAGGTACTCATCTGAAATTTGTAAATTGATGTTTTTAAAAATTTAGAAAAGTAGTTAAGTGTATACTTTTAGCGCATCTTTTATTTCAAAAAGCATTTGATTACATAGATAATTTTTTCGATACGGTAAACTACATTATTTTATAAATGTTTAATAAATATTTCATAACATATGAAATAAATCAATCAATCAAAGAGTTTATTATGTTTGACAATATTGGCACCCAAAAAAATGACAATATTGTATAATATGGACTATATGTAACTATATAAAAGTATACAAAAAATAATAGTATACAAAGTTCCCGGTCTGTAAATATACTAGTAAAAAACGGGACTCCGTGCAACGCACGGAGTGCCCATGCTATAAGTTTTAACTTATTTGACGATATTAAATACGAAGAAATGTAGCATGTAACGAACCGTTCAGAACGCAATTTTTAAGCGCAACAATGAAATATAAAACATTTTACGTCGATCTCCTTTCGGATACCACAACCTACCACACAACTCTACACTAGTCAACACACTCTTTCTTATCTACTACACACATTATCAATCACCCAATCGCACCCTATCCCAACATTTTTTAACACTCACCTATCCAATCCTACCTCACCATGCCCTACACCACATTATCTTATCACACTACCCTATATTACGTACTTTATTCAACCTACCAATCTTTACTTAAATTACGCCACATCATCCAACCATACCATCCTACCCTACCATACATCACCGCATTACATCTCATACCTCGCCTCACCTACATTAGCACACCCTACCGCACTCTACCTCTCTACATACCTACAAACCTTAACCTACCTCCCAACCTACATATTAATTCACTATCCTAGCTAAGCCTATTACACCCTTATCTCATCCCACCCTACCTTACCCTACCCACCACCCCATCCTACTCTACCCTACAACTCCCTACCCTACCGTGCCCACCACCCATCTTACTATACCCTACCCTTCCCACCACCCCAACCCCCTATCCCAACATTTTTTAACACTCACCTATCCAATCCTACCTCACCATGCCCTACACCACATTATCTTACCACACTACCCTATATTACGTACTTTATTCAACCTACCAAACTTTACTTAACTTACGCCACATCATCCAACCATACCATCCTACCCTACCATACATCACCGCATTACATCTCATACCTCGCCTCACCTACATTAGCACACCCTACCGCACCCTACCTCTCTACCTACCTACAAACCTTAACCTACCTCCCAACCTACATATTAATTCACTATCCTAGCTAAGCCTATTACACCCTATTTTATCTCATCCCACCCTACCTTACCCTACCCACCACCCCATCCTACTTTACCCTACAACTCCCTACCCTACCGTGCCCACCACCCATCTTACTATACCCTACCCTTCCCACCACTCCTAACCCAACCCACCCTCACACCTTTTAGTGGTGGCATCAAAACATGTTCATAGAAGAATAATATAAGTGCGTATGAAATGAATATCCGACACATCTTCGACATCTCCCGACATCGTATGGATAATTTTCGACACTACCGAATCATTTTTTTTCAATTTCTACTTAAATCAATTTTAACCAAAAAATGAAGCTATCTTCGACATTATCTGCTGGCAACACGTGTTCTACCCAAAAACACGACACGACACGCCGATACACCCGACGCCATATCCAACAGTTGTCGGTTGATGAAATGAATATTAATTAAAATTTTAATTAAAATCTAACACACTATCAACACTCCACGACACAAAATCGACACCTTTCGACACTACTAAACCATTGACCAAAGAAAAAAAACCGACACACACAATATATAGAAGTAAAAAAACGAAGACGGAAAAAAATAATCAATACGTAGAAGACTTGAAAAACGATGCCTCTAAAAACCCGGCATAGACACACAATGTAAAATATATATACGCAAAAAGGAAAAGAACACACACACAAACAAACTATAATATATTGAAATATCGCGTGGTCGTATCGTATTAGGAGGATAAAAAAAAAAAAAAAAAAAAAAAGAGATCTCGATGGAAAGAAAAATAATATGTAATTAAATTGGAATCGGATACATCTTAAGCACAACACACATAATAAGATTAGAATAAATTAAAGCTAATGTGTAGATTAAAAATACAATTGAGTCCTCTAAAATGGAACAATTTAACTCAAACCCTTCATCTCAAAAAAAAAAACATTTTTTTCTGGGTTGGGCCGCCCAATGAACAGTAAAAAGTAATAAAAAAAAAAAAGCTTGGGCCGGATTTTTGGGCCGATGAGCTGTAAAAAGAGGGAACCAATAAAAAAAACAAGTGTCACCATTTGACACTTTTTCCTTTCTTATATAGTAGTTATGATTATGATATGATATGATATATAATTTTTTTTGACAATAGTCTGTAAATATTCTTAAGCGTACGTAGATGACAATAAAATAAATAAAAATAAGAAATTAAAACACATCAAATGAGGGCAGTTGGTTTGTTCCGAGAAAAGAGGCGGACATCATTATTGATTTTCAGTGATAAGCATCCCATCTATCGCTTAAAATTTATTAAAGGATTTTCAGATGTGCTAAATAAATTAAGAGGTATTAAAATTATTATCAAACATATCTATTTGTAACCACCACTTATTATATTTAGAATAAGTGCTGAATTGAGTTAACAAACAGACACTAAGTAAGGTTCAATTAAGATATTTCTAGATTACTTTATTTAAAGTTTGAATTCAAAGATTTATCAGTTTATCTTTACGATTTCTCTTCTTTATAAGAAATCTACTGTCAGCTTTTTAATTCAATTCAAAAAAAACACCAGTTTAGAGCCTTTACGGTTCCGTACCGATTTTCTTCACTTCTTACCTTAAAGATGAGCCGAATTACGAACCGGATAGCAAATACTTCCAATTAGGGTAAGTCTAGGGTTACCTGAAGGCCTTTTATAAGTATTTCTGTGTCTAGGTCGGTTTCAGGTGTCTTAAAGGAAAATAAAGTTTAATTAAACCTTAAACTAATTGGAAAAGAAAACCTACTTCTCAAAAACACAAAAATACTCTTAATAAAAGTTCGAGGTTTCACATGATCAACAACGATTCTAATGACCGTTGATCATTATCTATTTAATTGTAAATCCTACCATTCCGCTTGAAGCTAAAGAGGGTGTGAATTTTGCAGGTTAATGTCAAAATCAAAACAAACCTAACACAAACACTTAAAAATTAAGATGGAGGAATCACTTAAACTTCCGATAGAATCAAAATCAAATTCCAAGACCACAACATTTTTAATAATCATTATAAGTTGAACATTCACGATAAAAAGAAGAAAGGACGCTATCATTGCAGATTGGTATCACTAAAGAAAACTACTATGAAAAGAATGGTTACAACTTTGGAGCAACACATGACGATAAAGATAAAAGAATTTTGAAGTTATCTTTAAATATGTTGAGACTCAACGAGGAAAATTAAAGAATACCGTTCAATACTCAAAAGGCATGACAAGTAATAGTATACCTAATATTATTTGAAATAAAAAAAATTTTAAAAGTGTCAAAACGTCACTTCATTGTATTACATTCTTGATATTCTGCATTTCGATTTTGAAAAACGGAATAATTCTAACAATCGTACTAAATGAAAATGATATGTTTACGGAATTTGATTAGTAGAAAAAAATATTCAATTAATGAACGAAGTGTTTTTATGAGGCGACATGTTGAAAAAAACTTTGACTTAACCTTTATTTTTGAATAAAAGTTCAGATTTTGTATGCGATTCAAACAAAACTACGGATTAATCTTGCCACTTGATCTCGGATTCTGGGCCGTATGTATACGAGCAACCTACGCGATGTCAGAAATATAACGACTTGCATCATGCCGGTGATATAGGACAAACGACGACATGCGTCATGCATGTCGGTTGATTGATTATAATGACGACATGTTCTATATTGAAGACGGACCTTACTGATTAAGGCTCAAAATCGAGCTGAGCCTACGTCAGCCTATATGCTGAAATAACCTTTATGATCACTGTCTGATTAGTGTTACATATACGGTGATCGATTTCACATATATCACGGAAGACTTTATGAGTAAGAAAAAGAAAAAAAAATCAAGCAATCATGGATTGTGTATACAACCAATTCACGCATTCTATTCCTTCAACTGAATAGTCCTAATTTTTGTCGAATAAATGGACAGCTAATTAATGGACATACGAATTTCCTTACGTCACCTCTTTTGCTTTAATTAGGCCCTTCGTTTTCTTTTTGTAACACTTCATTCACATGTTTTTCTTTGGTTTTATTGTTAAAAAAACAATTTGAATATATAAATATACAAAGAGGAATGTGGAAATTTTTTTCGGTTAAAAAGGAAATGTTCTTATTTCACTGTGATAGTGAAACATTGGATTTGAGGTCAGTTTCCACTGCAACAAACAGTGGATTTGGGGTTATGAACAGTGGATTTGTCCTTACCACCCAATTTATATTTCCACTGTCCTGATTTTCATTTTCCCACTTTTTTTTTTTGTCCTTTTAAACCACTTCCCCAATTTTCTTTTTGCCTATATAAGTATAAATTGATAAATTTGCGTAAAAAGAAGAAGAAGTATACATTGATAAATATAAATATACACAAACATATATATATATATATATATATATATATATGTATGTATGTGTATATATCTCTCTCTTCTCGCCAATGTTTCATGATTTTTACCAACCCCCTTATCTGTTGAGGTCATAGTCTTTACATGAAACTCTTCTCTTCTCTTTGTGTTTTCTTCATCAATCTTTTTGCATTGCATGCTCATCTTTGCAGCATAAAAGAAGAGGGAAACTTCATGCTTGATTAATAACAATTAACAAAATGGTTTGTTCTAATTAAATTTTTTCTTCTTTCTTTATTCCTCAAACAATATCTAGCATTAATTGAATAGCTGCATACAGAGTTTAATTTTACTTCTATTTTAAACAAAATCATTGTTTTAATCATACAACCTAACATCGTCACACCACTTATATTAGGTATTTCTAATATGTTTCTTATTAGGGAAAATTAGGCACACCACATACCTCCTATATGTATTGCGTGTGGAACATCAAAATTTTGCATAATTGCTCAAGTCGTTCACTTTCAGTTTGGTATTTAATCATCATTATATATATATATATATATATATATATATATATATATATATATATATATATATATATATATAGTAGCTTATAGCTAGGTATGATAATGGCCTACACAACCATGAATTTTGGACAGGTATTTTTTTGTTCAATTAGCAAAGCAAAACATCAAATTGAACATGGATTCAATTATAAATAAGATTAAGAATAATTCTTTTTTTGTAATTATTTTCATAAATTAAAGGAGAACAAGAGAGTAAACAGCAGCCAGAAATGCACCCTGGATGGAACTGTGGATCGACACGGGAAGCCCGCGATTCGAGAAAGTACTGGGAGATGGTTTGCTGGCTATTTGTTATTATGTAAGTTAAAATATAATAATCTTATAATGGTCACATATATGTGTATTATGTGTACAAGTTTATTATTTCTGTATTAATTAATGCTTAATTAATTGTGGATTAATGAATGCAGTGAATCAGGGTTTAGCAACATTGGCATTCTTTGGTGTTGGGGAAAACTTGGTATTGTTTTTGACAAGAGTTATGGGGCAAGAAAATGCAGATGCTGCTAACAATGTTAGTAAATGGACAGGAACAGTTTATGTGTTCTCTCTACTTGGAGCCTTCCTTAGTGATTCGTATTGGGGCCGTTACAGAACATGCGCGGTTTTTCAAATCATATTCGTAATCGTAAGTTGAATTCAACTGTGTTTAATATGTAGATTACGTATCTTTTCTGAAGATTAAGCTTAGTTTTAGAATATAGAGACGTTGAAGGCCCTTAAATAACGCGGATCATAAAATCTTTAACTGTTAAGAGCCAATATGTTAAAAAGAAATTGATTAAGAGCCGGTTTACTACAAAAACACTTATTAGGGATCGGTTTTTCAGAAAGAAAAATGTTCAAGGATCAAAATGTTACGATCCTGATAGTTTAGGGTCGCCGGTGCTTTTTTTTTTTCTCTAATAAAGATAATGAATACATGAATAATACAATTATATTCAAGTTTAATAAGTATTTTTACAATACAGGGCTTGATATCATTGTCATTATCATCACACTTTTTGTTAGTAAAGCCAAATGGTTGTGGGAATGATCACAATCCATGTGATTCACATACAACAACTCAACTTGCATTATTCTACATATCAACTTACTTAATCGCCCTCGGATACGGAGGATACCAACCGACCATCGCAACATTTGGAGCAGACCAATTCGACGAAGACCACGAAGAAGAGAATCGATCAAAAGTAGCGTTTTTCAGCTACTTTTACTTGTCCTTAAACGTCGGATCGCTTTTCTCGAACACTGTTCTTGGCTATTACGAGAATGAGGGTATGTGGGCCCTAGGTTTTTGGGCGTCCACGTGTTCGGCTGTGATTGGACTATTCTTGTTTCTTTTGGGGATACCTAGGTATAGACATTTTTTACCCACAGGAAATCCTTTGTCAAGATTTTGTCAAGTGATTGTTGCTGCTACAAGAAAATGGAAAGTTAAAATGCCTACAAATGAGGAGGAATTATATGAAATGGATTGCAATGATATAGGAGACAATGGTACAAGAAAAATACTCCATACTGAAGGTTTCAGGTATTTTTGAAGTGTCCACTACATCTTTTGTTACATATTATTTGATACAATACGCATATACTTTTGTTTGGTAGCATGTCGCGTATCTAATACATTGATACAAATGGAATTTTTAAGATACATACCTAGCCTATAACGTTCTTTTATTTTTCTTTTGCTTAAGGCCCCCGGTATCCGGAATCTACTGGTCCGACTAATCCGGAGTTCGGCCCGGGTCGTGCCTCAGAGCCTGACTCTTATTCAGGGGTAAGGCCTGACCAATAGCTCTTTCAACATGACGCCTTAGAGGAGAATCGACTCTGACTATAACATTCTGTATTCATTGAAACTAGCTCATTATTGTATACTAATATATAAGAACTTGTATGACAGGTTCTTGAATAAAGCATCAATAATCACACCGCCCGAAGGCGAAAAAGACACATACAAAAATCCATGGTACCTTTGTTCAGTGACACAAGTAGAAGAAGTAAAATGCATCCTCAGACTTCTCCCAATATGGTTATGCACAATAATCTACTCAGTTGTCTTCACACAAATGGCCTCCCTTTTCGTAGTCCAAGGAGCCGCCATGAAAACCTCGGTTTCGGGCTTTCATATCCCTCCAGCTAGCATGTCGAGTTTCGACATCCTCAGTGTAGCAGCTTTTATATTCATATGTAGGCGAGTTCTCGACCCGATTTTCATAACTTTACAGAGATCGAAATCTCTTTGGCAAACCCGAGGCTAACGGAGGTACAAAGAATGGGGATCGGACTAATCATATCGGTTATGGCTATGGTTTCAGCTGGCATTGTTGAGCATTTTAGGTTAAAATATGCTGATCACGATATCTCGAGTTCTTCTACTTTAAGCATATTCTGGCAGGTCCCACAATACGTGCTAATTGGGGCATCGGAGGTGTTTATGTACGTTGGACAGTTGGAATTTTTCAACCGACAGGCGCCGGACGGATTGAAGAGTTTCGGGAGTGCGTTGTGTATGACATCCATGTCATTAGGGAACTATGCAAGTAGTGTTTTGGTAACTATAGTTATGAAGGTATCTAGTTATGACAAGATGCCAGGTTGGATACCTGGAAATCTCAATAAAGGACATTTGGATAGGTTTTATTACCTATTAGCAATATTAACTAGTGTTGATTTTGTGGTTTATGCGGCTTGTGCAAAATGGTACAAAGATATCAGATTCGAAGGGCGCGTTTTTCGGGTCGAGGACGAACATGTTCATGAACAAGGCGATTCAAGTGTTTAAATTAAAATTAATTCGAAAAAACACCAGTAATTTGTGTGCAAAATTGCTCTGGTGTTAGCAGAATAAGAATTTATGGTAGTAATTTATGGCTTCTTAAAAAAAAAAGGTTATTTTTAGGGATATATATTATTTTGATTTGAAGGGAAAAAAAGAAGGGATAAGAGTATTGTTGGTAGCTGTGAAACTAGAGAAAAGATTGTGGAATTGTGTGTGTACTTCTTCTCTAGGCTGAGCTTCAAAAATTGTACCTGAAAGTGTATTGTATTTTTGGGATTTAATGTAATAATGATCTTGATTGAAATTTATTGTTATATAATACTACCTCCCTTGCTAAACAATACATTTGTCCTTAAATAAGAGTTATTTTTATTATTTTAAAGACTTAATAAGACTTTCTCTCTCCCCCCACCCCTCACCTCAGTTTTCCTGTTTTCTTAGATTAATCTTAGACTTCTTGAGTTAATGATCAGACTGCCATAGTTGAGATTGTTGCTGTGGTTTTAACGTGTGTGTGTATATATATATATTATTTATTTATTTATTTATTTATTTTGGTATTTTGTATCTAAGGGCAATATTCTTGCCCATGTCTTCAGATTGGGAAATTCAAGAGTCTTTTTGCACCAAGAAAGAGACACTAACACCGAGCAAACGAGTTTGGATAAGGATAGAGAACTCCTACGACTTTTGAATAATTCGTCTGAAAAAGTTGTCGAGAAAGTGTATAGTGTGTGAAGTGATTTACCGAATAGATCCGTAATTAACGGGATTAATTACGGAATATTAAACTAGAAAATAAATAACGCAAATAGAAAAATTTGTATTATCTAACTGATCTAACAAAATCAATATTACCATACAGATCTAACTCGAACAATGCAAAACAAAATTATGATGTGGGCCCTTCAAAAAAAAAAAATTTATGATGAGGAAAATAGAGGACTAGAGATCAAACCGAGACGAATAGTACTCTTTCCTTAAGACAAATTGCTCCGGTATGATGCCCATGGTAGTAGCAACTGTCGATTGAGAGACACTTCAACAATCCAAACTCCGACGAACTTACAGAGCGCTACGACTTCTTTTCGACTCAAAACTAGATGTATGTGATAGACTCTTTGTGGTGGAAAGGATACAAGAGAAAATTCGATGATAATTCTCATTCTCTGTGGCTCTTTATATAGTAGAGATGGTGAGTTAATTCCTAATTCTTATTGGCCGAATGACACAATATTCTTCTCCCTTAAGAAAAGAAAATAGCCGACATAATTAATGTCAACTTATAGGATCAGCCGACATTATTGGGCTCACATTTGTAAAAAGTCGATTCGGTTTTCCGGTCACAAGTATTTTACACCAACTTTATGCATTAATTTCTCATTCATCGGTTATCTAAATCGAGCGATTCGAAAACCCATCATCTACTTGATGAGTATACTTTATCGATATATTTAACTCTCGATGATATACGTCAAAGTCTATCCAAAATTAGAGCTAATGTTGACCACTCAACCCATAAAAATGGGTTTTTTCTCCAACAAAAGGCAAGAAAAAAAAAATCACTCTTCAGATATCGAGAAAGAAACATTTGTTGTAGAAAAAATTCATATGATGTCTAGGAGATCAAAAAAGAAAAATAAGCGAACATTACGTATTTTGAGCTACGAAACTCGGCTTGTGAGTTTCACAATATCTTTCTTATGTTATAATAAAATGTCTTTTTGCCGGAGGAAAATGTTGTAATTTCCTGGTTTTTCAACGGATCTTTCCTGTTATGATTTGGTTCTCTATTTCTTTCTTCTTGTTTTTGACCTTGTAAATAGTCATGTTATTTTGATTTATTGTCGTATTAGTCTTCTGCACTTTCACCTACAACACCATTCGAACTCCATTGGCGGTTGGCTATTTTGATCATTTTGATCGGTGAAATAGAGTGATGGCTTTTTCGCTTACGTCTATGTGATGTCAGAAGTACCTAGCTTTTCAGTGTACCAATGTATTCCTGTGGAAGGTACATATTTCACTTTGATGTTGTTGATCTAGTAAAATCTTAGTAATGTCGCTCGCCTCTTGCACAATCCGTGACAATTGCACACGTCAGCCTTAAATTACTCTGAAATCATAATAGATTTTCGCTGAAGTATCGAACAAGAGACAAGGATTTAGAACAAGATAGAGAAAGATAACATTAAAAAAATCCCTAGAAAAGAATACGAACAAGTGGTGTTGTCCACAACAAGCTTGATCACTGCTGAATCGGTGGTACCGGGCCGGCAGAGCGGCAACTGTGCGAACAAAGACTACATTCCTATTTCTGATACAACTACAATCCCAAACTCATAACTCCCATAAACCACCACAACAAGATTCCAAACACAAGACAATATGAAATTTGTTGATGCAGAATACCCAACGCCATTACCAACCTCGATGCTCACAACTACTCGCACATACTAACAAGTAAAGGCATAAACACTAAGAACAACACATGCTTAACAATTAATAGGGTACAAATCAACCAAAGCAATGAACAGTGATGAAGGTCCTAAATATGATATCTAGTTGGCACAGCTAGAATTTGTAACCGGATCCACTTACACATCATCACCGGCATCACTAGAACCTCCTTCCTTTGAAATTGTTAAATAAGGAGTGAGCTCATAACTCCGTAAGGAAAAGCATAATCAATAGGGATCCATGAGAATATCTGGGAATAATTCACGGTTCTCTAATAATTAATAACTTTGATACTGAAAATAAGGATAGTAATAATAATACAAATAAAGTGAGCAACAATATTAAGTAAGTAGTAAGAAAATGACACTGAATGTGAAATAAGCAAGCAATAATGCATGGCAGTGGTATTGAAATGACTTATCCTCGTTTGTTTTGGGTTGGGTTGGGTTGGGTTTTATTTACTAGTGGAAAATAAAATATAATAAAAATGATTGAAATAATGATTAGAAAGTTAAAATGTTTTTTTTTTGAAATTTTTGTTGATAAAACTTGACATGTGAGAGAAATTGAAATAAAATAGTATAATGAATAAAATAATGATAAAAAATGTAATAAAGTAAATAATGTGACATGGTGAGAGATGATTTAATATTTTGTTATTTGTAGTTGAAGAAATGATTGGTGAGAGAAATTGTAAGAAATGATTGGTGAAGTGCTCATACCCAAACCCAACCCAAAAACCCCAAAACAAACGCACCTAACTAATTTTTTGCGGTTAATGTTGTAGTATAATAATCAATGTAACTGAATCGAAGTAATAAAATGATAACCATATCTGACTGGCTGAATAAATGAAATAAAATGAATGCAGACTGGTCCTGAGTACTTTGCCTTCCTAATGCCCACGAAGGAAGAGCCACTCGGAAATTTAAGCCTGGAAGGATAGACACATCTCCTATAATCCCCGGATGGCGAATTAATGAATAATAAATGAAACATGACATCATATAAAATACGTTGTGTATCGTTATGTATTGCCGTCATACACAATTTATCATAATCCTTATTAATTAGTGATATGCACCGTTGCGTATCATAGTCATGCATAATATGATGTGTATCGTTACGTGTCACGGCCATACAAAGTTTACACACTTAGTAATATGCACCGTTATGTGTCGTAGTCATATACAATGTTATAACAAATGTGGATCTAACTGCGGAAATAGATGCCAAGTAAAGATAAAACAAAAACAATCTAACAAGAACAATCAACAAGATAAACGGAAAAAAAAATAACACAACAATTTAACGTGGTTTCCGGCGTTGTGCCCGACTACTCCACGGACAAAAAAGAGATATTTTATGTACTAAAGTCTAGAAAGATTTACACACACTCGCACCGGATTACAACTTTGGGTATTTATAGCCTTGGAATCATAAACCTAACCGCCAAAGTGTCATTGTCAGAATTCCTTTAAATGCCCCTGATGTGACTAATCACTGCTGATTCACTCAACTCGGTAAAAACACTCATATGCAATAGCTGAGCAGTATTCAACAGCTTAGCAGTCTTCACTCTGCTGATAGAAAGATCTCAACTGCACTTCATTCTGCTGACTTCCACAGACTTGAACACTCTGATCAGCTAACTATCACTCAACTGACCACCAGATAGCTTTGCCAGATTCCAGACATAGAGATAAAGTCACACTTGACAACATACAATTATTTGTATACAATATCTAACCAAGGACCAGTTCAATGCACAAGACAAGAACTCTCTAATATCATGATTCCTAATACCACTACACAGTGGCGGAACCAGGAAAAATTTTCGGGGTGGTCTTGGTATATAAACTGTAAAGCTAAAAAAAAATGTTGGTAGTGGGATTTGAACTTACAACCTAGGATTATGGAGACTGAAAAAAGTTTGTTCTTAAACCACTAGGATATAAAGTCATTTGTTCAATAAAAAGACACATAACATACTAATATTAACACTACTTGTCTGATAATAAAAATTTGGGGGGGCTTGGGACCATATGGAGGCTTGGGACCATTTGGGGGGCTTGAGACCACCTGGGTCAAGCCTTGGGTCCGCCCCTGCCACTACATGAATAAGTTAAATTATTAACAAATAACATTAAAATTGTCGTATACTTAAATAATGCATTTGGACCTATATGCAACTGCTATTGACTAAAAACTGCAACGTCAGGGAAATGTGGGGTTAAGCAGAACAAAAGACTGGCGGTTGGTCACTCACTACAACAAAAATCACCTATAGTGACATACGTATAAAGACATTTTTCAAAAAATGCCACTAAAAGAAGGATATAGAGTCACTAGCACAAAAAATGTATTCTCAGCAAGTAGAGTGTAATTGTGTGTGACCATATGGAGACACTTTACTGTGTCTTAATTTATTTATACCTGTAGAGGCACTTGAAAGTGTCTTGTGATACATCAAAAATAGATATAGAGACACGCTTAAATGACACTTTTCAATCCAAAAATGCAGCTAAGATATCCGCATTTGGCCTACTTATAAAAACGTACATGTAGAAATAAATTTTTTCGTAAAGCTTACCTCCGACGCATTAGTGTTTGTACTTTTAATACTAAAAAATTAAATAGTTTTCAACACTAAAGTCCACGTCCAAAAAAATGTCATTTGGTACTTAGAAAAAAAAAAAAAGGCCATTTCAGTTACTCCTCTAAGCGATTCGCTGCTCTCATGGCGATAACCTAGCCGGCTTGGAGGACACAATCTTTTTCTATTCTAATCGATTTTGTCTCAATCTTTCAGTTTTCTTTGTTTATTTTTTGCACGATTAATCAACTCATGGTAAAAGAGCAAATTTCTCAGCTCAATCTACCGGAAAATTCTTTTGTCGGTGGTTTGGCGGCGAGTTATCATCCGTATTTCATATATAGAGATCATCTTTGAATGCGAGTTCCTATGAAGTAATATAGGATTCAAATGTTCAGAAAGTAGACAAAGAGGTTCTGTAGTCGTAATTTTTGCCCCGATTGTACTAGGTCCGATTCTTTGTCACCTCGAACGAAGATGGATGTTCTAGGTCCTTCCTTGTTCATAGGCGAGGATGGGAAACATCTATACTTTGTACCTGAGAATCAAACATTTCGAATCTGCTCACAACTCACAAGGTGTTTGATGATTTGCATCAAATAGCTCAGAATCAGAACATTTAAAAGCTGCACAAAATGTGTTCGACGATTTGCCTGCAACTTGTTCTGATTTTGTTCTGTTTTTTTCAAAGCCATTTGCTTCTATTTGGTTGCGCTGATTTTGAATGATGGTAAGTCTACAGGAAATTGATGCATGGGGAACTCTGGATATCTTGGTAACAATGCAGGTAATCTTTAATTACTGCATGGAAAACTAAAAAACTACTTAGTAAAATAGCACATGAAATCATTTTTTGTGTGATTAATCATTAAACATTTTATGGTTTCAGGAATTACTCATGATGGTTTATTGATGAGAATGAAGACTGCACAATGGCAGGAGGTTATTCATTTGAATCTTACTGGTGTATACTTCTGTATACAGGTCAGCTACAAGAAACACTATATGTGTCTTTAATGCTTCACTTATTTCTTAAAGAAGAAATAGGTATTCTTCTAAGAAGAGGTTTTATTATTCTGCAGCTTATGTACTACACTTGACATCCCCTGCCCTGTGCTAGCCTTCTTTTTAGAAAATTATGTATAAGTTCGTAAGAGTACTTTGTTTTGTTGGACTATATTTAAAAATTATTAGTAATTTACACATGAAATGTATATGGCACTTAGCACCCTTTAAAGAAGTACCAGACTGTTTCGTTTTTTTCTTTGGTTTTTTGGTTCTCTAGTGTCCATTTGATAATTTATCAATTTATTTGCTACAGGTTCTGGTTAATTATGGAAGGTCATTTGAGGTATACAATTAGAACCTGGCAGGATGCTAGAATGATTTAATATGGCTGGTCTGGATGGATAATTGGAGGAGCATAACGCCCCTTTTTAGGGCGCTTTGTACTGTAGCGACTCGCCCCTTTTTAGGGCGCTTTGTACTGTAGCGACTCGCCCCTTTTAGGGCGCTTTTCAGTGTATTGACCCTGTACCTGTTGATGCGCTTTTCAGTGTTGTGACTCGGTACCTGTTGGTGCGTTTTTGAGTGTATCGACTCAGTACCTGTTGGGGCATTTTACTTATAGTGACAGCGACAGTAGTGGCTTTTTGAAAACGCCACAAAAACGCCACAAAACAATAAACCGCCTCTATAAATCAACTTTCGAGGCATTTTTGAGTGCCACCAAACCCTATTTTTCTTGTAGTGACTGCAGTGCCGGCGGCTAAGAAACCTATAAATCCTTGAAATTCTCCAACCATCTCCCGGAGGTGAAACAATCCCAAAATCTTATGCAAATTGGAATCATAAGCAATAGGACTAGGACAATCGCAATATAATGAATGAATCAATGTCGTATCCCATAGAGACTTGATAAATAATTCAAATATAACCGCCAATCTTAAGGTTGAGGACAAATTTGTAGTCTTTGGCCAAAATATTGTGGAAAAGTAAATCGAAGGAATTCAATAAAGCATAATATTAACCAAACTATTTATAACTAATCTCCTCCTAATCCATAATTATATTTGATTCGTCAAATTAGCATAAAACCCTTATTCATTGGAGCTATTGGTGCAGTTTCCTAATATGGTCACTACTTCTTTGCGAGACAATAGAACCCCATGTTTAATTAATCTTCTATCATGCATGGGCAAGAACGTTTTAATTAAACATGCACGACAAACGAGGAATGCAGGAACAAACTGTAAACCTCACCTAAGGAACTATTGCGCATGGGCTAGTTTGTTGTGCGGAAACATCCGAAACGAAAAGTAAAGCACATCGGAATATAAATGGAAGAACAAGAACACAGATTTAACGTGGTTCGGCAATTCGCCTACATCCACCGGAAACAACAATTTTCTGATTAGAGAAAAATTTACACACACAAATTTATCTCTCAGGATCCTCACTTTGTACTGAAGCTAATACTTAACTGAAAATGGGATGAGATTACAAATGAGGAAGGGGTAGTTTATATAGGTGAACATGGTGTCATTTTTTCTTCCGTAGGCTACTAGTATCCAAGACTTTTGATGATATATATCTTGGACTTTCCATACTTGTAGCAGCCATTGAAGACTTGTAGCTTGAGCCACCATTTCTACAGTTAACAACACAGGCTTGAAATGAGCCACATATATCAACAATCTCCACCTTGGCGAACTTTCCCCCACTGGAAAATGCTACTTCCATTTGCGCCCTTAAGCGCCTGTCACTCGGGAAATATTGACCAAGTCCAAGCAATGTTAGAACTTGATCTTCGTAACCACCTTATTCAACATGTCTGCCGGATTGTCTGCAGTCCCGATCTTCTGTAGTAGATTGTCCCCTTTTTATACTATTTCCTGAACAAAGTGGTATCGAACGTCGATGTGCTTGGTACAACCATGATGGAATTTATTATTTACCAGAAAATATCAATATTCTCTTGTTGAATCCCTAAGTCCTTCACCAAATTATGGAGCCAAATACCTTACTTAAATGCTTCTGTGATTGCCATATACGCTACCTCTGTGGTAGACAAAGCAACCGTTGACTGTAGCGTTGATCGCCAACTCACTGGTCCTCCTGCCATGGTAAACACGTAACCAGTCGTTGATCGACGCTTGTCTAAATCACCAGCATAATCTGAATCGAAGTATCCAACTAGACGATTGACATTCATCTTGTCTTTCTGGAATTTCAAGCCAATATACATAGTTCCATGAATGTACCGTAATATCCATCTTACTGCTTGCCAATGTCCCTTACCAGGGTTGTGCATATATCGGCTTACCATGCTGATAGCATGAGAAATGTCTGACCTTGTACACACCATTGCATACATCAGAGCTCCAACTGCATTTGCATATAGAACATAATCCATTTGCCTCTTCTTTGTTTCTGTTTTTGGAGACATAGATGCACTCAAGTTGAAATGTGGGGCCAATAGAGTACGTACAGGTTGCGTATTGTCATCATTACCAAACCTCTGAAGTATGTTTTTCAGATACTGAGTCTGTGTTAAATAGACTGTGCCATTCAAATCGTCTATACAGATTTCCATTCCTAGAACCTTTTTGGCTTCTCTAAGATCTTTCATCTCAAACTCTGAACTCCGTTGAGCCTTCAATTCGCCGATCTCTACCTTGCTCTTAGATGCAGTTAGCATATCATCAACATATAAGAGCAAATAGACAAATGTACCATCCTGGAGTTTCTTCAAGTAGACACAGTGATCAAAGTGGCTGCGTTTGTACTTCTATTTCTTAATAAAGCTATCAAAACGCTTGTACCACAGTCTTGGTGACTGCTTCAGACCATAAAGCAATTTCCTCAGCTTGCAAGCCTAGTTTTCACGACCTGCAACCTTGAATCCTTCAGGTTGTGCCATATAGATCTCCTCGTCCAAAGTTCCATGTAAGAATGCAATTTTGACATCAAGTTGAGCAAACTCAAGGTCAAATTGTTTAACCAAAGCTAGCAGCATTCGTATATATGAATGCTTAACAACGGGTGAAAATATCTCATTGTAGTCGATACCTTCCTTCTAAGCATAGCCTTCTTCTACCAGTCTAGCTTTGTATCTAACACTGTCACTGCCAGGAGCACCATCCTTCTTGGCATAGATCCATTTGAAACCAATGGCCTTCTTGCCTTTTATAAGTGGAACAATCTCCCAAGTCCGATTCCGATGAAGAGATTGCATCTCTTCTTCCATTGCCATATTCCAATTTTCATTTTCCACACTTTTCTCAGCTTCTTTGAAGTTGTATGGAATATTATCTCCGGTAATTGGAAAATCATATGCTACTATGTCAGTGTAGCAAGCTGGTTTCAGAATATTTCTTTTCGGTCTACTGGTGGCAATAGATTCTGGTTGTCTAACCTCAGGTGTAAGTTCTGGAACCTCCACCTCAACAGATCTTTCATTCCGATCTTCCAATTCGTCTTCAGGTGAGTTGGTTGCATTCTCATGATTCGTATGAATCTCAAACTCCACCTGCTTATAATAATTTGGATTATCATTCTCTTTGTCTTGTGCTGTCTGTTTCAACATCATAGACTCATCAAAAGTGACATCTCGACTTAAGACAATCTTCTTTGACATGGGATCCCAAAAGCGGAGTGCCTTAACTCCTTCACTAAATCCAATTAAAAGATATTTCTTGGCTCGAGTATCCAGTTTTGACTCAGTTACATGATAATATGCATGACAACCAAATATGCGCAAAGAATCGTAGTCAGAAACGACTTTCCCAGACCATACTTCCTTTGGAATTTTTCCTTCCAGTGCTGCTGTTGGTAATCTGTTTATAAAATAAGAGGCATCAGATAAAACCTCTCCCCAATATGCCTTGCTTAATCCATATTGAGATAGCATGCATCAAACTTTATAACCAAGAGTTCGATTCATCCGTTCAGCAACACCATTTTGCTGTGGTGTTCTTGGTACACTGAAATGTCTGACTATACCTTCTTCCTGGCATACTTTTTTGAACGGATTTGACTTGTATTCTCCACCATTATCAGAACAGAGCCTCTTGATTTTTCTTCCTGTCTGAGTCTCGATCATTTTCTTCCAAGTAAGAAAGATGTCCAGAACTTCATGTTTGTGCTTCATGTTATACACCCAGACATATATTGAAAAATCCTCTATAAATGTGACAAACCAATGTTTACCTCCCAGTGAATCATTCTGAGACGGTCCCCTAACATCAGTGTGGACATAGTCCAATACTCTATTGGTTTGATGGATGGCGGTGGCAAATAAAGATAACACCTCTTTTGTACTGAAAACGAAAAAGCTTCATTTTTCAGGTAGAGACGATTCTCTACGCTTTTCATCAATTTTCGCCATGGTCTCCTTCATGACAAATTACTTTTGCTTCTTTGCTAAGCACAATCGGATTGTGCCACAAGCTTGCCGGTTAATGAAATCACAATCTTCATTGGACATGTCTGTAGGTTTAGAACCTAAGGCCACATCGGTTCCTTCCCGGAATAAAAGATCTGAAACTTCACATTGCCACATACCAAAGTTGTTGGTGCCATCGAATTTCTCCACCTTGAACTTTGTATTGGACAACATATTTCTTCTCATTGAACCGCTAGTGATTTTTTCCTATGCAACCTCTGAAACTGATTGGTTGTCAGCAATTAGGAATAATCACAATCAGTGTTTCTCCCTTTTCGAGAGGTCGAATGGAAAATCAGAGCTCGTAAATGAATCCATAACGGTCCAATTAGCTAGGAACCGACCAAACTTTGCAAATAAAACAGAACAAAATTGACCGATATTTCAATTCGGTTCAATTTTGGTTTAGGCTCCGGTTCAATTCTGGTCAAAGAATTTTTTTTAAAAATTGACCGGGTTGGGTCAAAGAGGCTGACCGGGTCAACTCGTTCTTCTCCACCCGACTTTTCCTTGCCAATTTGACGAGAACACATTAATGGGAAGAAAGAAATGAGAAACTTCCAAAATTGATATCTTTCAATCCGGAGGTCCGTTTTTCACATCTTCTGAAGCAGCGGACTCCTGGAAACGAGAGCTATTCAATGGGATGAATAGAAATCGATTTTGATCAGATTTTTGTTCTGGGATTCTTCAACAAACCATGTCTCTGATACCAATTTGTTGTGCGGAAACACCCGAAACAAAAATTAAAGCACAGCGAAATATAAATGGAATAACAAGAACACAGATTTAACGTGGTTCGCCAATTCGCCTACATCGACTGGAAACAACAATTTTCAGATTAGAGAAAAATTTACACACACAAATTTATCTCTCAGGATCCTCACTTTGTACTGAAGCTAATACTTAGCTGAAATTAGGATGATATTACAAATGAGGAAGGGGTAGTTTATATAGGTGAACATGGTGTCATTTTTTTCTTCCGTAAGCTACTAGTATCCAAGACTTTTGATGATATCTTGGATTTTCCATACTTGTAGCAGCCATTGAAGACTTGTAGGTTGAGCCACCATTTCTACCGTTAACAACACATGCTTGAAATGAGCCACAAATATCAACATAGTTAACTATAGTGGTCTGTTTGTCTATGTCTTACTTATTTCTTCAACCAGAGTTTCTTCAAAATAAGTTACGATAACATGCAATAAACTTATCAAATTCACAACACGTAAATTAAAGCAGACAATAGATGTATCTAACGCCGAACGCATATATATAATCCGGATTTATTCTTGATCATGCCTCAACAATAAAGGATCGGCGTAACGTCTCTCAGCCTTAACAAACCAGATAATAATTAGGATTAGAGTTTCTTTAATTACTACATAGTTTGGTTGATTGAGAGCTTCGTTTAGAACCATTACAAGAACAATCATGAATTTAGGTTACTGAATTAAACATTGGTATATAAAAGACGTTACCTGTGACGAAGAACAATTCTCCCACTCATCAATTCTCTCCCTCACCGGCGATTAAAATTGATTCGTGATGACCCAAGCTGATGCATGCCCAACAACTGGCCCAATGGGCCTTAGCCTTACCGACCCAACTGAGCTGGATAAGGAGTATCTAGGATAGTTTTTCCTTTAAATCCTATTGTTTTGTCATTAGTGTTTTTGTCTGTTGCATTTCTGTTTTAACGAACTTGTAACGTTGGCCAACCTTCTTGCTGGTATATCTTGTTTTCCAGTAGGAGATGGGAAACCATTAACGTGTTTTCTGCTTTGTTTATCAATCAAGAAGAAGAGCTTTAGCTCTTGTTTATCTTTTTCCTAGACTTCTACGTCAAGTGGTATCAGAGACAAGGTTCACCTTCGTTTCATCCATGGCTGGCAATGACGAAGAAGCGATTCGAATCACCGGCAAAGAACGGGATTCGAGGGCTTTGTGGGAGGACATCGATTCACTACACCAAAGCTTGGAGACTTTCAAGCTCAAAATGCACAAAGCCATTCGAGATCTGAGACAAGAGGGTATCAATCTGGGGATGACCATCACCCAGAGCACTCGAGAGCTAACCCGAACTCCGACAAAGAAGCAGATGACCCCAGATCGAGAATCCAGCCGGAAGAAAGGATTGGGATTCAAAGAACAACTGGGCAGACCCCCGGATTGGGTTATTAACAGCTCCGATTCGAAATTAGACGCTTCGGAAAGGGAACACCGTCGGGGAGAGGAAGACGAACCGTTCCACCGAAACCATAGGGTTCCAAATATGTCCGGAAGTACCTATTTCCGCATGAAGATGGAGATTCCAGTCTTTGATGGAACGCTGCATATTGAACAATTTCTAGACTGGATAGACACCATCGAGGACTATTTCGAAGGTATGAGTCCTACGGACCACCTCAAATGCAAAATAGTCTCCTACAAAATGAAGGGTGGGGCCAGGGCTTGGTGGAAACAAGTTCAAAATGGGCGGACCTTAAAGGGAAAAGGTAAGATCACATCCTGTCCTAGAATGAAACAACTCTTGGTTACTAGGTTTCTACCTTCTGATTATGCCAAGCAACTGATGCTTGAGCTTATTAATTGCAAGCAAAATGTGAGATCTGTTAAAGACTACACCAATGACTTCTATAGGTTTAGTTCACGCACTACCACACCAGAAGAGGAGGAGTTACAGATAGCCAGATACATTGGGGGGCTAGGTGTAGAATTGCAGGAAAGGATTGAACTCACCCCCATCTAGAGTCTACATGAGGCCGTGAAACTGGCCTATACAGCTGAGAAACAATTACAGAGGAGGAGCTCTAAAACTCAATCTTCTATGAGGCTTTTCTCGGGCAACAGTAGCCAAACCCAACATGGCTCCCTTCAAACCAAAACCCTGGATGCAGAGGACATCCCCAAACTTAAACCAACCAAACCTCTTGACCTTAAGCCACCGGACCCGTATGCCAAACCTGCAGCAGCAATATGTTACAGATGTAGACTACCTGGGCACAAGTCCCACGCCTGCCCTCAAAGAAAACATGTGACTATTTTGGACAAGCAGAACAGTGATTCTGAGGAACCTTTTCAGGCTGGTGAAGAAGAATATGAGGAATTGAATGCTGATGAGGGATCTCCTCTGGTTTGCATTGTAGAGAGGACACTGTTGGTGGAGTCCAGTTCCAACCAAAGGCATACCCTGTTCAGAACCAGGCACCCTCAATGCTAAGGTCTGCAATGTGATCATTGATAGTGGATCCAGTGATAACTTGATAAGCAAGGCTGCGGTGAAGGCTCTAGGACTGGACACCACAAAACATTCACACCCATACAAAATTGGGTGGATTAAAAAGGACCAGAGAGCTGGGTTACAGAATCATGTAAGGTTAAATTTTCCATTGGTAACACATATGCTGATGAGGTTCATTGTGATGTCGTGGACATGGATGCTTGTCACTTATTATTGGGCCGTCCATGGCAATTTGATAGGGCTGCTACTCATGAAGGAAGAAGCAACACCTACTCATTTGTATGGAAAGGAAAGAAAGTGGTCATGTTACCAACCAGCCATAAAGATACCAAGCAAAAGGAAACACAGCTCATCATCTCTTCTGGTAAGGAGTTCCAAAGGGAATTGACTAATGTGGGTTCAGCTTATGCACTACTAGTAAAAGAGACCTCTGACATTGTTGATCTAAATTGTCTTCCTGAGCCTGCCAAACTACTCTTACAAGAATTTGCAGATGTCTACCCCGCTGAACTTCCAGTAGGGCTCCCACCTATGAGGGATGTCCAACAAAACATTGACTTGTACGATGGGGCTTCTCTCCCTAACTTACCCCACTACCGGATGAATCCTAAAGAACAACAAATATTACAAGAAATAGTAGACGGGCTTTTGCGAAAGCGATTATCCAGCCACACACCACATCTTTGTGCATCAGCCCTTTTGGTTCCCACAAAAGGTAATACTTGGCGCATGTGCACTGATAGCAGGGCTATCAACAAAATCACACTGAAATACTGTTTCCCTATTCCTCGGCCAGAGGATTTATTAGACAACTTGGCTGTAGCTCAGATATTCTCCAGGCTTGATCTCACTAGTGGTTACCATCAAATTAGAATCAGACCAGGTGACGAGTGGAAGACAGGGTTCAAGACTCCAGAAGGGTTGTATGAGTGGATGGTTATTCCTTTTGGGTTATGCAACGCACCTAGTACCTTTATGAGACTTATGCATGAGGTGCTCAAACCTTTCATGAACAAATTTCTGGTGGTCTACTTTGATGACATCTTGATTTAAAGTGCCAATGAGGAAGAACATCTTTTACATCTCAAACAGTCCTACAAGTGCTAAAGGATAACAAGCTGTTCATGAATATCAAAAGTGTGATTTCTTCAAGAGCAGATCTCTCTTTTTGGGTTTTATAATCGGTGATCAAGGCATCAAGACGGACCTAAGAAGATTGAAGCTATCCAGGAGTGGCCAATTCCTTCCACTATTACTGCCTTAAAGAGCTTCTTGGGATTAGCAACCTTCTATAGAAAGTTTATTAAGGATTTGACCTCATAGCAAAGACACCCTTCTTATTTGCCTCAAAAGGGAAATTTCCAGTGGAATGAAGAACATACTGTCAGTTTTCTAGAACTCAAGACCAGATTGAGTTCAGCTCATGTCCTAGCTCTTCCAAACTTTGAGAAGGTTTTCCAAGTTGACACCGATGCCTCCACTGTGGGAATTGGGGCTGTCCTAAGTCAGGAAGGCAAGCCTGTTGCCTTTTTCAGCGATAAACTTTCACATGCTAAGAGTAAGTGGAATACTTATGAACAAGATTTCTATGCCCTCATTCGAGCTCTCCAACAGTGGGAGCACTACCTTCTGCACCAAGACTTTGTACTCAATTGTGACCATAAGACTTTGCAATTTATAAACACTCAACAACATATCAACCGTATGCACTCTAGATGGTTCATTTATTTGCAGAGATTCCATTTTGTCCTTCTCCATAAGCCTGGGCAGCAAAATATGGTGGCTGATGCTTTAAGTCGACGGGACACACTCTTAACCATCCTCAGAACCGAGTTAACAAGTTTTGATTCCATGAAAGAGGCCTATGATGGTGATCCTGATTTTGGCAGAATTGGAGCAGTTGTGTCAACAAGAAGTTCATAGCTGAATACCACCTTCAAAGGGGATTTATTTTCAAGGGTACCAGGCTGTGCATTCCCAGATTATCCTTGCGGGATCAGCTGATCAAAGAATTGCATGAAGGGGGTCTAGCGGCTTATTTGGGTAGAGACAAAACACTGGCTATCCTGGAGGAACGTTTCTATTGGCCTCAGTTAAAAAAGGATGTAGCAAGGTTGATAGAACGCTGTGGTATCTCTCAAACAACAAAGGGTACAAGACAGAATACGGTACTCCACTCCCAATTCCTAGCAATATTTGGGAGGATTTGTCTATGGATTTTGTGCTTGGCCTACCCAAAACGCCAAGGCATCATGATTTTGTTTTTGTAGTGGTAGATCGGTTCTCCAAAATGGCCCACTTTAAACCCTGTAAGAAAACTGCAGATGCAAGCTATGTGGCTCTTTTATTTTTCAGGGAAGTGGTAAGGTTTCATGGTCTACCCAAAATTATCACTTCGGACCGGGATGTTAAATTCTTGTATCATTTCTGGAAAGAGCTCTGGAAGCGTTTCAACACTGAACTCCAATTTAGCAGTGCTTACCATCCTCAAACGGATGGCCAAACCGAGGTGGTTAATCGAACACTTGGTGACATGATATGCTGTTTAGCAGGGGATAAACCCAAACAATGGGATCAATCTCTGGCACAGGCTGAATTTGCTTACAATTGCATGGTTAACAGATTCACGGAGTAGTCCTTTTGCTGTGGTTTACACCAAGGCCCCAAACTTGATCACAGATTTGGCTGACATTCCAAATCCCAAAAGTAGACCAGCAGGTTCTCTAGCAAAGTCCATTCATCAGCTCCATCAAAACGTTAAGGAACATCTGGAGATAGCCAATACTCGTTACACTACAAAAAAAACCTTTTTGCTACACTATAGCTTCCCACGCCACAAAATAAGCGCCGCAAAAGGAACCTTTAGCGTTACTGTTTATGAGCGTCGCAAAAAAGTATTTTTCGTGTCACTTTTTTATCAAAAATTACGGTTCAGGTACCTTTTTGCGTCGCTCGTAATAAGTGACGCAAAAGGTAGATTTTTGCGGCGCTGTTTCTTTGGAGCGCGGCAAACAAAAATTGTAGCAAAAAGGTATTTTTTTAGTAGTGTTACAAGACTGCTGCTGATACAAAACGACGTGTCCAGACTTTTGAACCTGGGGATCTAGTGATGGTCTTCCTACGCAAAGAACACTTTCCAGTAGGTACCTACAACAAATTGAAGCCTAAGTGTATTGGCCCATATCCTGTCAAGTCTAAAATCAATGACAATGCGTACATTATTGATCTTCCTGGTCATTGGAACATTTCTGCAACATTCAATGTAGCTGACTTAAAGCACTATCATTCCCCAGATGCTGCACCTACTATTACTACATTACTCGAGGACGAGTCATATTTTTCTGAGGAGGATGGAACTGATGCAGGCCCAACAACTGGCCCAATGGGCCATAGCCTTACCGACCCAACAGAGCTGGATAAGGAGTATCTAGGATAGATTTTCCCCTAAATCCTATTGTTTTGCCTTTAGTGTTTTTGTCTGTTGCATTTCTGTTTTAACGAACTTGTAACGTTGGCCAACCTTCCTGCTGGTATATCTTGTTTTCCAGTAGGAGATGTGAAACCATTAACGTGTTTTCTGCTTTGTTTATCAATCAAGAAGAAGAGCCTTAGCTCTTGTTTATCTTTTCCTAGACTTCTACGTCACAAGCCTAACACAAATCATTAATTGAAGATTGATGATTTAATTTCTAGAAGATAGAAAGATTTTATTTGCTAAGTGGTGTAAAGGTTGCAAAGTGCTAAGGTTTAAAAATTTCACTGATAAAGGCCTTATATAGTGTTCTGGCCGACTAAGCAGCCCTAAACCGACTCTTATTACAACGAAGCATCATGTAAGGCTGCTGGTATGTATTTCGGGTCACGTTGCCGCATGGGCTTGGCCATTGCATGACGACAACTTCACTCTGCTCCCTCCAGCTTTAGTCTTGGCTACTTTCGTGCATTGCTTTAGCCCAATCTGCTAAAATTTCAACTCCGAATCTCTTTTCTTCAGCCCTCTACTCGTCATAATCTGTCAAGTAAACAATTTACGGAGAAGTGACACCCAATCCCGAGATAAAGTGATAAACCAATAATACAAACTACAACTCGCCAAACATGTATTCAACCAAAATAACTTATAACTCATCATAAGATTAGTCAAATAAAGCATATAAATAGGGTACAATTGATGGTGAAAATAACGTAAAGTTAACTCACATCAACTTTCCTCCACTTAGTTTTCTATTGTACCGAGCAAAAATTAAATCAAAATGAACCCCCAAAACAATATTCAAACTAATTAACTAAGAACAGGCTAATTCAAGAACTCAAAATAAATTATGCACCAACCTATGTCTAGATCTTGAAAGACACGGCACATATATGTTCACGCGTAACTGCCGCAAGACAAAGTATGATCATACGTGAATCAAAATCCACCCAAAACCTCTATAATTCGTAACATAATCGTCACAAATCTCATAACTCAACAATTGGTGAACATGGACACAATTGAATCAAGATTTAACCATAAATGCACTTACTGAGCTATAATCAAGGGAATAAACATGAATAAAACGATAATAAAGTCGAATTTCATCACCCTCACATAGCTTAAATACCTCTAGAGGAAATAGGCTAAAATGGGGAGTTTTTGGTCGGATTTAGAGGGTTTTGGAAGCTAGGTATATTCTGGCGGAGATATGTGGGGAGATTTGAACATCTTTTGAAGAAACGTTAACGCCGACCGATATCGATGTCGGAGGTAATATCGATCAGAATCTGATTGATAATCTTTATAATCTTAACGCCGGCTTCAACTTCAACTACAACGCCCGGCTTAAGGGCGATGAGCGAGGTGCCATGGTAGCTAGGGCTTGAGGGCGATGAGCGATAGAGAAAAAAGAGGATATAGCATTGACTTTTTTTCTGTTTGTATACCAGAGTTTTTTCGACAATAGTTTGTATACCAAAGTTATTATAAATCGAATATTATTTACATTAAAAATATTGAATCTTGGTTTTATGTTATAATAATTATACATTTACCGGCAGCTATTATAAATCTGCCGCTAAACTATAGCACTAACAGTGGAATGTAAAATCCGCCCCTAAAATCCACACTAAAAGCAAATTTTTTTGTAGTGTCTCTTCCTCTTGATTGACTAAACTAGACGGGTTAGTGATTTTGACTTAGTATTCTTGCTAGCGAGGGCGGCCCAACACTAAAGCGGTCGAGACAGATAGTCTTGGTGAGCATTGATGATCTCAGGGTCCAAAAATAAAATTTTGTATAGATCCAATCTGATCCAACCTAATATAATTTGTTAATTTTTTTTATTTGAAATTATGAAGGCCTAAAAAAATTTACTCGAACCAATAAAGGCCCAAATATTTTTTTATCTGACATAATTCGAATCGATAAGTATGAAATTTTAAACTAAAAAACCTAAATCGGTAAGCTTGGCTTTAGGCCCAAAAATTCATTAGGCCGGTCCTGCTTAATTGCTAGTAATAACTTGAGATCAAGAATTTGGAGCGATCAAAGATTTTTTATTTTATTTTATTTTTTCTTGTTCTTTCTCGTTGTGATGTGTTGTTGGAGATCCATTTGTTACATTGCTATTACCTTGTAAGTAGTATTTTTTGTTTTCGTTAGGCCTTCTGCTACATAGCTATGACCTTGTACCTAGTTGTTGTCCTTTGTACTCTTTGTGGCTTTAGGAGTATCTTTTATTTTTGTTGAGTCATTGGAGATGCCTTTTGCAAGCATATTTGTTGCCTTGTCTATTTTCATATGATAACTGTTGTTTTGTTTTATTTATTAAAACATAAGAGAAACTTATATCGAATACTCTTAACTAATTCTCTATTTTACTGATTTCAAATACATATTTTTAATTTATAAAATCTCTATTAAAATAAGAAATGAATCGATCTCTATTTTATAGAATGCATGAGATATAAAGAAAATTTTCTGAGAATCTGGATAAATGCGGTAGATGTAAAGTAATTTTCTGAATCTGAATATTACTGATAAAAATAAAAAGTATCTGCTTCAATATTATTTTTCATACATATGTATCTTTGAAATCTCTAAAGTAAAGTTTTAAAAGATTTCTGATATCTCTGCAATGCTCTAATATGATAGCTGTCAAAATGAAACGAAAGAAAAACCATGTCCTCCATCTAAGACACAGGAATCCCTCCATTTTTTTTTTCTTTCCAGCAATAGGAATTTTTCTAAAACCTGCATGCCAGTAGGTTATGACGTGAGTATGACCCGACATCATACGCGTAGCACATAGTGTACTATTTCGGAGCTTCTCAGTATAATGGGTCAAAGGAGTTTAGCCCAAATAAGGGCCCAACAGTAGTTCAAATAGTATTAAGAAAGAACACTTAGTCATGTATACTACATCTCCCAGCTCGTTCAACCGACCTGGTGCAGGCTCACTTTGGTTCAAAACCCATTGCTCGGGGCATGGCATTACTGTCGACCTCAGAAGTACGAAGTAGGCGATCAGTCCACTGAGGCAAATAATACCCCACGATGGTACTTGACACAGTAAGGGTTCCACGATTCCCGCTCTTCTGTGCATTACCGGTAAACCGCCCCATGATCGAAGGCATTTTTAAATCTTATGCAACTCATCATTTACTCCATATATGGTCGGAGATATAAAAAGGCTTATCACCTGAACCTTGAGCAAGCGTTAATAGCTTGATCTTACAATACAAAAGTGCGTAGGCAAGCGAGTGCGTATTGGCTCAACTATATATAATCGATCAATCACCAAATGTACCCGCCACAGTAGTTAGGTTATCCTCACGAAACCCGATTACCCGGTTCTTGACCTGATTTCATCGATGACGATTTTAAGCATCGCCGTGTTAGAACAGTCACAATACCAATGACTCCTTTCTCTAAAACCTCTTTGTTGGTAGGTAGTGGTGGACCCAGAAAATTATAATCAGGTATTCTTGGTTTTTAATTTTATTTTATATATAATTAACATTTGATGTTTTCACGATAATCACAATCACAACACTTTTTTGCTGTTTTCACAAAAGTAACCTCGAAAATAACATTGGAAAAATATCAAAATAAAGAGGAGAAAAAAATATGATAAAAGAATTAAGATGTTTTGAAACTTATAGATAAAAAAATATATATATACCTTGTCATACTGGTGTAGAGAAAATGTATAGTGGAGTAGATGATATAAGTTTGAATCTTAGATCAATAGATATATTCATTTAGTATACAATTATACCCGGATGCTACAGTTTTCAAATCTGTTGACTCGTTCACTCAAAATTTTACACTACACTACAAGAAAACGTGTTTAAAGGGACAAACTTTAAAGGGGCGGCGTGTGTAAATCTCTTTAAATATCTTTATTGGGACGACACGATTCGTCCTTTTAAATGAATTCAAACATAGTCAAAGTTTTGGGTGGATTTTTCGGAGGGAAACTTTAAAGGGACGACAATGTCGTCCCAAAAAACAAAATATTAACCCCACCGTGCCAGCTTGGATTTCCACGTGGACAGAACTATTTAAAGGGACGACAATGTCGTCCCATTACACATTTTTCAGATAAAATATGATATATGAAAAAATATATAAGATTTTTGGTGTTTAGGGACGACAAATGTAAATCACTTTAAAAGAAATTAAATATTTTTGAGAAAATAATATGTGTACAAAAGAAATTATAAAATTTTTGTTTGTAGGGACGACAAATGTCGTCCCTTTGCACAAAATAAATTAAATGTTTTGAAATATAAAGCGTTGTGTCGATAAATAAGATTGATTTTATATAAATGCTCATTTGAAGGGGCGACATTTGTCGTCACTTTAAATAAAAACAATTTTTAATATACATATTCTAATAAGCATTGCGTTAAAATATAAAATACATTATTTTTTTATAAAAATTTCTTTATCGAACGATAATATACAAGTGATTCTGATAATACTCTCTAATATAGATCTTTAGTTCGTTATCGAGCGATTGATTTGAATCTCGGGGTTTGTTATCTTTTCTTACAGATCATTTTGATAGTACTATCTACTATAGAGCGTCAGTTCGTTATCGAGCGAATGAGTTAGATCGTTATTGGTAAGGATAGATCGATTTGAATCTCGGGGTTTGTTATCGGCGAATCGTTACATCGTTATCGATCATTGTGATAGTACTATCTACTATGTCTCGATGGATCGTTATTATCGGCGAAGGAGTTAAGAGTCGGGGATCGTTATTAAGAGATCGATTTGAATCTCGGGGTTTGTTATCCAATGAATGAGTTATATCATTATCGATCATTACGATAGTACTATCTACTTATAGCTCATCGATCGTTATCGAGCGAATGAGTTAACAATCGTGGTTCGTTATCGAGCGATCGATTTGAATCTCGGGGTTCGTTATCGAGCAATCGATTTGAATGTAAGGGTTCGTTATCGAGCGAATGAGTTAGATCGTTATCGTTATCGATCATTGTGATAGTAGTATCTACTATGGCTTGATCGATCGTTATCGAGTGAATGAGTTAAGAGTCGGGGTTCGTTATCGAGCGATTGATTTGAATCTAAGGGTTCATTATCGAGCGAATGAGTTAAATCGTTATCGATCATTGTGATAGTACTATCTACTATGTCTCGATGGATTGTTATCGAGCGAAGTTAAGAGTCGGGGATCGTTATTAAGAGATCGATTTGAATCTCGGGGTTCGTTATCGAGCGAATGAGTTATATCGTTATCGATCATATGGATAGTACTATCTACTATAGCTCGCTCGATCGTTATCGAGCGAAGGAGTTAAGAGTCGGGGATCGTTATTAAGAGATCGATTTGAATCTCGGGGTTCGTTATCGAGCGAATGAGTTAGATCTTGACGATGATGCGTAGACATTCTAGAAGAACCTATTCTTATTTTTGGAAACATTGCACAACTTTGTATTTTACGTAACATTTTTTGTTTATGCATTTTTTTGTTTTGAATGCCCTCTTATAAACACATCTGTTATTGATTTTGGAAAAAACAGGATTGGTTTGATGTAAATAGCATTGGAGGCCATGCGAAAACAAAAAAATTATTTAAAAAAAAAATTAGTCGTCCCTTTAAATGAGTTTTTGGAAATTTAATAAAATTATTTTTTTTCCCAAATATATTTTAAGGGACGACATGTGTCGTCCCTCTAAATGTTTTCTATAAAAAAATTGCTTTTTCGTATTAAATTTTATTATGAAAATTAAATGTATAATCTTTTAAGGGACGACATTGTCGTCCCAAAAAAGTTTTTTTTTTTAAAATTAAATTTTTTTTTTCTAATAATAATTTTTTTTTGGAAATTAAATGAATCATGTTTATAGGGACGATATTGTCGTCTCTTCAAATAATGTCATGTTAGCACGCTGAATTTTCTTAGAAATGTTCGTGCCACGTCAATATTCTTTTAAAGGGACGATTTTGTCGTCCCTTCAAATATGTCAGTTGTTTAAAGGGACAAAGCGAAGAAGAGCGGATTTATAGGGGCGCGTGTGTCGTCGCTTTAAGCATTATTGGGGCGATAATGGCTTTAAAGAGGCGACAAAATGTCGTCCTTTAAACCAATTTTCTTGTAGTGCTATATGACTTTGTTTGCAAGTAATATTAATTGATTCAGAAGAGGAGGCTATCGTTTGATTGTTTGTACTCTCCCGTTCCTGTATAAAAAGTCGTAGTTGCCTAAAAGCAGCGTATTAAGGAGAGTAGTTAACGTTTTGGTGAATATCAAAATGATAATAGCGCTTTGAATATAATTGATGTAATGTTGTATTGATTTAAAACTCCTTAATAAATAATGGTAGATGTAAAAATACTGATAAATAATTTTTAGAAATGTAAGCTTCTGACAAATAAAAAAAAAATATTTTTAACAACCACGAAAGTTAAATAAGGACGGAAGGAGTATCTCTTCTTTCTCAAATCGTCATCAATTCCTAAATATTCGTTACAACACATCAAGATTTAACCTTAAATGCACTTACAAAGCCATAATTAAGGGAATAAACAATAATAAATTCGACTCTCATCACTCCCACTTAGCTTAAATACGTCTCATCCTCTTGATTGACTAAACTTGACCGACCTTTGACTCCTCATAAACTATATGACTTGACCTAGTATTGTTGCCAATAATAATTCGAGATCAAGAATTTGGTGCGATCAAAGTTATTGTTGTGGTTTTATTTTTTCTTTTTCGTTGTGTTGTGTTGTTGGAGATCCATTTGTTACGTTCATTACTATGACTATCACCTTGTAACTAGTTGTTGTTCTTTGTACTCTTCGTGGCTTTAGGAGTATCTTTTATTTTTGTTGAGCCATTAGAGATGCCTTTTGCAAGCTTATTTAATTTGTTGCCTTTGCTTGTTTTAATATGTAATCTATTGTTCAATTTTTATTTTTAAAATATAAGATCACTTGCAATAGATACTATTAACAAAATTATTATTTCTGAGTTTTAAATATTTTTTTTCAGTTTAAAGAATATCTATTCAAGATGAAATTAATCAGCGGGAGATATAAAGGAAAATTTATAGAATGCGGGAGATAAAAAGGAAAATTTACAGAAGTTAGATTAATGCGGTAGATGTAAAAAAAATAATCACAGATTTTTTATTTTAAAGTAAAAAATAGAGTATCTGTTGCAGTGTTATTTTTTCCTAACTACGTATGTTGAAATTTCTAATTTATAATTTTTATAGGATTTACAGTATATACTGCAAGTGATCTAATATGATAGCCGTCAAAACAAAAAGAAAGAAACCCTAAAAAAAATTGAAAAGAAAGAAAAACCATGTCCTCCATTTACTACCGAAATACCTCAATTTTTTTTCTTTCCAGCAATAGGAATTTTTCTTAAACCTCCCGGCCTGTTGGTTATGACATGGGTATGAGCCGACGTCATACGCGTAGCACATACTAGACTATATATTTCGGTGTTTCTCAACATAATGGGTCAAATGTTCAGCCCAAATAAGGGCCCAACAGTTCATATAGTATCGAGAAAGAACACTTAGTCATGTATACAACATCTCCCAACTCGTTCAACCGACCTGCCGTAGGCTCACCTCGGTTCAAAACTCTTTGCTCGGGTCATGTCATTCTTTATCGACCTCGGATGTTCGCGATAGGCAATCAGTCCACTCAAGCAAATAATACCCCACGATGGTATTTGACACAATAATGGTCACACGATTACCGCTCTTCTATGCATGACCGGTAAACCGCCCCATGATCCAAGTCATTTCCATATCTTATGCAACTCGGGATTTACTCCTTGGTCGGAGATATATAAAGGCTGATCACCCTCAACCTTCAGAACTACACTAATAGCCTGATCTTTTACAATAAAATGGTACGTAGCCAGCCGAGTCCGCATTGGCTCAACTATAATCAATCACCAAATGTACCCGTCACAGTAGTTAGGTTATCCTCACGAAACCCGATTACCCGGTTCTTGACCTGATTTCATCGGTGACAATTTTAAGCATCGCCGTGCTACAACAGTCACAATACTGATTACTTCTTTGTTCTAAAACCTCTATGTCGGTAGGTAGTGCAGGACCCAAAAATTATAATCAGGTAATCTTGGTTTTAATTTTCCTTATATATACAATTAACATTTGATGTTTTCACGAAAATTACTGTCACAACAAATTTTTGCTGTTTTCAGAAAAATAAACTCGAAAAAAATATCGGAAAAATATCAAAATAAAGAGGAGAAAAAAATATATGATGAAAGAATTAAGATGTTGTGAAACTTATAGATAAAAAAAAAAAAAAGAGTACATTGTTGTACTGGTGCTGAGAGAATGTATAGTAGAGTAGAGATATAAGTTTGAATCTTAGATCAATAGATATATTCATTTAGTATACAATTATACCCGGATGCTACAGTTTTCAAATCTGTTGACTCGTTCACTAAATTTTTTGTTTTTGTTTCTGTATTCTTGATTTATCCACTAGGTCAATCTGGTTGGTTCTTTGCACATAGTATATGATTTTGTTTGCATATAATATTAATGTATGACATTGACATCGTTGTAAATAAAATAAAATAAAATAAAATCAGAAAACATGGATCAAGAACGACTATAAATAGAAAGGATTTAAAGACTAAAGTAGCTCATCCCATCCTCTAGCTAGCATTTCTTTTAAATTACTCAAAAGAATTAATTATTTATGAAGATGGGTGTCCCAATGAAGAAAGTAGCTGTGATTTTGGAACAATGCTGTGTATGTTCATCATTGTTCAAACAAGCCTTCCCAGCAAAAGAATTTCGTCACCGCAGGTAAAATTTTCATTGTTATATTCCCAGCAAAACAAGTAAATAATGCATATGCAAAAGCTATATGTCATTTATTATTTGTTGGATTATTATTATTATTATATGGGAGTAAGCATATATTCTACTACTTTACCTTACAGAAGCGTGAGGCTTTTATAACAAATATTTTGCAGCTGTAGTAAAAGTCAAAAGGGCTCATCGACTCGCAGGGGAGGACACCTGGGAGGCCTGGTTTTATACATGGAGCCCGAGGAGGAGGAGCAGGAGTGTGGTCCTGGACTATGCCTCAAAGATGTAGTTGGTGGCGATGCGGTTGTTTCATGTGACAGCCCCGAAGACAAACCGGAATTGTGCCATTGTGAATTTGTGAATGAAGATGATGTAGAAGGGTATTGCGCATATAATCCTGCTGATCCAGATAGTCAATACGAGTAACACTAATATTAATGATGTAGAAGGGTATTGCGTTCTTACCCAGTCGTCGTTTAAAAGTTACGATGTTATGATGCATGCATTTTCCTTTGTCGTTTTATTTTATGTTTCTCTTTGTTTTACACAAACAAAAGCCTCTTACCATACAATATGATTTAAAGTTGGGCTAAAGGTTCGTTTCCACAACCTTCCATTTATTGTACTTTACTTTCTGTTGTACTCTTTTGTTTTGATAGATTTAGTGAATAACAAAACAATTGTCATTGGAAAACAATGAGTTCTACAATGAGACTTATATAGAGAGCCAAAAAGGCTATAAGCGGAAAAATATAAATAAATATAAATAATCTATCATCTAATCGCTCCCTCAAGCGGACGGGTGGCGAAGTCAAGCTTGGAAACAAAAGTAGAAAATGATAACGCGGCAAGGGCTTGGTAAGAGCATCGACCAAGCCAGTGCAGCGACAACACGAGCAACACGAACAAGACCTCGCTCAACATGCTCACGAATAAAATGATAGTCAATAGCCACGTGTTTCATTCGTGAGTGAAAGGCTGGATTAGCACTTAGGCGAAGAGCACCTAAATTGTCACGAGAAAATCATTTGGTGTGGAACAAACCGAAAAACCGAGATCTGCAAGCAAATAGGTCGACCAGGCGATTTACGCGCCGTATCACAGCAGCGCTTTGTACCGTGATCGGTGTCTTACGAGTATGTGCTGGCTACACTTCCATACCTTACATTGTCTTCTGGCGAAATGCTATTTCTTGGAGTTCAAGAAGCAACACTCGATTTCTCGTTCATCTGGTGAGATAGACCAAAAAAAAATACATGGAGGATATACCACAAAAAAAAAAAAAACGAGGAGGATTTACCCTTAAAAAGACAATAAATTGAGGATATACCTAAAATAAAAAGCGATAGAGCAAATCAAGTGAGTGAAAAGTCAATTGCCGATGAAACAAGAAACAATTGAATTTGACCATGAGAAAGAAAGGGGCTTAGAAAAGAAATTGATTGGGAGACCATCACCGTTAAACAAAATGAACTAGGTGTTGTGGGGTTGGATCGACAATAAATAATGATTTTTTTATTGTTTTATTTATTTATTTATTTTGATATTAATATAATAATAACAATAATAATAGAATAGGGGTGGCGGGAGGGAGGGTCGACGGGAAAGAAAAGCCGTAATTTGTTGGTGGTGCAATAGATTACCATGTCCATGAATCTCATGAGTATGCATGTGGATGTATAAATCTTGAAGAAAAAAAGAAAGAAAAAAAAGATCGAGAAATAAAACAAAGTAGAGATGAGGAGGTGGGACTTGTGAAATAAGAAAGCTAAGATAGTGGTAAAAGAAATTAAAGTCTTGATTTTTAGATGAGGGTTGTGAGATAGAAAAATGACCGGCCGAAGAACAAGCAGGAAAAAGAAATTCGAGAAGAAAAGAGAAGTAAAAAAAAAAAAAAAATGGAAGTAGTGAGGTTTGATCATATTGATGTCACAAACCCCCACCCAAACATTATTTTAAGTAAAGTTTACTCGAGGATCGAAAAGGCGTTAGTGCAGAGAACACGATCTGTGATAGATTTAGTGAATAACAAAATAATTGTCATTGGGAAACAATGAGTTCTACAATAGACTTATATAGAGAGCCACAAAGGCTATAAGCGGAAAAATATAAATAAATATAAATAATCTATCATCTAATATGTTTCTCCGCCAATAAAATAAAATAAAATATAGTAATACAAAGAAATTTTATTCCAAGGAAATTTCATCGAGTTGATCAATCAATGTCTCAGGGCTAAATTGCAAAATTGGTCATTATAGCCGAACACGCGTTTTGTAAATCTAGTCTGATTTTCTCTAGTTATAAAATTGGTCCTATAAATTGACTTTTTTTTTTTTATATTTAATTTTATAGTCGTGTGTAGATTCGTGGGTATAGGATGTAGTAAAATGTTAATTTAAATATGAACGACCTGAGGGTTGGTGATAAAAATCGTTTGTAGGATATATATTATTATTTTTCTTTCATATCAAATAATAAAGAGTTCATGTTATTAGACTTGGACTAAGATGCTAGAAAAACCTCGAGATTCTCGTTCACAGAACACAACCCTAGTGGTTCCAGGTGAATTCTTTTTGCAGGTTGATGAATAGTCTTTCACTTAAGAGGCGTGTTAGTCATGCTTAATGGTAGACTAACACGCCTCTTAAGTTTTGAAAAAATGAAAGTTTAAAATAACTATTTAGTTTACACTTAAGCATGTCATGTAATTCACATGGAACCACTGGGATTGTGTTCTGTGAATGAGAATCTCGAGGTTTTCTAGCATCTTAGTCAAGTCTAATAACATGAACTCTTTATTATTTGATATGAAAGAAAAATAAGAATATATATCCTACAAGCGATTTTTATCACCAACCCTCAGGTCGTTCATATTTAAATTAACATTTTACTACAACCTTTACCCACGAATCTACACACGACTCTAAAAGACTTATATATACATTTATGATCAACTTTTGTTTATACTTTAATTATTAATGTTTGATTAAAATAAGGCTTACACATGTAACCTACGTATGTCAACACAACTTTTAGATTGGCCCAAAGTATATTATAACTAATAGATTTTAGTGTTGAAGAGATATGCCATTCTTGCCAAATAGACGTCTATATATACATATTCCATGAATCATGTACAAAGCTCTGTGTATAAACTTGCAGTGTTGAAAATTAAAGTAATGTTGTTATAAATTCTTGTTTAATATTAACCCATTCAAGGATCAAATGAACTAAATTCAAAATTAAGCTTATCTATTATATAATAAAGACTACTATTAAAGAAGAGTTGACACAAAGGATCATATCACATTAAATCAAATATTCTGCGTTCTTCTTTCCTTTTTTACAATTACAGAAATATATTATAATAGTAATAAGAACAACAACAACAACAACAACACAAGCTACCAACAACATACGTCCTTTATCTATGCCACCAACTTCATTATGTTGAGGGAAAAGTATGATTGACTGTAGTTGTTGGATTCCCATAATATCTTCCTACATTTACTATTGATTGACTAATATTCAAACTCCATTTAATATTGGAAGGAATGATTCATGCCAATTCTCGTTTATTCTCAAATTAATTTATGGTCAAAAGTGTATGAATGATACAAAAATAAAATGGAAGTGATTTTAAGCGTAATCATAAATCGCATAAATCGTTAGCGCAATGACTTTATCTTAATACATTTTAACTTTTATAAGAAAAGCAAAAATAATACAAAAAGTGCAGATGCGATCTACGATTTTCGGGGGCCAGGTCATAAATTCTGTGTCTTTATCATTTTCCAAATAAAAACTACCTCCGGTCCATTAATTTTCTATCATTATTCATGTGGGTAAAATAACTGTTCATTAATTTTCTATCATTTAATGCAAATTTTGACTTATGAGCCATGTGAAATACTACTATAAAGTACAAAAATGTAGGCAAGTCATTGAAAGATTTTCATGATACAAAATTATAGTTGGCAAAATTTATAAAATTATATTCTATAAAAATCCATCCTACATAGTACGGGTAAATAATAATGCCTAGCTAGATATTTGTTTTGGTGTTTGAACACTTCTTCTTCGTTTTTTTTTTTTTTTGATGAAGTGTTTTGAACACGTACTTCTAATCCTTTGCTACAACAAAATAAATAAATAAAAACATGTGATGTATAAATGTAGTCGATCCATTTCTCAAGATATTTATGTTAGTAAAACATTTAGTCTAAATTCATGGGATACCCCTAAAAAAAATTCTTGAGATTAATTCAAAATTTAAAATATATCATTTATCTCTCAAACAACATGGGAAAATATTTACAGTACATGGCAATATACATACATTATATTTATATTATAAGTTTAGACATTAATCATCATATACATGAATTTTTGTTAACAGAAGGGATTGTTTGTAGTATCATAAATAATCCAGATTAAATACTGCAAATTTAGTTATACTGATAAATGAAAGGACAAATAACATTAAATACGATCACATCCTCTTCTTGTCACCCCAATGCCACAGGCCGAAGAAGAGCTAGCTAGCTAGCTAAAATGGATAATGGATAAGTACATCAACATGTGGGGGTATATATTTAGCTTCTATGAGATCTTCAATATGCCTCGATGCAAACCATCTAGCTTCTTGTTCATTGATATGCTCAGGATAGTTCATCTTGCGCAATGTTGCATCATAGGTGTCAATGATGATTTCCTCAAGGCGAGGCGTTTATCACTACATTCATCATCAGTTCAACATTGCTAACAAGACCATAATAACCTTTAAACTCGAAAAATTTAAGGTTTTTGAAGCCAATTGTCTTTCAACCTTCTGCGTGGTCCTACTCAAGCGCTTAAGGCGGAACCACCCCAACTCCAATACAAACTCCTCAAGATGATTGCAAGATTTAATGGCGTAAAGTAACATGGTTAGACTTTCATCATACTCAACCACCTATCAATGTCCTCTTGGTAGTCCTTCTTAATGGTACAACAAATTCTATATACCTTCAAATAAAGACCTTTGTGCTGCTGCAAGACATGGTTGACCCGTTTGACAAAATAGTTGTGTATCTTTTCATTATAACCAACTGAACCAAGATGAAAATGAAGTACAGGTGTGTTCACCCACAAATTCAACCATCGTGTTGAAAGGATACTTGTCTTTACCATTTCCTTCAATGTTAACAAGGACAGAATGATCAAAAGAACTTCATCTGGCAAAGAACTAATACGATCATCATTATTAGGAAGATGCATTCCATATAACCGCCAATTCAGCTCATCCTTGCTCTATAAATAGCAATTGGATGTTCTGGATTAGAGCTAGAGTCTTTAATTACGTTTTCTATTAATCAATTTCTGAAAAGGATCAAGAACACAATTTCCCGCCTTTTCTATATTCAAATTAATTCATCTTCTTCATTATGATGTTCTTCAGTTTGTTGATGATCTTTGGTAGCTTTATCATTTTCTGTTCTTGATTAACTGAAATTCAACAGGATTGAAGTCACGAAATTCAGATTCTGGATAACACACTTGCAACTCACATACGATGCGATATTTTTTGGAGAATGGGAAAAAGAGAATGTTCTGAACCTAAATAGAATATTGAAATTTTTTGCAAGGGTGTCATGCCTCAATATAAATATGAGGAAGAGCAAGATTTTCGGAATAAATGTGCAAAATGTGGAACTTTTCGATGGTACTGATTCTCTTCGATGCAGTTATGGTTACTTACCTTTCACTTATCTCGGGTTACCTATTGGAAATAATATGAATCGAAATGTCAGCCTCGCAGCCTATTATTGATCGAGTAAGGAGAAAGTTGGCAGGATGGAAAGCTAGAATGTTGTCTTTTGGAGGGAGATTAACTCTGATTAAGGCGGTCCTTGGGAGTCTTCCGTTATACTATTTCTCTCTTTTCCATGCACCTGATGCTGTGATACACACTTTCACTACAAGAAAACTGTTAAATTACGAAGCGCGTTTTAGAAAAATTGAGAGCTAATTTCTTTTGGGGTAGGGGACATGGTGAGTGAAAAATTGCTTGGATATCTTGGAAAAACATTTTAAATGAATAGAATCATGGGGGTCCAGGGGTTGGGGGGTGATGACGGTTAAAATATACCTATTTATGTCTCAATTCTAACCTTAAATCGGAGTTAATTATATATATTTCATATTAAATCACTTGTTTATATTTATTATTTAATGTTAAGTGATTATTAATATGATTTTTTGGTATTTAGCTGTTTTTATTATTAAAGACCAATTTATTGTGAGATAAATGCTGATTTTGTAGATCATGATAAATCGGGAGGATAAATGTCATTCAATCGGTGAATCTCAAGATAATAAGGAAGAAAATCGGAGCATTAATCAAGGGATAAGTTAGAAATCGGATCGGCCACGGAAGAATGCGTGGGGAGCAAGTTAGGCGAAAAGCGCATTTAACATGTGCAAAAGAGGCTCGGTCGGCCGAGCCACTTCATTCGATCGACCGAGGGTTGATATTCGGTCACCCGAAGCTCATCAGGAAGAAAAGCATGTATATCTTCTAGATCCTTCCTAGGTCGGCTATAGCCTACATATAAGGAGCGACTTCTGAAAGTGAGACCACAACCACCAACAACCAATAAGATACAATATATACAATACCTTGAGTTTATTAAGTTTTAGTTTTTTATGTTCGTTCATTGTGGAGTCGTCGGATTCTCCGGTTAGGGGCGCATTAAAGTGGGAGTCATTCTCGTCTTCGAGGTATGACTTTTCAATTATGCAATCTTTATTCGTAGAGTCGATTTATTTTATTATGGAGTAGTTTTCTTGTATTGATTCCGCGATGTAGACTAATTATGAACCCATGTGTGTAGGTTAGAAGCGTTAAGAAGTAATCATAATTTGTACCGGCGCAAATCCTTTCCCGGTCGGCCGAGACATGTCACTCGGTCAACCGGGACATGTCATTCGGTCGATCGAGGGTGGTGAAGTTTAGGCGCGAATTATGACCCGGCCGACTACGTCGATTCTCGATTTGGAATTAAAGCGAGTAATTAAACTGATCAACTTAATTATTTGTCATCATAATTTAACAAGAAACCTAAAAGTGATTGTTACTTAGGATCTAGATTGAATCGGCATCTAAGAATGCGCGCCTTACCCTAGGAATGTTGCTTAGATGAGGTTCACGGTTTATCTTGGCATCCTAGTTTTAAGTAATTGTGTCGAAGTTATATGAGATGGAGGCATTAAAGGTGAAGTCACGTAATGGAGGCACAATGATTTAGATAGCCTAATCGAAGCTAAATCTACCTTAGGGGATGACTCCGTAGTCATAATAATTAATCTTTAATGTTTGTTTTGTCTCATTGTCAATCTAGTTCACATGGGAGTCATTAGCTACTAGCGTAATCAATATTCTTAATATTCTTTGTTTAGATAATATCAACAATATTGTCCTTGTTTTAGTAGTTTTTAGTTGTCTTTGTGATATTACGTGTCTTGTGGTTGTCACTATCTTATTTACTACGTTTAGTTGGTCGTAGACCGCCCTTTCAATTTAGTTACAGTAGAATAAAGTTGTGTTTTGTTTGTGCCGAGTCTCATGGGATCGAAACCTCGACTCTATCTAGCTATACTACGATTGAACTAGTTCTCTTGCTAGTGTGTTAGTTAGGTGTCGAGTATTTTATTACTTGACACTGTACATCAAGTTTTTGGCGCCGTTGCCGGGGACTCGAGTCATTAAATTAAAATATAGCTTATTTTGTTAGGCCCGAATTCGTGGACATGCACGTGAATAAGAATGCGTATATTAAATAGTGTCGTTATAAAAATAAAAAAAAAAAAAAAAAGAGTTCGGTCAGCGAACCACGAGTTCTCGATCGACCGAGAATTTATTTTTCTGTTTACATTACGTATTAGTTTCTGATGTGCATACTGTTTTATTTACGTTTTTTCTCAAACTTGTTTGAGTGCATTTTAGTTTCGTTTTTATTATTTAGTCTAGTTAAAGGCCTAGCCTTTAAATTTTTATTGTTTTATTGTTTTTGTTATTTTATGATGTCGCTACTCGGAAATGAAGGAACCGCTTGAGCCATATAATCCTGAAATAGAAATTTGCGGCGAAATAGAAAGTTAGCTAGAGAGGCGGCTAAGCAAGGAAAAGAGGATCCAAATCTAAAGGAAGCGAGCACGAATCGGAAGAAGGACATACAACCGATCATTAAGCATTACGAATACGAAGCAGAAATGGAAAGAATTCGGTCAATCGGAACCGGTACTTAATCTGAAGTTATTAATAATTCCAATAATGTTAATAATGCGAACAATCTTAATGCGAATAATGGAAACCAAGGCTGCGGCGCACTTTGCAAAGTTATGCAGCATGGCTATTGAGCAATTCATTCCCATTATCGTAGCACCGCAAAATGCTGAAGTCTATCACCTTAGGCCTAATGTAATTCAAATGGTGACCAACTATTCCACTTTTCATGGAGTCAAAGCGAGGATCCTGGTGTTCATGTGACAAATTTCTTGGAAATCGTTAGCCTTTGTGAAACGAGAATTAATCCCGGAGGTAACATTCATCTTAAGCTTTTCCCTTTCACTTTGAAAGATAAAGCTAAGCAATGGCTTCTCTCTTTAGAGGCTGGATCTATCACTACGTGGGAACAATTATTCTGAAATTCATGAATAAATACTTCCACTTTAGGAAAAACTTTTAAGTTCACGCCAAGACATCTTAGGATTTAAGCAACAACCCGGAAAGTTTTGATCAAGCTTGGGAGCGTTTTAAGGAGGCCATGAAAGTGTCCTCATCACGATATCTCTCTGTGGCTTCTAATGCAAACTTTTACCATGGGTTGAGAGGCGAGAAAATTAGAGTAGGCGCCTCCGACAATGGAGGCGTTTGTTCTTTATCTCTTGAGGAGGCACAAGGAAAGATGGAACAAATAGCGATGAATAGTCAATGGGAGGCAATGACATAGCTCTTTGTAAAGATGGCGACATATTTGAGGATAGTGCATCTACCAAAATCTTAGAACAATTATCATTATCAACAATAAGGTGAGCGGAATGCAAGAGAGGATGGCACAGTAGAGAAATTTGGAATCGAAGTAATTCCTCAAGGTGAGAATCTTTGATCTTGAAGAAGCCAATTATATTGGGAAGCAAGGAAATCAATGGGAGGATATAAGCCTAACCATAACCATCTGGATTCGATATTGTGACCCAATGCAGGAGAAGGGCTAAACCGCCTACTACTTATATACCCTAGCAAACTAAAACTTTTGGTTGGGAAGGCTTGCAATAGAAAAAGCGAGTAATGTCGATTCTTGACAATATGGGACAACTTTCAAAATCTATGGCTGATTTAGCCACTAACTTTGCCAATATTGTCGGAAGACCGATGCTAAGGTTACCAACCAAGAAGCTCACAGTCAAAATCTCACTCACCAAATAGGACAACTACTATTTGAGCAAGTCTCATTAGACCTCTGGAGGGTTGCCAAGCAACCTTTGAGAAGAACCTAAGGATTTGAATGCGATCATGACAAGAAGTGGAAAAGAAGTAACTACAAGAGAAGAAAGTCACAAAGAATAAGGATGGTGAGCCAAGCAATAAGACTAATACTTCGAGACTTTGCTGAGCAAAGAACTTATAAAGAACTCTTGGCCTAGAGTTGAACTTTACAATAACAAGTATCCAATTTTCTTTGATGTCGATCCTTCAACTCTACCTTATCCTCCACCAAAGCCGAAGCCTAAGTTTGATAATAAGAGGTATAAGAAGTTAGTGGATATATTGATTAAGTTACAAATCAATATACCCACTAGTTGAAGCACTATTGAAATGCTGAGTACACTAAGTTTTAAAAGGCCGTCTCAGCTGAAAGGAAACTTATAGATTTAGAGACCATATGCCTTAATGAGAGTGCTCGGCCATTCTTCAACATAAGTTACCCCAAAATGCAAAGATCCAGGAAGCTTTCTCATTCCTGCACCATAGAGTAACGTATGTCTAAACAAAGCTTTGTGTGATCAGGAGCAAGCGTGAATCGATGCCACTATCTATTTTTGGAAACTAGGCATGAAAGATCTTAAGAAGACCTCAATCTGCTTTGCAATTAGGTGACCGTTACGTCAAAGAACCTTGTGGAGTGGTTGAGGATGTGCTAGTAAGAGTTGAAAAGTTTGTATTCCACAATCGACTTTGTGGTATTAGATATGGAAGCTAACTCTGAAGTACCCTTGATATTAGGGAGACCTTTCATGGTACTAGTAGAGCGCTAATTGATGTTTACAAAGCGAGTTAGTATTAAGAGTGAGCGAAGAGAGTGGCATTCAATGTCTTCGACCTTTATGAAACAACTTTGATGATGGAGAGGATGCATGTTTCATGTTGGATTCCATTGACAAGATCGTTCAAGAATTTCAACAACATGAAAGTATCAAGGATTTCTTGGATCTTTGTCAAATCACGTGAGTAGCGAGGAGGAGAAGATGATATGGCCGAGGATGTAGTAGAGGAACCCACAGGCTGTAGAGGAAGTAAGTGCTACGGAGATTGAAAGATTCAATCATAGACCAATGTGGCATAAGTACTTGAACTTAAACTCCTTTGGTCAAAAGTTGAAGACCTCTTTGGAAGAACCTCCCACTAATTTGACTTTAAAACCTCTTCTGCAAATTTGAAGTATGTATTTCTTCAAGATGAGACTTTGCCACTAATTATATCTTCTTCCAGTGGATTTACAAGAGGAGAAACTAATGAGAGAGTTTAAGAGAGTACCATGAGCATTTGGATGGACCATTCTTTGGCGTTAAGGGCATTAGTCTAGCGTATGTATGCACAAAATCTCCGTGGACCACTGAAAGAAAGTGGTTGCACAACCTCGAGGCGTCTAACCCCACAACTAAAGGGCGTGGTTAGGGATGAGGTTATAAATGCTAGAAATGGGAATTATATTTCCAATTCTTTGATAGCGAATGGGTAAGCCCTATCCACATAGTTCCCAAGAAGGAGGATTATTGGTGCAAGCCAATGAGTTGAATGAGTTAATTCTATGAGGCTAATCACGGTCATCAGTATGCATAGACTTTAGGAAACTAAATGATGCGACTCGTAAGGACCACTTTCCTCTTCCACTTCATCGATCAAATGCTCGAGAGAAGTGAGCGGGCATGCTTTTATTGTTTTCTTGGCGGGTATTCGGGATACTATCAAATCCACATCTACTTGAAGATCGTGAAAACAACATTTACATGCCCATATGGGACATTTGCGTATAATCGAATGCCATTTGGATTGTATAGCGCTCGCGACATTTCAACGATGTATGATGTCATTATTTGCGGATATGGTGGAAGATTTCTTGGAAATCTTTATGGATGATTTCTCCGTGTTGGAGGCGATTTCGATTCATGTCTCACACATCTAGCCGCAGTGTCGAAGAGATGTGAGTAGGCGAATCTTGTGTAAGCGGGAGAAGTGTCATTTGATGGTTACGGAAGGTATAGTACTAGGCCACCGCATATCAAAAGCGGAATAGAGGTGGATAGAGCCAAAGTTGAGGTGATCGAGAAATTACCTCCACTACCAATCTTAAAACTTTGCGAGGTTTTTAGGCCACGCCGGATTTTATCGTAGGTTTATTAAGGAATTTTCCTAATCTACAGACCTCTTACCGAATTATTGGCCAAGGATGTTCCATTTGTGTTTTCTAATGAGTGCATAAAAGCTTTCAGCGAAATAAAAAGTAGGTTGATTATTGCACCCGTTAGTCGCACGGATTAGGATCTTCCGTTTGAGCTGATGTGTGATGCAAGTAATCTTGCTTTGTTAGGCGTATTTGCTTTGGGTCAAAGAAAAGATAAGATCTTTAGGCCTATTTATTATGCAAGCGGACTTTGAATGCTACCCAAAAATTGCGCCACAACGGAGAAGGAGCTTTTGGCGTTATCTTTGCTTTTGAAAAGTTTAGATCTTACTTAGTGGGATCTAAAGTCAGCTGTGTGTGGGTGACCATGCGGCTCTTAAGTATCTCTAGCAAAGCAAGATTCAAAGCCTAGATTGTTGAGATGGATTCTCTTCTTTGCAAGAATTTGGCGTAGAAATCCGAGATAAGAAAGGATGTGAGAATGTGGTGGCGATCATCTGTCGCGCTTACAATTAGAGGATGGTGAGGAATTACGAGATAGGAGAATCTTTTCTTGATGAACAACTTTTCTCCATCACCACCATCGGGGACATGATGATTATGTTGCGGTTTCTTGGCGAATAGAGGTTGTGAAGGAAGAAACAACCATGGTTTAGTTTGTTTGTTAATTATCTATCCATAAAGTACTATCACCAAATCTCCTTTGTCCAAGAAAGGAAAAAATTCTTTAAAGATCTTAGACACTATTATTGGGATGAGCCTTATCTGTTTAAGCTAGGATCGATAATGCTTTTCGAAGGTGTGTGCCGAGGAAGAGTATAATGATATCTGAAGCATTGTCATTCTTATGAAGTTGGAGGGCCACTACGGGGAGAAAAAGCTGCGGCCAAGGTCCTCCAATGCGGTTTTATTGGCCGACATTGTTTAAGGATGCACACCAATATGCACGAGCATGTCATGCTTGTCAAATGACGGAAATATTTCACGGAGGAATGAGATGCCACTTAAGAGCATCTTAGAAGTAGAACTCTTTGACGTTTGGGGAATAGATTTCGTTGGACCCTTCACTTCATCATTATCTAACCGATACATCTTAGTTCTTTGTTGATTATGTATCCAAATGGGTTGAGGCCATTGCTTCCCTACAAGCGATGCTAAGGTTGTAGTTAGATTCTTGAAAAGAATATTTTTACAAGGTTTGGGGCCGCTAGAGGCGATTCTAGCGACAATGGTAGTCATTTTTGCAATAAACCTTTTGAAAGGTGATGATTAAGTATGGGGTTAGTCATAAGCTAGCAACAACGCATATCACCCCAGGACTAGTGGGCAAGTAGAAGTCACCAATCGAGAGATAAAGCGTATCTAGAGAAAGCGTCAATACGACTAGGAAAGATTGGTGAATTACGTTTGAAACGACGCTTTATGGGCTTATGGGATTTGCATATAAAACCTTGATTGGAATGTCCCGTATAGGATTGCTTTTGGAAAGGCATGTCATCTTCTGTGGAACTTGAGCACCGGGCCATGTGGGCAACAAGGATGCTAAATTTTGATGAGGCGTTGGCGGTGAGAAGAGGATGTTAGAATTAACTTCGCTGGAGGAGTTTCGTTTAGAGGCATACGAGAATGCCAAGATTTTCAAGGAAGCGCACGAAGAAGTTCCATGACAAAAAGATTACGGAGAGGACCTTTCAAAGGGTGATCACGGTTCTCTTGTACAACTCGCGCTTAAGACTCTTCCGGGGCAAGTTAAAATCAAGATGGTATGGCCCGTTTAAAGTACAACAAGTCTTTCATACAGGTGGTGGAGCTATTCAATTTCAAAAAGGCGAGTCAGGTTTGTGGTCAATGGACATCGTGTGAAGCATTATCAAGGCTTTCCTTTGGTCTTTGAGAGGAGGTTTTGTACCTCGAAGACCCTATCTATGAATAAACCATCTTGAGGCCCCGAGTCGAGCTAGCGACTATAAATTTAGAACTATTTCCTTATAACTATCTTTTTCGTTTTTAATAATAAAGTAGCATCGCGCTATCACGTTTTTTTCATCTCGCCGTGTTCGAGTCTAAGTTCGGAATAAGCGAGTTTTTTCTTGATAGCCGTCATGTGAGTTTTAGTTAGAGTTTAAATCCACTTTTGGTATTGTCCATGTGATATAAATCTGATGGCTTAAAATTGTTTTTAGATATTTATATCTAATGCGACACATTATTTTATAACTTCCATAGACATGGTATTTGGCGATTTTGTGGAGCTTGTTTGCTTATACGAGGATGTATCTGTCTCTCACGACGTCTTTGATGTTTACTCGATATTGTTCCTTTACTTGGGAGCCGTTTCAGAGCTAAGTCTTTCTTCTTAAAATCTCATTTATTTTTGTCATTGAGGGCGATGCCATGTTTAAGTGGGGGCAAGGGACTTAGCTATATGTTGAAAAAGTAAAGAGGGCGGAATATTGAGGCAATATTGAGCCAAATTTAAAATTTTCATGGATAAATGCCAAGTTGTTTAACTCGTACCCTTAAACTTGTGAAGTTCTTATACTTAGAATTGATAGGAAAGGAACCAAGTTGCGTGAGTGCGTGGTCATATTATACTTTTGCGATAAATTGTTAGTAAACTTAAGGATATTCATGCCAACAATTGCAAGTAGTTAGGTATTGTTCAACTACTCAACATGTAGAATCGCTTAGTACCGCATGAATTATAATAATTGAAAGAGGTATGTGTACATTGCATAGATGATTGGTTATGCTTACCTAGTGTCGTTGTTATCGGTGATGTATTACGATCTTACAGCCATCAAAGCGGAGTAATAAGCTTGAGGCGTACTGTGTTTTGACAATGTGTTAAAACCTTTGGGCTTATAATAACATTACCAAAGTAGCCCGCTTGTGGTAATATTCGATACTATGCATGATCTAAGATAGAGGGGATACTCGTAAAAAAAAAAAAAAAAAAGTTTTCTTCCTTGAGATTGGTAGTATTTGAAAAATATGAAGAATTGAAAAGGTTCAAGTTTTAGAGGCTTTGAGTAGTACTCGGTCTCAAGTCAAAATCCTATAGATCGCTCTTGCTTATTGTTCTAGTGCTTTAACCATTCTGAGGCAAAAGAAGTATGAATCTTTGATGTTGGTGAATTTTGATATGAAGTTTGCATAAACTCAATCTTGCTACATTTATATAAAACCAATGCATGCACACCATCACTTGATTCATAGCGAGTAGTGAATAATGCTTATCTTATGAGCATGGTGGTATGAGTTGACTCGAGTTTCTTGTGTAAGTATGAGTTGACCAAGGAAAATGTTGTCTTGGGAATGACTTATTGATGCTTTGTTAGGATGAAGCAAAGTTTAAGTGTGGGGCATTTTGATTACGGTTAAAATATACCTATTTATGTCATCAATTCTAACCTTAAATCGGAGTTAATTATATATATTTCATATTAAATCACTTGTTTATATTTATTATTTAATGTTAAGTGATTATTAATATGATTTTTGGTATTTATTTGTTTTATTATTAAAGACCAATTTATTGTGCGATAAATGCTGATTTTGTAGATCATGATAAATCGGGAGGATAAATGTCATTCAATCAGTGAATCTCAAGATAATAAGGAAGAAAATCGGAGCATTAATCAAGGGATAAGTTAGAAATCGGATCGGCCACGGAAGAATGCGTTGGGAGCAAGTTAGGCGAAGCGCATTTAACATGTGCAAAAGAGGCTCGGTCGACCGAGCCACTTCATTCAGTCGACGAGGGTTGATATTTGGTCACGAAGCTCATCAGGAAGAAAAGCAGCGTGTATATCTTCTAGATCCTTCTAGGTCGGCTATAGCCTCTATATAAGCGGTGACTATGAAAGTGAGACCACAACCACCACCAACCCATAAGATACAATATATACAATACCTTGAGTTTATTAAGTTTTAGTTTTTTATGTTCGTTCATTGTGGAGTCGTCGGATTCTCCGGTTAGGGGCGCGTTAAAGAGTGGGAGTCATTCTCGTCTTGAGGTATGACTTTTCAATTATGCAATCTTTATTCGTAGAGTCGATTTATTTTATTATGGAGTAGTTTTCTTGTATTGATTCGCGATGTAGACTAATTACGAACCCGTGTGTGTAGGTTAGAAGCGTTAAGTAATCATAATTTGTACCGCCATGAGATCCTTTCCGGTCGGCCGAGACATGTCACTCGGTCAACCGAGACATGTCATTCGATTAAATCGAGGGTGGTGAAGTTTAGAGGCGAAATTGACCGGCCGACTACGTCAGATTCTACGATTTGGAATTAAAACAAGTAATTAAACATGATCAACTTAATTATTTGTCATCATAATTTAACAAGAAACCTAAAAAGTGATTGTTACTTAGGATCTAGATTGAATCGGCATCTAAAATGCGCCTTACCCTAGGAATGTTGCTTAGATGAGGTTACGTTTTATACCGGCATCCCTAGTTTCGTAATTGTGTCGAAGTTATATGAGATGGAGGCATTAAAAGGCGAAATCACGTAATGGAGGCACAATGATTTAGATGGCCTAATCGGACTAAATCTACCTTGGGGATGACTCCGTAGTCATAATAATTAATCTTTAACGTTTGTTTGTCTCGTTGTCAATCTAGTTCACATGGGGAGTCATTTAGCTACTAGCGTAATCAATATTCTTAATATTCTTTGTTTAGATAATATCAACAATATTGTCCTTGTTTTAGTAGTTTTTAGTTGTCTTTGTGATGATACGTGTCTTGTGGTTGTCACTATCTTATTTACTACGTTTAGTTGGTCGTGAGCCGCCACTTTCAATTTAGTTCTAGTAGAATAAAGTTGTGTTTTGTTTGTGTCGAGTCTCTGTGGGATCGAGCCTCGGCTCTCTATCTAGCTATACTACGATTGAACTGGTTCTCTTGCTAGTGTGTTAGTTAGGTATCGAGTATTTTATTACTTGACTTTTTGTACATCGAGGGGCTAAAGGTACAAAATGAACCATTCTTTGGGAAAGTGGTGGTGGAGGTGCATGGTTGAATGTAATAGTTTGTGGAGGCGTGTAATTTGTGGCTTTTTCTCTTGCGGTGACAAATTGCGTGATAAAGGAGAGATGGAGAGTCTAAGAGGGAGAGATTGGAGAGTTTGCGATATTTGGTTGCTCTATTTGTAATGTTACAAGTGATGCTCCTTGGTGGATACATAACAACAAGGAAGATTTTTGGTGAGTGCATTGAAACAACTTATTTTGAAGAGGAAGATATTTTTAGGTATGGAACCACTCTATACCATCAAAGATCAATATTTTTAGGTGCAGAACTATTCAGAAGAGATTTCCAGCAGCGTGAGAATATTTCCAAGCGTGGAGTCGACATAAATGACAGCGATTGCACAGTGTGTAAAGCTTTGCGGAGAATGAACTTCATCTATTTTTGTTGTGCCCATTTGCAAAGGTTGTTTGGAGACTACTTCTTCAATTGTGTGGAATCACAGAACCGATGCCTAATAATTTGGATGGAATTTTCAACTTGCATCATAAAGTTTCTATGCTTAGGAAGAAAAATCGGCTGCGGGATGCTTTGTCTAAAAGCTGCTCTATGGATCATTTGGATAAAAGCGGAATGATGTCGTCTTCAATTCGAAATCATGCATAGTTAAGGAAGTGTTTGATGAGATACAAATTAAAAGCTTTGAATGGGTGACGAGGCGGAGAAGAAAATTTTAAGCCAATTGGAGCAAATGGAAGAATAATTAATCCGCTACAAGGTTAATTCATATGGAGTGTAATTGTCTGGTATATGGTAGATGTCAATTTTCATGCATCGGATAGCAGGCCTTCGATATACATTGTTTCTTACTAAGAAATTGTTATGTTGTGTACTTTGCCCTGTAGCATCTTGCTACTTTGAGCAATAAATTTTCTTAACTTGCTGTTAACAAAAAAAAATAATTATTCATCAATCATTCATGTAAAGGATATCAATCACACCTTTAAGACAAAGAGACTTGTAATCAATGACATAACTTAAAGAAAGTAGAATTGTCTTACAACAGTTTAATTAGTGAAAAACACATACATATATCGATAATGATACACATATATATTCATCCATCATAGTTTATTATATAATAGGTATTAGAGGTGATACCAACTAAGCGGTTTAGGGGCCAGGTGGACAAATACATGTCGTGAAGATATGATCTTAGAGTTGTGTACATTATGTGTATCAATTGTTTACAGCTTTGGTTTCCTAAATGCAGCCCTGCCGCATTTACCGTTACAGGGATTACACCTACAAAAAGATTCCAATCTCTAGTGTATAAACAACTGCCGATTCCAGGTACATCATAATGGCATTCATTTTCACTACAAACCGTCATCCATGGCGGCAGGGGTGTCGAATTAGTCTCCTCTTGGCCGTCGAATTCTTGTTCAATCTCCTCAGCTTGGTCGTCGAGTTCTTGATCAGTCTCCTCATGTTGGTCGTCGACGATATCTGGATCTTCATGATCATCAAACGTGTCATCGTATTCAGCAGGCGGCGGCACCGCCTCCTTGAAGCACTCATTTGTATCTAGATTGCATGTACAACCATTTAGGAGGTAATAACAGCTCCGGATAATAGGATCATAAGGGTTTCCATCGCAACCATTTTGAAACAGTTTCTTAGATGTAATTTGTGGCAGCAGAGTACTCAGTCTCAGAGACAGCAGACTTTTCATTTCTTTCGTTTCACCTGTAAATCAATTGTTACTTAATAATTTCTGGCAGCACAATTTAATTCAGTTATGTTTCTTTAATGGTCTGCTGGATTTACAACATTTACACACAAAACTGATCCATATTTCAAAATAAAATAAATAAAAAATGAATATTCAGTGACCCCATCACCTTCGTATTGGGATCTAGAGAATGAAAAAAAAAAATCTTTTTTTTTAAAGTCGGATTGGAGTGAAAAACCCGATTTTCTCAAGGTGATTCAAAATCACTCTGTGGGAAGTCGGTTTTGGGATCATGAAGTCGATTCGATGTGATGCATCGTAGTGTGGTATCTTAGAAGAAAGTCGTTGTGATGCAAATCGGTCATTACCAGATTCATCACCCACCGTTCGGTTTCTGCCTTTGCCGCTAAATAAAATCCCAACAACATTATTGCTACAGCCACAACGAAAACTTTGCTTGCTGCCATCTTCTGAGCGTTATGAATCGATTCAATTAATCGATTCAATTGAAAATACTTTTTCTTATACTTTGTTAGACACATCTTTACCTGATGCTTTATAGTCTGTATTGATTGGCATTTTATTCGGCATCCAGAAAATGTCAAATAAACAAAAACAAGAAAGCTGTTTTTACTAACGACGGAAACATATTATAAGGTGAATGTTTGATTAAGATTCAATTAAAGTTTGCTTTTATTAATTTTTATATATAATGAAACCCTTTTTTATTAAGAAGAAAAAAAAGAAGGTTCGTCTGCAATAGTATCACGGTATAAGCATATCAAAGATGTAGGCGGGCGTAGCACTGTCCTCTCTAAAACCTATGACAATTAAAGTGTGCTTAACTTGTCCTTGAACAAGCTGGTGCGCATGGATTAAAATTATATTAATGCTTGCAAATAGACTGAAAAAGGCGATCAAGAGACTTAGGGGTGTTTGTTTCTGCGATTATGCAACGATACGAAATATTAAGTGGTAGTTACATTAAGTGTGTTTGTTAATGTTTTTCATATCAATTGTTTGTTAAAAATAAGCTAAAACTGCTGTGTAAATTTTCAGTGGTCTATGAACCACTTATCATTTGAATAACTCCTGCTGCACCACGTTCTCTCCTTTCTTTAACCATTATCTACACTACTTACGAGTCTTCAAATTTTTCTTTTCTTTTTCTCTTCACTTTAACATTTATTGATGAAGCATATTTTGAGAAGTCATGGATATATTGTTTATATCTTACATTTTCATAGTTATGAAATATTAAATATTAAAATAATATGACAATAATCCTATATATATATATATCATATCTTTGAAGTACTTATATATATTTGGATGTTGGTCGTTCTATTTTGTCGACTAGCGTTTCTTTTCATCTTTTTTTTTTTTTTTTTTTTTTGGGTTTTCATTCCGTTCGGTTCTTACGCCACATCACTTTGCATAGGCTTGGTACGTGGCTGATGGAAATCATTTCAGTAGCCTTTACACTTACCGGCGTACCGGATACGTGGCTTGCTCTAGCTTCTCTGTCATCTCTTCGATCAATTGCTCGCCTCCGTGGCGTCTACAGCAACGACGACTGTGATGAGGTGACAGCTCAACATTTCTTCTGCTTTGATATACTTCCATTTGGTTGGATTTCGCAGCTACATTCAAACCGATTCAGGTTTGGTTCTACTTAGATTTCTTCGTCTTCTTGCTGTGATTGCTAATAATTGTGTGGTTTTATTTTTATTTCAATTTCAATTGTGGTTAATAATGTTCTGGCTGCTCGTAAAGGCCTGAGAAATGGGTTGTTCATCCGGAAATGGTTCCATGGGTAATCTTGAAACAATTGTTGCTCATTATCGATTCCTCTTTTTGGTCTTCTGCAGATGACATAAGTCCGTCCATAATGATTAGGTAAGTTATCTCTTCGAATTTCAATGCTTGGCTTTGCTTCTATGATTGTTTGCTGCTTTTTCATGCTTCCTAATTTCATATGATGTTTACTTTTATTAATCAATTAACTTGGGGGTTTTCTTGCAGTGGAAAGAGTGGATATGAAAAGACAGAGGTTGCAGAAGTTACAGTTAGAATGGAATTATTGGCTTCTACAATGGAGGTACGAGGGTAATTACATATGGATTTCTACATGCAGAAGCTGTATTATTCTAGAGGCATTTGATCATACAGTAAGTGCTTTTTGGTGGTGTTCATTGTTGTCTCCGGTCTCAGCTTTGCATTTTTTAGTTTTCATTGCACTCCTTCTTTCCCCCCAATTGAAGAGTATATTGGAATCAATTAACTCATGAGAAAGAATTAAACTTGGCTTATTGATGTGAGGAAGACAAGAGTGGTTAGAGTGCATGGGTTCCTGATTGCTCTAATGATTATTTTTACGTCTGTTGTGGTTTCAGTGCATCCAGATCAGGAGTTTGAGGAATTTCTAAAAAGGTAAAATCTTAGACTCTTCTTCTTTTATGGTTTTTTTTCCATTTACTTATGCAGAGACGAGAGACATAACAAATAGCACTCCAAGATTTATGTGACATTTGATTCTTTATTGACATGCTTTGATTTGTGCAATAATATACCAAAAGGAGTAAAAAAAACGACTTTTCTGCTCAAAATTTTCAGCTTTTCATCCTCTCTACAACAAAGAAAGAAAGGTTTGGAGCCAGGAGCAAGAGCATCCGAGTTGAAGTGCTTGATATGAAAAGGCTTCCGTGGCCATGGGTGAGAATATAGCAGCCTTGCTTTGTAGTAGTAATTTACGACTTTTTCCTTCTGTTGCTATCTTCATTTCCAGACTTTGACAACCTGGATAGTATCATTCTTCATCACCGACAGCTGCACACATTACGGATCCTAAAAATTCGACTTTTCCCACCATTTTTCCTCTGACATGAACCATAATTATGTTTCATCTAACTATGCTTTCAGTCTAATTTGCTGGGAATGTTTTCATAGGTGAAGAAATGGCTCACCACGATCTGATATCGATCATCTTCACATCCGAAATGTTAGACCAATGTCAAGAAGCTTTGAATGCATTTTTAGCATATTAGGTAGCGTACAGCTCTGTCTTGTGTCCATATTTGACATTCGTTATTTATTTCTTTGGTCGTCTTTCTACTATTTTTCGCTTCTGTATCTTTCAAATTGCACTAACGCACACAAGTTTGGTTTCCATGATGAATTGCAAATATTACCTAGGTAAATCCGACAACAATCCTTACCTTCTTTCTCTTTTCATTGTCACCGATGTGGTGATTTCAACTGCACCTCTTATTGGTTCTTCCACTCTGCCGTTGAGATATTTCAAATTTAAAGCTAAATTGGAACATTGTTGAATGATTAAGTACTTTCCTTTCACATTTTATTGTTTCTAGGGATTTCATATTTTACTTCAAATGTTTGGTAGTTGAACATTCTTCAGGATCGATACTGACTGTCTTGCTGATTCTTTTTCTTAGGCAAAAGGCTTTGATGGAAGTTCAAGCTTAGGCGGCTTTAGGTACACACTGGAAATGTTATGCAGCACTTTTAGGCCTTACGCCTTTGCGTAGTATACATTTTAGTCGAAATGCTTCGCCCTTCAATATGCAGGATCCCTTGAAAACATTGGTAGCTATTTTCTTGGGTTCAAGATAAGCAGCTCTGCATCCAGATGGAGCTTTGTGCTCATAGTCTCTCCATCACAAAATGTAGTAACTTATTAACGAAGCACAAGCACTACAACCATTGCTTCAGGTTTGTCTTTTCCCATCAACGCTTACACCTAATGGCATTTATGTATGCTTATTCAAATTCAGTAGTGTTTCCGATTATCATGTACACAGAGTCTAGCCTAATTCAGAACTTGGTAAAAAAGAACACCAGCAAAGTTATTGCAGAAATGCATGACCATACTGGAGACATTCTTTGACAAGTCTACAGAAAAGCTCCAGCACCGGACATCAGCGGAGTTACATGAAATGGATGACCGGGTAAAAGATTTCTCCCAAGCATGGTATAGAATAATATGAGCTCTCATGCACTACGTCAAAAGTTGTCGTAGCAACCTCTGAAGGTACTCAGAATCAAACTTGATTATGTGTTTGGTTATCCCTTTCCTGTTGAAATGGTTCATAATCACTTGGGGACTTTGCTTCATTGGTCTAGAAGGTAATTTAGGTGTAGCTGAAAAGAAAAAACTAATTTTATATGCATATTTTTCTTATGTTATTGTTGAAAGTCCTAAAGATGGCCCCTAATTTTATATGCATATTTTCTTATGTTATTGCCTTTTTTTTCTGCAATCTTAATTGATTTTGCCTTGTTTACTGCCCATTTGGTTGTAGCTGTTTCTTGTAGGTTTTGTTTGCTGCTTTGTCGAAAAACATGGTGTTGAATGTCCTTATTAAGAGGATAGAACATGGCCCACGATGATTGAAGCCATTATTGAAGGGCAATGTTGAAGGGGAAGATGAAGCTACCGGAAATAGTTCGATTAACATTACCTTACAAACTTAACTGTTTATCCTTGTTTTTGGTAAAGAAAGGCGAATCTACTGAAAATGCCGGAGTCGAGGGGCAGGAGTTGAGTGCGGAGAAGAGGTTTGCAAGATGAAATTGATGTTTGTGATGCAATTTTTGATGAAATATGGTTTCTTTCGAAAGCTAGGTTGCTCAAAGCGGAGTTAATAATTTGGTGGCTATTGCGATCGATGAGAAGCGATGCGATCGTGAGTTTGAGTTAGCAAAGCTGAAGACAAAGGCAAAACTTTTGCGTGCTTGAAAATATGACAAGTGTAATAGGCTATCTCTCTTATCCGTACCGTATGTTGTTTGGCTTCTCTTTTATCCGGATTGAATGTGTAATAATTTGTCTATATGCATTACTAAAGTATATAGTGTAAGCTCAACTGTATCCTCCACACCCCTGTAAAGAAATAAGCACAGCAGTAGGTATGCATGTTTGTATTGTAGCTTTCAAATCTCAGTGTAATATGAACTATGATTACATACATATACTAATGTTAGATAACTAATAATGTGCATCTACTTGGCAATGTTAGCTCAAACATCAATCTAACTAACAAGATAAAGCACCCCATTCCAGAATATCCGACTAAACAATTACACAAAAACTATATTGGAGGGCAACAACCATGCAGCGCATGGTGAGCTACCACTAGTATATATATATATATATATATATATACACACACACACACATACATACATGCATATGCATACACATACATAGTAGGAGTGGGTTAGGTAAGGTGTGGAGTGGAATAGTAAAAAATGGGTGTAGAATTGAAAAAAGAGGGGTGAAGCTTCTATCCTCCCTTGGTTGGAAGTTGGGCTCGGGAAATAGAGTAAGGTTTTGGAAGGATTCTTGGATTGGAGAGAGCTCTCTTGATATGCGTTTTCACAAACTCTTTACGCCTAGAGGAATTTGATGAGTGTTTGGTGAGTGATAGAGGAGATTTGTGGATAGGGGTGGTCTTGGGAATGGAGGTGGAGAAGCTTATTGCTTTGCTCTCAAATATCTCTCCCAATGGAGTAATTCGAGATACCCCATTTTGAAAACTTTGTTCTAATGGTATTATCTTTTAGGTGGCTCGGCAAAAAACACTTCTTAGCACTTCGCCTCTGGAGGCTCCGTCGGCTCGCTTCCCGTATATGGAGGTGGAATCTGTTGCTATCCCGTCGAAGGTCAACATCTTTAATTGGAAGGTTGCTCCTGGCAGTATCCCTTTCAGTGTCTGGACGATCAGCGAAAGAGGTATTCTATTGATAGCTTGGTTTGCCCAATTTACTGAGGTGGTGAATGAGGATATCTGCATCT